>JAOXNH010000023.1:115521691-115532407 GCA_028566575.1 Bartramia longicauda
AGTTCCTACAGCCACTAAGTTTTAAACTATATGTAAGGATATGCTGAAGATTTAAGATTTGATTGAGAGTACAATCAAATATTGGTTTCAAACTTTCATGCTTTCACTCTGTGATGCCTGAGCTGAAGTCAGAGCTTTTGAATATTTTTTCTGTCCTCTATTCACCTCTTTTCTGATTCAGCTGAAATGCCCAGGTCTGGTGTCATTCTTTCTTCTTTTGAGTTTCATAAATATAGCTAGAGGTGCCCCTTTTACTCTGAGGATGCCTGTCCTATGAATTTAAATAACACACACTACAGGCAGACTGTCCAAAGACGCATTCACCTTGGACCACTCCCATCCCACAGAGGACTAGGCATCTGCTGTGGCTGAAATTGGATGGAAGTGATCCAGAACTTCAGGTTACCCAAACCAGAGGCATAGACAATTAGCAATAGCGATTCAGCTACTTTTGTTGCGTCAATGCCTATTGAGGCAATTTCACCAGAGGAACATCATGTCGGGACCTTTCTGGCTTTGCAGTGCTCCAAAATTTGATTTGATGGTGTGGTGGCTATCCAGCTCTTCAAGCTTTAGCATCATCTATTCCATATTTAGAGAGGCTGCCTTTGCGCTCCTTCAAGCCAAGGCAAGACTCCTGTTATTTACAGCAGCAGCCAAGCTGATATGAGTTGCTGAGATAAGAATAAATCTATCTATCTATGCAAAACCTGCAGGGGAACAGATTTTGCCATATTAATGAAGTTAATGAAGTTATTTGTAACACAGAGCAGTAGAACCCTCGCTGTAACCAGGGCTGAAGTCTCCTCGTAAAATGTGTTACATGGACATGCAAGGAGACACAATCTGTGTTCTGAGGGATATAAAAGGCACATGCATTTACACACGTGGAGGAGAGGTGGGAGAGAGAAAGAGCAATTG
Organism: Bartramia longicauda; assembly: GCA_028566575.1. Taxonomy (NCBI): domain Eukaryota; kingdom Metazoa; phylum Chordata; class Aves; order Charadriiformes; family Scolopacidae; genus Bartramia; species Bartramia longicauda. Next base: position 115,522,613 of record JAOXNH010000023.1, read on the forward strand.
GAAAGAAGAGATGCAAAATACAAGAAAAGATGAGTACATGGTGTTTGTCCTGCACTTGTATTTTTAGGGCTTTAACTGGGGAGAGGTATATGGCTGTGAGGGGTCAGCTAAAGCAAAAGAAGGAGCCAGGGCAGAGGCACTGGTCCTAAGATGAAATGCAGATAAAAACAAGCATTTTGGTGATGTTATGCAAGCAATTGAGTGGCAAGATGAGGGCTTGGTGCCTACGTGCTTTGGAGAAGTTTGTGCAGTAAAGCTATTTGTGAAGAGACAGTAGAATCTAATTTGTTTGAACTCTACCATCTGTGGTGTAATTGCCTTATTGCCAGTGGGATTTATATGAGTAAATGAACACTAGAAAGAGGAAGAATACTAATAGCAGGGTTTTATTTTATATAGGACTAGCTCTGTTCATCTGTGTAAACCATATCAAAATAAGTCAATTAAAACCTATTTTATATAGGATTATCTCTTTTCAGCTGTGAAAATTATAGAAAAAAGTAGGTCAATTACAACAAAACTTCTACTAAGGAGGAAAAAACACACTATCATAAAAAGAATCTGATTGCTCTCTAATTACAAAGAATAAAAAAATCATTAACGTCAATTCTAAGATACATCTTCAACAGAAGAACAAAAATAAAACTGAAAGCTGACATCTTTCTTTTACGAATAGTTCATCTAAAAGCTGCTGGTTTGACAAACTTCCAAACTGACATCTTCTATTTATACATAAAGCCATTGCAATTTTTTTTCCCCAGCTGATATTTGGTAACAAGGCACTTAGCAGATGGCATGCCAAGTTGGATCACTTCTCTTGTGATATTGAAGTGTGTTTTTTAAACCCCTTTCCCATTAAAAACTATGTGTCTTGTTCAAAAACAGCTACCACTGTGGTTACAGAAACATTCCTTCATCTTCACAAACTGTGCCAACTAATATAGTAGGCAGATTTTGATGATAAGCAAAGTGAATTTCATGTTGTAGACAGTATTTGACCATTTTCATACAGGCTGAGAGCCTTGGAATATGTGATATGTGATGATTGATATCCTGACATTCTTCAGCCACACATAATGCCTAACAGTGTTGTCCCAAAGCTGGCCTTCAGTAAAGCACCAAAGCAGTGTTGAATTTACAGGTCCTCTCTTTATAACAATCCTGCTGCTGTGATTAGAAGTTATAAAAGTAGAACAAAGGATTGGAATAGAAAAAAATCATCAAATTGAGCTGTGTATTAGACAATGCCCTACTTCAGCTTCACTCCACTTTCTGTGTTTGGTCAGGTCACAGGAAGGAGGCAAGACGTGTTGTCATCATGGGGTACACTGGGTAACTTAGTGATAGTTTTGGAGTTGGTAAAGACTATGGGAAATTTCTGGAGGATGTTGTAATGCAGTGGAAGATGAGGGATGGCAGGGTTTTGTATCCTTGTGCTAAGATGATGCAGAGACAGACTGAGCTTTGCCTAGCAATGCTTCCTAGGAAATCTTATATACTGAATAATTGCTAATTCACTGTCATTACATGAAAGAATTGATGATTATCATTCACTTGAATGATCCATTCTGACAGAGCATTTAACAGACTTTATTGTGTTTTTATATCGGACTCCTGATGAGATACAAAATGTTACATATCTGTGGATGAAACAGAAAACAAAAAAGAAAAGGCAGAGACAAACAAAGGGGAGACGCTTGTGGAGATCAAAGGCTAACAGCTCTGCTTCAATTTTCTCCAGCGGTCCAATTTAGGTTTATTTCACAAGGGAATAAATGTATGGTGTTTGCCTGCATGACTGTGGTAAATAAATGGGGCTTGATCCATTTGTTTTCACGTAGGTAGATAGCACCAACGGAGTCTTTAGCTGTTCACATAGGACTACCAGCACCCGTGGGAGACAAGCACTCCTCTGGACCATCTGTGGGAGACCAGAAATACCCTAGGGCAGCTCAAATGGCTTTAAACCCTTCCGTAGGTCTGCAGTCTCGGTGCAGTTTCTTACATATTATTTCTTAACGTACTAATATTACTGAGATCAAATCAAATTTTTTGAGAGCTCCATTCCTGCAGTATCTAAGTACTAGCATATTAGATGGTGATTTTAAAACCAAATCCACTGCCATCAAATCAAAGTATAAATTGAGATCCTAACTGACTCAAGTCCCTCCAAGACAGGTTAACTCAAACTGACTGGCAGTCATTAACATTCAGTCCTACTCTTGCAAGCATTATCAGGATCCAGTAATAAATCTGTCTTAATCAAAGTCTTCCTGGAAAATGGACAATGGGCTCTGATGAGTAATATCCTGGCTGCAAACAATTTCACGGGAGATTTTTCTGAGTATTGTTTAGGACATTAAGTTTTTCCATAGTCCTGCACTGAATACACATCCATGCAGGCTGCCGTTAAATAAAACAATAAAATAAAAAAATCATTACATCATGCTTGAAACAAAATACTATTTCTGAAGTTTTCGTGTGGGCACAACTTCTATGATGGAGGAAGGTTTATCCAGAAGGCAGACTATGCCCTGTACCAATGTAAGGGATAGTAAAGGCAGGGGAAAAAACAGTAAGTATCAGAAAACTGCCAGCTCTCACTGCTACTTGCCTTGTATCTTCCAGCAGATAAATGCAACAGGTTATTCTGGTAGGGAAAAACTCTGGTGTACTGTTTAGCCCATATGTTCAAGTATATAGAGATACTGTCATAACAACTAGTTTTCTCATTTTCTGGTTTCTGCTAAATCTTATGTTTGGGAAAAAATTAAAGTTTCTCCATAGTCTCAATTCTGGTGCATAGCACCAGTGCACACCTTTTCAGAACAATAGGAAGCCTTTTGCTGTCATGAATGTTGACTCATTTGGGTAGAAATCTCTTAACACAATGAAAGTAACTATTCTTAGCCTGAGTGCATGACCCAGCATCCTGGTCAAGTCTTCTCTTGTCACCTATTTTCACCTATGTCATTCCCATTTTCCCTCCAGTTCCACTGCCTGCTCAGTTTTGTGTGTTATCCTTGTGCTTCAACCACGTTTGACAGTGTCAGTAGTGGCTTCATGTTCATTAGCAGATGAAGGTCAAGTGATGATGAAGGCCAGTGATCAACTAAGGATCAGCACAATTTGGACTAAAAGTATAACAGTAAATTCAGCTGCTATGTACAGCAGAGATGAATTTTTCCTTCATTTCCATATTTACAAGTAATAAGAGAGACTGAATATTAATTATAAATATTATAAGAAACTCTTTGTCATAGGAGGAGTTTTCAGCATAGATTTAAGTCTAGATATAACATTTTTTTAAAAATGAAAATTTAAATGTGGGCATCTACCTTTTTACATAATCTTAGCAATTTTGGTTAACATGGTTTTTGTACTGACAAACTGGTACAAAACCAATTTGAAAGGACAAGACTTGCTGTCTAATTATCACCAATGTTTCCACTGAAACTCTTAGACTGTGAATTTTCTTGCAGTTGTTCAACTGAAACATTCTCCTGTTGAGAGTTGTGAAGCTTCATTTCCCTTAAAATTTTCCAGGGACAGGATGTCAGTCTAGGCAGAATGCCCTGAGGGGGATCTAGGGCAACTCTAAACAATACATTTAAAATGGCGTGTCATTATAACTGCATTTTTACAATTCTCACAGAAATAGTTATTTCTTTTGGAACCTTTCCTTTTGCAAATATTATTGACGCTTTGAATATTTTTCTTTCTTTTTCAAGATGCAAAATAGTACTAAAACATTTTCAGTCAAGGCATTTTTCTCATGAAATATCTCACTAGCACTTTGTATAATACAAAGGTCTAGTTCTTGATTATATACTGCAGAGTGGATTTTGGGAGCAAAATAATACTTTTTACCACAGTTAATGCCTATGTTGCATTGCTAAAGACTGCTGTTGGTTGTTGTGTTACGTATTTGAGGGAAAAATGGTGAATAGACCATCATAGTTTGTGTCAGTGTTAGGTTGATGGTTGGACTCAATGATATGAAAGGTCCCTTCCACCTGAGAAAATTCTATGATATTCTGTAGATGACTGACAGGCATGAGAAGTGATGTCTTTGTGTTTCTGATGGAGAAGTCCTGTATGTACGTAGGGTCAGCAAATCTCTTTTATGGCTGACATGAGAACTGGCATTCTGGAAAACCTGGTTTCATTACTCTGCTATCGCAAGATGTGACAACTGAAGCAAATCATTTAGGTGGGGATTTACTCTCACCTCTCTTTAGCATATACCTGAAGTGCCTTTGCTGGCAGATTTGCTATTCTGTGTCTTCCCTGCAGTCAACAGCGAGATACAGAGAGGATTCAGAAGGTGGCTCAACCCAGCTAAGACCTGAATTGATTTCAGGATGTACCTACCTCTCTGTTGCCCACAGAGGGACCTCCACTGCTCTGTGGTTAAACAGAGCAAACCTAGCCTTTCATATCTCGATTTTCCACCTGCAGAAGGAAACCATTTCCATTTGTTCATGAGTTTTGTGAGTCTAGACTGTTTCCCCAGGTTTCTGTAAATCAACCCTTCTATCTCTAAACTTAGGCAGAAAATGGCTTTATGAAAATCTTTGGAAACAAGAAAAAGCACGTGCATAACATTAACCTTTAAGTCATATAATTAGAATTCTTAAGAGAAGTATCAAAATATTTACTCAGAACCACTTTTTTCTGTCCCTTCCTTGCTGCTTAAGGCAAAGCCAATACTCTCCATTATACAAATGTCTGAAAAGCTAACTCATTGCGTTTATTTACAAGTCCATGTTAAACTGATTGCCCTTCCTCTGTGTGGCTTGGGAATTATACACATCATCTGATCCTGATGGTAGATCGGTACACTGCCAGCAATGACATCGTTTACTTCAATGTTTCTATTAATGATAAATTTAGCCTGCTAAAAGGATGAGGCATGTGCCCTCAGGTTGATGCTAAATTGAAATTACCACTTAGCCTGCAATGAATTGCCTACATTTTGATTAATAGGCTAAATTCCAGAGCTGACCTTTTCAAAATTACTGAATTACTAAATCCTGAGACAGACAACGGAGTTCCTCTTACAAGGAGAAGTGTATTATGCAAACATGTAGGGTCACCTAGAGAAGAATCCGGTTCTTGGTACCTTGTAACCCATACACACAGGTGTTAGCCAAGGTGCCATGTCGATCCATAACTGTGCTTTATAGCTGCAGGATAATGCTTCTGCACCGTCCCAGCTCTTTCCATACTGCAGTTACACAGATGATGCCATGGAGATGTAATAAGTGGTTCTGCATCGTCTCTTCTAGTTTTAGTAGATAAATTAGCATTACTTTCCATTTCTAGAGAAGCCCATCCTGAGCTCTGCACTTTAACAGCTGGAACACAATGACAGCCATGCTAGCTGGAGTATTCCTAAATAGTGCTGTGCTCTAGAGATATCCTCAGTCAGTTTAGAGGTCTCTGTCTGTTGCTGTTGAACACTCGATCCAGAAGGAAAGGTTCCAGCATCCAAAAAAACAAATTAAAGCACTTTTTTTGTGCATTGTATGCATATTGTGTGGAATTCACAGTATCACAACATGGTTGATGTTGAAAGAAACCTCTGGAGATCATCTAGTCCAGTCCCCTGCTAGAGGGCATGGTCAGCCTGAGACATTGCTTAGGGCTGTGTTTAGTGAGTCTTTGAGTATCTCCAAGGCTTGAGACTTCACAGGCTCTCTGGGTAACCTGTCCCAGTGATGATGACCTTCATGGTAAAAGGTTTTTTCTTACCTTTCACTGGAAAATGGGGAACTGTTTTACCATTTCTACTGAAGAGAAGAGGTTCTAAACACAGCTTCCCGTGCTGATGTGTTCCTGCAGAGATGCTGCTTTCAAGAGCTAAAGATTTTCTTATAGAATATGTAAATGACAGAGACAAGAGGAAGAAGAAATTGTTGGTGAATTAATAGGTCATGAGCCCCTGTCATTAAACAGTGAGGCCGTCTTATTCAGCTACAAAAGAGCTAGATTCTGGTCTGGCACTGGTGTGTTCTGGAATTAAGGTGGTTTAAATAACAAAACAACACAGTATGATGGATTCTCTGCTAAAAATAAATACCCATATCCCACATGGCATCTTGCACTTGTCCAGTTTTGGTGACGAAGTGAAGACAACCAAAAATCGTGTGAGTACTTGCAGTATCAGCTAAGTCTTAGGGAAGCTGTAATGTATTCATGATGAAACCGAAAACTTAGGTGAGGGTAAATGCTTGTATTCCTTCTGTGATGGATTGAAAAAAAGAGCTGTTTCCTAAAGAGGGATGAAAGACCCAGGAAGAGGAAAGTTCTACTGGCCTTGGCATAGAGAAAGGGGTTGCACGGAAGGAACCAATGGAGAGAGCTCAGTTTTCATTTTTTACTGTATCGAAAACGTAAATGTTTTTGTTAAAGAAATAAAAAATTCATGCCATAAGGTGGAGTGAAAAATATGGTTGTAATAATGTGGGAAAGTCTGGGGTCCCCAGCTGCAGCTAAACACAACGCGGTGAATTGTCTGCATGAAATAGTGCAATCACTTGAGGCCTTGTGATATGAAAGTTTTGGATAAAATACATTAAAAATATCTGAGAAGTTTCTTCTGGGTAACAAAGTTGTGTTTCAGTGTGGTGTGCTGTCTGGTCGCAGAATAGAAGCTACCAAGATAAAATGGAAAAGAAAAAAGATGAGCTAGACAAAGTAGGAGGTTAGGGAGGGAGGCTGTTGAAGAGGGATGAAGAGCTGCAGTTTCATCTAACGCGGTCAGGAGCAGCACCGAGGATGCTGTGGGTCCCAGCGTGAGAGGGACCAGCAACCTGAGAGCGTTTGGGTGTCAGCAGGGTCTAGGGGGGTATCTGGGGTGGAAAACCTCCGGCTGCCTTTGCAGTTTCTCCATCAAGAAAGAAGATGAGAGGGATGTGTTACGCTGATGTTGTGTGGAAAGGAAAGGGTGGGTGGTTATTTCATGTTGTCATTTTTATTTCCTTGTCTTTCTTTTCTCTATTCCCTCAGGATGATACTGTTCTTTTAAGTAATTTGAGAGTTGGACAGAAGGAAATATTGCTCACTGAATGTACAGAGACTTGGATTTTTCCATGTTTTTAAGTGCAGGCTCAGGCTGGTGTTTATTATCAGCCCTTACAAACTGAACCCAGCTCTAGCTGCTGCCCTCAGTGCCTAGCAGAGAGGCTACACTCCACCAAACAGATTATTTCTCATGAATCATTCTTCCAAATTTACATGTCAATGAGGGATAGAGTTGGAGGACACAGTTTATCACTAAAAGCTTTTTTTTTTTGTTTTTCATTGCCAAAACACATGAAGTGAGACTGACCAAAACACCTCATGAAATCACGTTTAATCCAACTTAAAATTGTTCTAAAGAGGAAGTTTTTCCAAAAATTGCATTATTTCGTTTCAACATTTTCAGAATTCAGCCTTTTGAAAAATGAAAACACCCTAAAGCTGCTACTTCATGAATTAAAACAAGACACAGAAAGCAAAAGTTCCGCTTTGCACAACTTGATTCCAAGCCTGCGCTTCAGCGAGTGAAGCAGGATAAGATCAATCATTTCCATTTTACTGCACTCGGCTGACATCACTGGCCCTGCCATGCCAAACAATACCAAGTCACGTTTTCCATCAGCAGTTCACTATGATTCACTGGTCACTGCCTTCAGACACTGTCAATCGTTCCTCAGGTTTCTTTTAGAAAAGTTATATCCATTTTAGAAAAAGATTGTTCTAATTTTGGCTGGATAAGGACTTACCTAAAAGAGTTAGGTTTTGCTGTAACCTGTGTAGCCCCGATTCTGGCTGTGCTTTTGGTCGGTGAAATTAACTCATGGTGAGTATCTGGGAAAGTGCTTCTGAGTTTAGTCTGCGATCAGGATGGAAATAGGCTGGGGGAAAACTGGGGCCATCCTGGCTTTTTTGCAGCCTCATCTGTCCGGGTTTGGGTTTGTAAAAGCTAAAATCAGTTGAGAGTTCATATGATTTCTGTGGTATCCAAAACACTCACTCTGAAAGTCCAATGTTCTGCAGCCCCATCACTGTAAGCAGCTGATTCCCCTGAGCAGCTCTGCATATCCCACTTCAACCTCTCCTCTCCTCCCGCTTCTCCTAGACTCATTTCAGTATCTGGCATGGCCACAGCTCTAGAAGCAGTGTGTCAGCTTGCTCAGACACTTCCAACCCTGCAGCCTTTTCCAGTTATTTTTCCTCACTACTCTCCCTTGCAGACACATCACAACGTTGCCCTGATGAGGAAACCTCCCTACCCTCTTTGCCAGTTGCCCGAGGCCCCACGCCTTCACTTGTCATATCCCTGCCCTTACACACAACTGGGTTATGTCTACGTTAACAGGTGGTATAGACCAGCAGGAGTAGATTTAAAGAGTGAAACAGTTGGTGCTGAGGATGCAACCACCTCCACATTTACATTGCAGAGTGTTTTGCTTTGGTCTAGGTCCAACCTGGTCCAAGGGACTGCATGTGGTTGGACCATGTTAGCAGTATCTTGGCACATTTTCTTGCTCAGTTTCAGACCATTTGGGTGCTCTCATACCCCTTTGCAGTGTAGGATAACCAAAATGCTAGTGTAGATGCCTCCACAGAAGCCTCCTTCCTAACAGAGGAGTCAAGACTAAAACCAAGCCTTTCCCCTCTTTGCCAATGCTGCAGTATTTGGGCTATTTTTTAACTAGAATGAAGCAAAACTTGACAGTTTATTCCTCAGCAAGGAGAAGCTTGTGTATGCTGTACTGAAGCTGCATTTGCTGTTGAAAGCCCTGTAGTTGTCATAAGGCTCCTATTCTCATTAAGGCAGGAGCTGCAGCTTATTGGCAAAAGCTCCTGAGGCATGCACACCAGGCAGGGCTGTCCCCAATTCAAATGATATTTGTCATGAGGACAGTTGTGCAAAGAATCACAGTGAGGAAAAGAAGTGCATCAGGAGATAGATTTGAAAGTCACCTTTCAAGGGCAAATAATTAGGTAGAATTGTGCAGTTTGGTTTTATGTAAGAATCATTCTCTAGTCTCTGCTCTTATTACAAATCAGAGCTCTTGGGGGAAAAAAGCAGCTTTTGCAGTTCCTGCCACATTTGCAGAGACTTTGGCATAGTAAAGAATATCCTGTTCCTTCCATATTTTCAGATCACATGCAAATTTTACTGAGGAATATGGTCCTGTACTGAGTGAGAAACAGATACCCCTGGCTGTGTGGCAAGCTGGTGAGATATCTTTTGCTTTTCTGACGTGAGATGCTGTATTAAGAGAAAGGGCCCACCTTATGCAGATAAGCAGAACAATGCTGCTCGTCAATTAAGTCAATGAGACAGAAGGTACATGGGATAGTGGCCATGAAGTCTAGCTTGGTGGGATGTGCTCCTCGTCCTTGCAACATCTCTGTTAATTGCTGGCCTTCTCAGAGCCCATCAGCAGAAGACAGTAACAGTAGAAAGAATTTGGACAGGTCTTAATCATCAAGGGTGGGGGGCACTTCAAGATGTGATTTATCTCACCCCAAAAAGTCAGAGGACTTGTTGTCGAGAAGCACCTGTTTTGCACTACTGGCTCCAGAAGAAGGGAGAAACAACAATCTTTTTAAAGAAAAGAAATTTAAAAGAAATCTTTTTAAAACAGATGCTCCACATTCAGAGGGGTGACGTTAGGACAGATTCCTTCCACCCCCAGAGGCGATGGGGATGTGTACCAGCTGGAAACACTGTCCCTACTATATAGTCTTTATTTCCTGACCGTTCTATTTTATTTTATTTTAATCAATATCATG
>JAOXNH010000023.1:115577497-115587528 GCA_028566575.1 Bartramia longicauda
TCTGTTAGAAGAGGCCCAGCTAAAAAGGAAAAATTACTGAACAGAAAATTAGTTCTGTTTTACCTCAAACCAGGACAGAAATGATACTTTTTTCTTTAAAAAAACAAGCCTCATTACTGCTCTTTTCTCCCTGTGAGCTGATAGTTACTGCCTGGTTGGCTGGCTGGTCAGTATCCTTTGGCCTTTTTAAAAATGTTCACTTTATTTGCTGTTTTCTATCTTATGGGACCTCATCCGACTTCCAGGAGTTCACAGACACTTCACAATAACACCAAGATATTTTCCCATATATTAACTGAGAATCCAATTTAAATTCATCTAAGTGTTCTCTACAACCTCTTCTATTTTTGGTCTACTTTGATTTTTATTCCTTTGTTTCTGGCATTCCCTTTCTGAGCCACCTGATTTGATTACAGTTGACCCTCTTGCTGCAAATGGAAGCAAAACCACTATCAAATATTTAAACCTTCTTAACGCTTCTAACAAGTAAGGAAGAGAAGCAGTTTCTTAAAATACCCATCTTGCTGAAGGATCCAGTCCAAGAAAATGTTAACGAGTATGATGTATAGCAGTGTCCATTCCCTCATGGAATGACCTAAACCATTGGAGATTTCCCTTCTCCAGGCCAGGAATAGTACTAGACTCTTGCAAAGGATGACACACGCTGAGAGGAAGGACTTTGTCCTTGCATACAACAGCTCCTAAAAGCTTGAGGTCTTTGGTGAGGGTTTGGATCCATCACAGGCAGAAGCAGCTCATTAAAGTAAACAGTGGTAGAGAACCACTAAATGCACATGCAGAAGGGAGAAGAAGGAGGGGAGGAAGCATTTGTATAGCGATGTGTGCCAGAACTGAAGTGACCATTCAATTTTCCATGTGCAGCTCATGTCAGGTCATAATTGCCTATGGGTCTTCTCCCTATTCTATCTCTCTGTGTTAATTCTCATATTTCAAAACTACTGAACTCATACAAAACTGGAGCGTTCTTCCTGCAGTTGCTGCCTCTCTCCTTTCCTCTGTATTCCTCATGTCCCATAGAAGTTGACTGAAATGACATCCCTGCTTTTGACACAGCTACTCAACACTATCAGGAAAAAACTAGAGAGGCTATGAATCAAAACACAGAAAAATTTGCAGGCTGAGGCAACTTTCACGCCCCAAGAGTTTCTAGAAAAACATTTTCCAAAAGAACAGAATCCAGATGTTCCAAAGGGTGGGAAACCTGCTGATGTGTGTCAATTATAACAAATGATGAATGAGATCTCCTGGGAAAACCAGTGTAACTTCAATAACAGAACTGATACAGGAAAAAAAAAGGCAAAATTAATACAGAATTAATGAAGAATGAATAAGTAATAGGGAATATAATTAATTAATACTAGTCACCAAATTTGTACAGAAAACATGTCTCATAAAACAAATGCAATTTAAATATTTGATGATTTTCCAAGGCTGACTAATTAAGGTAACAACAAAAAATGTAATCTACTTAGACTTCTGTGCGGTGTTTGACATTTTGCTGCACAACATTTTGATTAAAAAATTAGTTCCATATAATATCAATAAAGCACGTGTTAAGGAGATAAGAACAGGCTCATTCACAAACCTGCAGAAGGGTTTGTCAATGGGAAACGGTGACGGAGGGAGGATGCTCTCAGTAGGGTTCTGTATAGACTGTTGCTAGGTCTGCTGCTATCCCGTATTTCTGGAAGCCAGTTTGCAATCACCGTTGGTAATATTTTGCTGTCAGCATGCTAAATAATGCAGAGAATGGAGCAACAGCAATACACATCACTCAGCAGGTTGATCCCAGACAAGGTTATGTAGCCAACGACAAGGAGGAGTGGGGAGGAGGAGGATTCCCGAGGCTGAGCACGTGAATCACTCAACGCGAGCAGCGCTGTGTCAGGGAAGGGACCGCATCCTCCACAGGCAGTAACCCAGCAAACAGGGCAAGCAGGTGAGTCTTTGGTGAAGGACATGCTTTTTTCCTTTCACCACCACTCCAATACTTGCGTGTGATTTTTCTAATATGTTCTTTTCCTTAGGAGGGATCCAGTTTGCCTGGGTTGGCTTTCTAAACACCACCTGTATTTTTGGTTCCTATTGGAGCGGTTCTACAATAAGCACCCAAGTTCCTAGGCAAGTAGTGATGACAGATGCCTTTAAGGCCACGAAAGAAAGATTTGCTTTATCTAATTTAGGTAATTAAATTTAGCCAGGCAAGATCTCTCCTTGAAGGCCTCCAGAGCGCCCTGTCTATCCCCACTGACCACATAGGGAATTTCACCTCTTCTTTCGGGAGGAACTTGACACTGAGTCAGATAAACTGGATCACATTCCCTGTGATGCCACTTGACCTATATAAATCTATATTGTCTCTACTGATAGGGGAATCTGTCTTGTTCACTCACGGGTATTGGCTAAGCAGACGTTCTTGCTATCAAGTACATTAAATTAGTCCAGTGCAACAAAAATCTGATACCACACGTGAGAATCACCTTTACTCCATATAGAGCATGTGCTGTGCCAAGACTTAAGAGCATCCAGAGTTTTCATTAAGGCCAAGATAAGTCCTGAATTAAATTCATACTTTGCCAGGAATTTGGGGCATGAAAATTGAATTTCCAGCTGGTGCAAATGGGGACAAAAATCATTGAGTTCCTGATTTTATGGAGAAGTAATGGTCCTTCCTTTTTCTAATGGTATGGTTTTCTTTTCTCTTTGCCTATCTCTCAGTTCCAGTCATTCATAATCCACTCTTCTATTTTTCTGTTTTATAGCCATCCCACAGGAGTAATGTGAAATATAATCAATCAGTATTTGTAAAACACTCTGAGGCTATCAGGTGGAAGGAAGTGTATAAATGTAAATTGTTACGATTGCTCTTACACTGCTGCCAAGGGACCTGCAAACAGAATCAGGCCCCCATATATTCAGATACACACAGACTTAGTCACATCTTGTGAAAGCAGCCAGAAGATAAAATCCAAGGAAGAGAAAAGTTTAATAAAATACAGGAAAAGATGGTTCAGGGATTGTTTACGAGTTTAAGACTGAATCTTTGTTCTCTCACAGAGGTTTTTTTTTCCAGTTTTGCTTCTAGCACTGTCTGTGATACCTACATTGGATTATAATTACTCCGGGTTGTCTATATTGGGGTAAATTGTTCATAATGTAGTGACCTAGTCTTTCCGGGCTACTCTTATAGTCAGTGTTATCTAACACAGCTTTTATGGTGCAATCCATGTGACCGTTATTAGACATCCACTTAATGATAACTGGATCTCATACGATGAGAGAAATTATGCCCAAGTGTTTCTCTTCATTGACTACACATTGTCTGGGGTAGACCCAGACAACAGTCTCAGATGTAGGCATCTACATTTGGTTAGGCAAATCCCATCTTGTAATTACCTCTGTCAGTAGATTGAACGGTGCCTGGGAACATTCCCAAGCACTAGAATGCAATCATTTATATTCTTACATTTTTAGAATGGTGCTTGGAATGATTTTGGCCCCAAAACAACCAGCACTTTCCCAATGCATTCCTGAGCGTGGGTCAGGATCCAGCACCAGCCAGGGATGGTTCTGAGCTGTCAGTTTGGATGCAGCCACCCTATTCCGGAGACTGAGATACTTTAGTGCTATAGACACAGCCAGGCTGTGCCAGCTGGTCCCAGGGCTAGAAAATGGGTGCTGGCACCGCTTCGTTTACTAGGATAGTCATATCCCCAGCTCAACACCCATCACAGCTGTGGCTGGGAAAGTCCCGTGGTTTGCCAAAATAGACCTGGTGATTCCAAGTTGACAGGAGACTTACAGCCCATAGGAACTCTGGGACAGGGGCAGGAACAGGACGAGATCCCCTCCAGGCAGCAGTGAAATGCTTCACACTCCCACAGACACTGTCCCACTGGTTTTAGCTTGGGTTTTGGTTGTTGGAGTTTTTTTGTTTTGTTTCTGGTTTTGTTTGGTTTGTTGTTTTTTCCTTTTCCTTATTTTTTTTTTATTTTAAATCTGCATTACTCTTAAAAAGAAAGAAGCTGGACTGAGACATTTTGTATGGATTCATGGCCACATAGGTTTGCTCTTCACGAAATATGTTCTCTGGTTCCCTATGATAAATATCTTAAGGTAATGTAGCTTTTAGGAATAATGAAGTACTTTATCTTGAGAGCCTTTCCCTTGGTAATAAATTAATTAGTTTTCATGCTCCTTTTTACCTCTTGTTGAAACCACCATGCCCTTCATGTCCTTAAACAGCCACCACCACCACTAGGTGAGATTTATTGCGTATCTCTTGATTTCCTGTCAGTCTAAAGAAATAAAGCCCTGAAGTTGACTGTGCTTTGCTCCTTCCCATCAGTTTCTGTAGCAGCTTCTCTTACAGGATTCAGCCCTGTCCTCACAGGACTCACAGCAAAGGCCATCTCAGGCCATCTCCAAAAAGGCAGACTAAGGCTGATGTAATTAGCAGAGGTAGCCTGCAATAAAGGAGAAGCGGGAAGCCTCTTAGGAGGACGTTTTATGAAGGTGGTCTCTTCTACAAGACCTGTAGAGATGCCTTTCCCTAGTTCTTTGTGAACAGAAAATATCACTGCCATATGATACCACCCTCTGATTTGGGCTAAATAACAACACGACCCTCCCTTCTCAATGAGGAGGTGAAATAATGCAAGGCAGGTATCCCAGATGTTGTTAGACCGAGGATTAATACCATCTATTTTCTTACTGGGATACGTGTGCTTAGGAGTGTCTTGTCCAGCTTCCTTTGGGTCTGCAGCATTAAACATACATTGCAGTTGCTTCACCGGTCAGCTTGAAATCCCACAGGATGGATACGGCCTCTGCATAAAGCCCTTAAAGAGGACACGGGTAGCAGTTATAATTTACAGTTCCACAGATCTCCATCTAGAGACACCTTTGTTTTCAAAGTACTTTTCCAAATAGGCAGGGACATGAAAATAAAGACATATGGTGATGGAACAAATGAATATTCATTGTTAGCCTTTTACGACAGTCGGAAGCACAGTAACAAGAGCTGAAAAGATGGGGTTTAATTTTTGCAGAAGCAATAAGGAGAAAGACATGTGGGAGCGTATTTGTTTGATTTTTTTGTTTGTTTGAGGTAGGTTTCTCAGTCATTTCCATTTTCTCCAGCGGAATCAATATTTTCTCTCTCACAAAAGAAAACAAACCCACAGCTTAACCTCCCCACCCACACAGAACATATTACTTAACTGCCCGCTGCTCCCAGCTATCTTTGCAAGCTGTCTTCTTTCAGTATTTTAATTTTTCAGACCTCTCTAGAAATATAATACATTAACATTACACGTTATGATGCTCTTAGTTGTCTCAGATCTCACAGCTCCTTGCTAACACCAGAGGCTTTTATCAGGTAACAGTGTGAATTAGATATAGCTCTTTATATAATGGCAAGTATATTTTGCAACCAAAGAAAAAACCAAAACAGGTGCAAAACCAGTTATTTCTTTCTAAGAAATTTCCAAGAAAGCTGCTAATTTTTGGTGAAAAAGCTGAAATTTAAAAAATATTTGAGAACTAATCAGAAAAAAAAAAGAAAAAGTACTCTAAACCTGTTCCCCAAAGCCTGATCTCTGTATTGACATTCTTAGATTTTCAAAACTAGAACTTGCTTGGTGTAGGAAAAACAAAACAGTCCCATAAATGTAGAATAAAACAGTGCTTTTATGCCCAATATTTTTCAAAATCTTTTTTCCATATGTGAAAATAATGACTGATGTTATTCAACAAAAATTAACTCTTTGAAAACCCTGGCTTGGCAGTCTTTATTTATGTGCATAGCATTTTAGCAACTTCACCAACTGCCCTGCAGCTCCTTAAGGAAATAGCACCTAATTGGAGTTAAAACTTTTATAATAAAGCAGAATATTTGAAAATGTATCAATACATAAAGGATCTGATACTTGCTTCCTCCCACACAACTTTCAAAGGCTCTTTAGCATCTTGTCCTTTCGTTATGACCTCTACAGCCTCCTGTGCCTTTACTAACAGCCTGACTGTCCCTGACTTTCATCAGTCTCCGGAGTTTCTGTTTAACATCTCCAAAGTCTGTAGATGAAGGTTGCTGGTCCTCCAGGGCATGAGGCACCTCAGTGTTTCATACTCTCCATTTCTGTAGCTGGCAGGCTTTTCTCGACTATTTTCAAAACCAGCACAAAAACAAACCAGCAAATTCAGCCACAACAACCATAGATGGTTTTCTTCCTCCTGAGGGCTCTTACATCCTTTCTCCAGTGCCCTCATCCCCTGTTACTATGCACAGACCCCACCGTCTCCCCCTTTCCACCCCTGTCTTCCCTGCTGGGCTCCTGTAGAGTGCTGGACCTGCAGTTCAAACAAGTTCAGAACTTAACTGAGAATTGGTGAGAAGGGATTTTCTCTTAAAATCCACATATCTAGAACCAAGTTCACTATCACACTGGAGTTTTTCTTTCCCAGTTTGAGGTAGAAAATCATATAACTGTGAGAACATGAACTGCTAGTCAGTCTGAAGTCTGTTTTATTTACTGTTATATACGCAGCCTATGTGGCTATTCTAAATTATTCCCCAGGTTTTTCACTCTTTAATGTCTTTTTGTACCACTAATTTTTACTATATCCACCCAGCTATTTAACCATAACAACTTAAAATCATTAGGTCAATAGGATGGTAGCTTTGTGCTGTAGCTTTACTTGCTCGTGAATCAACCTATGGCAATCTGGTTCTCGGGCACCTGACTCTATCTTCTTCAGTACCTAATCAGTGCACCTATACCAACCCCCTTGAGCTCACTGAGAGTTTTTATTTAAGCTATGGACAGGTTTTGCTGTGTCTCAGTAACCTCTGAGCTGAACACAGTTCCCCAGTGCAGCCACACCAGGGTTGCACAGGGGACTGTTCACTCCTTGCTTTAGGATTTCTCTGCAGGTAAATGTGCATTGCTTTGACTTTCTCCTATGTACCATTTTTCCAAAGCCATGTCTGCCTTGCTCTGTACTGCAACCCATTTTATTTTTTTTTACACAATCATTTGTTCTCAAAGTTGTCTCCTTTCTGGCATTAGGCAACTCTAGTTATTTTCCCCAGATACAGTTGCATTTTTTCCAAGCTGAATCTTGTTTTAAATATTTCTGACTGTTTCGAATCTCTCACTGGTTTGTTATTTCTCTGGGCTCCAGACTCCGAGAACTCTCTTTCAGTTTCCCCCATCTAACATCCCTGATATGTTGGTTATTCCCCTTTAAAGAGGATTCATTGGATGACACCAGGGAGGATATAAATATCAGCATATCCCAACGCTGTTCTGAGGAAAGATGCTGATGCCCTGCTTGTTTCTGAGACGTACTTCAAACTGACTTTTTAGGTCCTTCATGGATTTTGCCATTTGAGATGACCAACATAATGCACCGCTCACTTTATCACCCACATTACCTATGGGAGCACTAATCCCAGTTTGTTATTGTGTACTCCAAGGGACAGGAAAGACCAACTGCCGGTGCCCTTTGGCAATATTGCTTTATTTTCCTGCTCAGGAAGGAACCAGCGTGTGCTCAGTCACACCTTTCATTGCATATATTTCTTTGCCCTCTCTCTGCACGGTCTGTGCTTCAGCAGCGCCGTGTCTGAATGCTCCACGGCAGCATCCTGGCAGGCAGAAGTTGTCCGTCCAAGATCCAGAGAAGCTGCAGACAAAAAAAAACCCAAACCATCCTTTGCCATATCTTATTTAGGCACTAGAGGGACCTTCTCCTCTGAGGGTGGTCCAGGCTGCTTGTGCTGTGCTCCTAAACTCTTCCTGTGGTCAACAGAAAGATCATGCCAACCTCCTAAGCAATGATCAGCTCTGTGGTGGGCTTACTGGGCAAGGCCACAGCAACCAGGAGAAGTGATTGCAGCTTTCTCCCTACCAGACCATGTTCCAACACCACATAAAGCCACAAAGGCAAGCCACCAAGGACCCAAAGGCTATTAGAAGCCTGCATGTGTAGAAATGAGGAACCAGGTTCTGACTTCCCACTCAAGGTCTCGCTTATGTGTGTAAGTACAAAGGCTCAATAAAGCCTTTGCATTTAGACTTTATTCACTGGGAGCACTCAACCATCAGCATAAGTGCATCATAAAATAGACAAAGAGCTGTAATTTGTACCAACGAAGCTTAGCATTTCCTGGGGTTGTTGAGGCAGATTTCCATCATGAGCCAGGCTTTAGGATGAGCAAATAGGAAGCTGGTAGGGTCTTTTCCACAGAATTTCCCACCTTCAACCTCTTCTTCTCGTTGCTTTTAAGAAATCCATCCCACGTTTGCAAGTGCCTCCGGATCAGCAGTATCTAGGCCACTAAATAAAAACAGCTTGAATTTGAAAGGCGTGATGTGCTTGCAGCACCCAGTCAATTATCTAAAAATTAATCTGGTTTTACCAAGGCAGTTGTGAATCTTAGCCACTGACTCTAGGCAGGCAGATTTCCGATCGGATGCTCCCAGCCTCTCTGTCGTGTCGCTTGGAAGAAGCTCATGTTTCTGCACTTCTGCAGGACCTTGGGGTCCCAATCTCAATTACTGTCTCTGTGACTAACATAAACCCTCCAAAGCCCTCAAAGATGGGCTCCTTCTTTTTATTTTCTGTTCACCCTCACAGAAGTGAGCGTGGGGGATGTTAGCATCAAAGGGATTGCTGAATATACTTTTTTTTCTCCAAACCACTGATAATTACTTCAAGCTGAGCATAGCCTGCTGTTTGTCTAGTCCTGGCTCAGGCAGAGCCGGCTAACTGACAGTCTCAAGCTCCCCAGTTTCCATTCTCCCTCCTTCTGTTTCAGCAAGGGTTTATTATGGAAGAACCTTGCTCTCTCAGGCTTTTCGCAACATCCTCGGTCCCTTCCCAAAATAAATCAATTTCTTCTTGACAAAACTAGCTGAAATACAGCAGGAATTTGGTGGAAGAGAAGGCACCGAGCAGACATCTGCGATTTTTGGGATTTTATTTTTAATTACATTTCTGTGACTTGAACTTCTGAGATAAGCACAAAGCCTGCCTTTTCTCCTGCCTCGCCTGCAAGGGGCTCTCAGGTGTGCTAGGGCTGGCTCTGCTGTCCCAAGCAGTCCTGGCAGAAGCTGTTGGAGGAGCAGAGTTGGTGGGCAGCTCTCCTGCTGCAAACTCATGCATTCCTCTGCCGCTCTCCTTCGGTCCGGGGAGCTGCAGAAATTTTCTCCTCTTATGTAATGGTCTGCTGGTGTCTTTGCTTGGAAAAAAACTCTTTTTTTTTTTTTTCTTCCAGCTGGAGGGTGTCAGGAGCCTTGTCCTACCTGTCTTGGGTCACAGCTGCTGGCTGAGGGGGAGAGGTGACAGGCCGTAGGACAGAATGGAGCATCTCACACACACATACACACACCCCTCTTTCCTCCCCTTGCCCCCAAACCCTTCCCCGAATCACTCTCCCCCCTCTCAGGAGCACAGGGCAGCTCCGCCTGGGCGACCTCGGGCTACAGACGGGGGAAAGGGCTGAGGTGACAATTTGGGTGGGGGCTTTGCCCGGAGTGGTGCGCCTGTGTGTCCCCTCAAGAGTCACAGCGCAGTCGGGGCAGGTGCGGCCGCGGGGGGGGGATACAGCACCGTGGGACCCGGGGAGGGAGAGCGGAGCCCGGCGAGCGATGCTGCTAATGGGGGAAAGCGCTTCGCAAAGTCTCCGGGAAAAGCTCTCCCTTTCTCCAGCAGACGGCGGGGAGCGGGGGAGCCCTGGGTGAGGGCCCGGGGGTGGGTGGGGACGGCGGTGATGAAGGGACACGGTGAGGTCGGGGGACGTTAAAATGCAGCATCATCCTCCCGCCCCAGCAAATTCCGTGTGTGTGTGTGTGTGGGGAGGACGGAGGGAATATAGCGGGCAGCGGGGCTTCGCAGCGGGGAGAGAGAAGGGGGGGGGATGTTGCGCTGCCGGCTCTGGCTGCACCGCCCCGGAGAAGCGGTGCCCGCCCGCGGGGCTGCGCGGAGCGGCGCGGAGCGGGCAC
>JAOXNH010000023.1:115625678-115636222 GCA_028566575.1 Bartramia longicauda
ATGAAATCATCAAACCTCATCCATTCAGGAGTTTTGTTCACAAGTTGGAAAAGATATTTTGTCAGCTTTTAAATTGTAGGAATATTGTCACAACTCCAGGAGACCCTTGCTTGTCTTTTGTGGCCTCTTTTACCCAATCCCGTCACATTTGCATCCCTAGGACCTGACACGGTATTGGAAAACACACATCAAACAATGCATTCCTTATGCAACTTTTTGGTTTACCTATTGAAAAATTTTCCTTGAAGTTTATGCAGTGGTTATTTTAGAAGATGGGGATATCTTTAGTTTCATCAGTCAGTGATACAAATGTCCCATTTAATATCTTTTACTGAAACACATTGCAAGGATTTTAACTCTAAGAGGGGATTGTTTGACCTGACATAAGTAAGGAAAAGTGAAAGCATCACAAAAACTATTGAAAAATAGAGAGGTGGTTTTTTTTACCTACAGATGAGTCTCTTCCATGACTTTTCCCTTAATGGTGTGTGTAACTGGGTCACAAACCCACTGATAATTTGAATAGGCAAATGGAGTACACAGGTCATATTGGAGATCCCTTATCAAGAAATTCAAGAGGAAGTTGTTAGGAATGATTGGTTTTCTCATGGAGAGTATTGGTTGAACTTTACATGACAAAACAAAGATGACATGTTTCAGGATGATAAATTTCAGCATAACACCCTTCTATTGAGTTTAGTATGTTGAGTAATGAGTGAAATTCGAAGGAAGCTTTAGGTCATTGAATCCAACTTCTTGTGACTACAAAGTCTGCATCTTAGGATGTCTTAGATCTGAAGCTCAGTAAACAAGTATCACCTCAGCTAAGTTTAATCTCCAATCTGGGGATCTATTCTAAACTTGAGGGTGATTTCTCCCGTCATTAGGACAAAGAATCTAAGAATGACTCTGACAGGTTGGGCCAAGGTTTCCTTTAATTGAATACCTTACCTCTGGCAATGCCTGGGAACAGACGCCTTGGAAAGAACAGTGGGACAGGGCAAGTACACAATTTCTAGGCTGTCCCTCTGGTTCAAGGAGCCATGGATAATGTCTCTGGGTTTAGCAGCTCCCAGTAGGTTTTTCTTCTGGGATTTTGTTGATTTGATTTTTTACCATGTAAACTTGTGGCATCCACAAGTTCAGCTTAACTCTGTGTTATTCTTTGAGATTGTCATAACTATACCATGGGTTAGTTTCACTCATGACCTTGATTCTTGTGTGGGAAGAGATAGCATACAGGTCTTTTCTAGAGATCTTCCCCATATCATTTGTGATTTTGTAACAGTCTCCTCTGTAAGGCTGATGAGGTCCTATCTGTTTAAACATCTGTATTATGAAGCCACTCTGTATGGATTTGGTTGTACTAGATTCCCTTTTAATGACACTGGGAACCCAAATTCTTTGAAAACTCCTTGAAAAACCAAACACAAATGCCTATAGGAATACCAACTTCTTCAAGAAAAAAACTACTAGCCTGAAGAATTTACAGTTTAGGGAAAGATAAATCTGATATCTAAAATCTTAATGTTAAATATGATGGCAACATGAATCAGTAAATAGTATCCTATAAAATAACTTTTCTAATGGTGCAATAACGATTTCCATAATATCATTGTAAATAGGTCTAATGAGATAAACCTGATTTTTTAAAAATTAATCTCCAAGTTTACACAAGAAATAAACCCATACTGGTGTAGTATATTCAGATAACGGTAATTTGATTTGTTCTTGTACAATGTTTTGATACACGCATGTATTTGTACTACATTAAATCACTGTAGTTTATATTAAATGTAACAATGAAATATTAATTTGTAAATGCACACTCTTCCTTCTGGGAAGACATAAATACTCAGGCCAAAACCATTTTCTTCTATGCTATTCAACACCTTTCCCCATGCTTTGGAGTGAAAAAGAAATCAATAGTAGTAAAATTCTCAGATAATGCAAGGTTTGGCAGTTAAAAATAATGAAAATGCAGCCCGAGCACATCATCAGGCAGGCTCGTTTTGTCAACATGTGCTTCATCACAGTTAAGTGCTAGATAATGCATCTAGAAACAAAGAATGTATTCACATTTGCAAGATGAGGAATTGCATCCCTGAAAGCAAAAACAAGGAGATCACAGTAGATAATGCATCCAATATGAATACTTAGTGTGCTGCTGTTGTTAACATGGGAGGATGATATTGCAAATGTGTGTTAGAGAAAGAATAGGAAGGTGACACCAGTTTGGTGAATGGCTTTAGGGAGATGTTAATTAGCATTTTGAGTGGGATTCATCTGACAGAATGTAGATGTCTATCATGTATGTAGTATCTGTAAAGCACTGTTGAGCCCTTCCAAGAGGATGTTTCAAAAATAGACTGTAAAAGTGGAGTTCTCCACTGGGTGGAATACAATGTCCATACTGTTTTCAATAGCAGGCAGTATAGGGCAGGTGGAGATGACATAGCAAGATCCAGTGCCTGGAAGCTGCAGTCAAACCACTTTGTACCAGAATAAAGTGCAATTCTTTTACATCAAAAGCAATTAATCACTGGGACAATTTTTCAGGGCTTGGTGGACCCTGTATGACTAGAAACTTTCAGACCAAGACTGCGTTTTTAGTGTACAGGCTATACCTCAAAAACTGGATTTCGATGCAGTAATGATAGGTTGCAATGTTTTGCCATCCAATCGTAACAGTTTTCACTAGTCTTTAAACTGATGAAGTTTCTGTTATGGAAGAACAGAAATTTTGTCTTCCGTCTGCATGACAACAACCCTTGCTTTTGCTCATCCTAAATTTTTGTCTTCTCAGCATTATCCCACTATTCCTATTTTATGCCCGCCTTTAGGGAACTTCAGACAATTGTCTTTACTCACCAGATTCCTACAAATATTCCTACAGAATAATCTCATGTTCATATCTTTATGTTACATACCTTTTATTTTGCAATAATTTGATGATAAGAACAGCTCTGTTTTTTAATGGTATTTTGTAAGACTACCACGTTACGACCAACATACCAAAAATACAAAATCACTTCCAAAAATTTTCTTCTTAGAATATTTTGATAAGTGCCCAAGCTCGACTGACCCACCTGATATGCACAGAGGTTTCTAAACTGGTTTGCTTCATTTGTTCTAGAACGTTTCTATTTTTTAGGCTCTTCAAAGCAGCTGGGAATTATCTGGCAAACTCTTTCAGGCCTACAAATCTTTTTACTCGTATAAATGCAATGCATGTGAAAGTTACTGGAAAGCTGTTATGGTTCGTATAGCTCACTGGCTTTTGATCACATTTTGCTTGAACTCATGTAACAGTAGAACTGCATGAGATGTTGTATCACAAGGATTTTCTCTCACCAAGACATACTGCGTCTCTTCTGTTAGTTTCTATTTTCATATTACTTCCAGCTCCATGTTAGTCGTAACAGCATCACTCTTCCATAAACCCTTGTGGCTAGCGTGGAATTCCAACAGAAAGCTGGTGAAATATTGATTTATCTATTAAACCATGTGTTGCCACTCAGCAGAGAGATTAATTTCATCTAGTCCCCTTATCCAGTACCTTGTTAATGGTATTCCTCTTTAATATGTATCTTTCCTTTTGCCTAGACGTGAAAGCTGGTTTCAGTGGTTAGCAATTGCTCTACTCTATCTCTTAAGATCAGCAGCATGATTAGTTCTTCACATTTTCAGTCCTTTGACATCCCTTTTTATATCTTTCCAATAAAAATTGGCGGCAATTCAGTGAAGCTAGTTGCAACCACTATTTCCTTCACACTGGTACGGTAAATGAGGAGGCTGAGTAGTTCGGTTTTATGAAAATGCAGTGAAGGAATAAGTCTTAGTAAGAGCTGAAAATCAAGCTCTTGTTGATTCGAGTTGTAGCACTTCTCAACACACTCCCTGGCTCTGTGGTACTCACAGCCAGGATTTCACAACAGCGTGAAGCCCATACACAGTGTCTCAGATCGTAACACGGGGCAGAAATAGACTGCTTAAAATTTTCTCTCATTACAGCTATCCGTTTACGGCTTTCCTTTGGTAGCCTGAATTCCTCAGATCACTGCTGGATACTAAATTTCCAGTGTAACAAATTAAGGCAATACCCAAATCATTTGGGAAATTAGCACGTTCTGGAAATCATAAACTGCTGCTTTATGCAACAGGTGCTTAGAATTACCAGTAGAAGGGAGTATTTTTTAAGGGAAACGGAAATATAGCAGTCATGTTGCCTTTTCCTTTTGACCCCTATTGTGGCAGTTTTATTTGCTGCTGACCATCTCCTGAAGATATTGCCGTATCATTTTACTGCTTCCACAGGTTTATCTAATCATACATTTTCTTCCACTCTCTTTTTGCCTCCTATACTCCAGGCTTCCTATGGTCCATGTAGTTCATCAAATGTTCCTCCTTCAGCCTTTCTTCCCACAACCTTATAAGCGTCTGGCTTTTCAGCATGAAACTGTGGTCTTGCTTTTTTCTCTGTCTCCAGTGATAGCATTTGATTCCTATTTGCATCAAGCGTATGACAAATGGCCATAAGCCTCCTTTAACTGCTTTACAAATCTCTTCTTTAGTTCCTAAAGAATTCAGGATAACAATGTTTCCCCAGTGCATCTTCTTCTTAGAGGCAGCATCCTGGTAAATCCCTCTGTGCCAGCTGCATGCTGCATACGCCGATAATCCCCCGACGAGGTGACATTGTCGAACCATAATCCATAGTCTCCTTGTTGCCTCTTCGTATTTGCTAACTCAGTTCTTTTAATAGTCAAACACAATAATCTTCCAAGTGACAGCTAAGGCCTCAGCTTATCTGCACGGAGGGGCAGAGGATCCCAGCAGAAGAAGCTAGAAGGGGAATTTCCTTCCAGTCCCATCCCAGCAGCCCCGCAATATGTGCTGCCTGCTCACCCAGCTGCTGGTTTCCCGTGTCTCCCCACACCAGCTCCCAGCGTGTGGGAAAACACCGCTTCTTGTGAGGGCTGGGAGTAGGACCATGTTGAGGGGCACTGAAGGAACTGTCTAACTAGAAGGTACTTGGCTCTCAGCATCCCAGCTGAGAGGATTTTCCTTTTCCTACATCTGAAATTATCTCATTGCTCTTCAGAAATTGCGTTGGTAAAATGAGCTGGGCCTGACTGTCCATCTGTGTGGTACTTAAAAAGGGTTTTGATGGCTGAAACTCTGCCGTGGGCTGCAATAGCTGTGCTGCTAATTGCCTAAGTATGGTCTGCTCATGCTCCATCAGGGAGAGTTCAGCTTTTAGGTTTTATTTATCTCTCAGATCCCCATCTTATCCGATCACAGGCAGTCAGCTGCCTACAGTAAGGACCTCCATTGACTGGAGGGAGCTCTGAAGAGCCCTGCGATGCCTGGGTCAGGAAGGTCTTGCTGCTATCATCCTGATATGAGCAGAGAAATGGGACCATCATGAAACAGGAGAGCTCCTTGTACCAGATACTTCCGAATGCTTGAATAAGATGTTTGCATTTTTCTGTTAGAAAAAAAATACATTGTTGGCTTTGTAGTGAGACAGAATATGTATGTGTTGAGTCAAAGAAGGGGCTTCTATACTTCACTCTCCATCAATCTTCCCCCTTCCCAAAACTCTTCTCAATAAATCACTGTGGAAATGGCAGAAACCATGCCCTTTTCTCCCTGACTCTCATTGTCATGGCTGAATTCACAGGATGAGTCTATCAAAGTCAATGGAATTGCCCCAGAAATTAATTTGTCTGGGATAGCTTGCAACGGATGTGCTGTTGGCTTCTGCTTTTATTATTTCTGTGCTCATAGCACAGCCCTGTTGTGTGAGATCCATTCCAGGCCCTGAGGACCCTGCAAAACAAACTCACTCCAGAGACTGAGAGAAGGGAAAACAGAAAGTTTTGAACAATGTCACAGAGGAAACCTGGCTTTAGAAATTTAATGTGGCCCTTGTGTCTTCCTTGCATGGTCTGATTTTGGACCATTCCACCCAACTGCTATAAAACATGGGTGGGAGTAACCATGGAGGAGACTAGATGTCTGCTTGGGAAGGTGTCCAGGGATTGCCATTGCCATGTGAAAAGAGAGAGGGACAGGCGACTCAAACTACTTTCTCATTTGATATTTGTGGTTGAAATATTTTATCTCACTACAAAGCATTTATTTATGATAGATACAACTGAACACAGTTGGAATCGGGCCACGAGTTACTTGGCTAAGGAGGGTATTGCTGCAGAGGTGGAGGTGCATTGCACCACTGGGATATAGCTGTTTGCTTCATGTTTTGGCCATGAGCCACCACCAAAACTCTATCAAGAGGACTGAGACAGCTGCTCTAATGCTATATATGTCTATGCCGTGCACTCTGGGACCTCCATTCAAGTGCAGATTAGCATTTAAGGTGAAAGAGGATAAAGAAGGGAAGCAGCTTGCTCATCTGTTGGTCTGCACCCAGACATGCCCACCCGAAGAGCTACAAGCAAGTAATAACCATGTCCTCTCAGGATAACCATAATGATATTGGGAAGGTCGGAGTCTTGCTGGAAATACCTCAGATATACTAGACATTGGCTGATAAAGGAGAAAAGAGGAAAACTCTTTTTTGCTCAATGAAAAGATAAATGAACAGGAGTATCAGCCACGGTGCCAGCAGAATTGCTACAGGCTCCAGCCTCACTGGAGAAGTAGCAACAGCAATGGCAAATAATTTTAATAATCCCTAGCTGATATCAGCATCCTTCTGTTCAAGTATCTAGCTGGAGTCACAGCGTAATTAACCTTGGATGGGTTATAAGATCAGCAATGTCCTGAAGAGATTTGCACTGAAAGAATATATAATGTCACATATGTGAGTAGGAAAATAATTTTAAAATCCTACCAGAAATTTTACATATGGCATTTTGCAGCTAAATATGAGCATTTATAGGAATGAAATACATTAAAAGTGAGATATAAGGCCTGAGCAACAGTTTGCAAGAGAACTTGCAAAGTAAGTGTGATCCAGAGTCACAAGCAGGGTGAGGCTCAGGTACACACTTTCATGGTTACTAAAGTACTATTGTGCTACGTAACTAACTGTGGTTTTATCAAAGAGCTATTGATTTGGTGTATTCTTCCTCAATACACACTTCAGCTGTCATGTGCTTTCACACTGGAGAAGAAAACACTACCTCCCCAGAAAGCACCAGCAGGCAGTTTAACACAGCTGTTCCCACGATGGGCAGTTATTTTATGAAGAGACTCTCATTTTTTTGTCTTGGTAACTGCCACCCAATCCGGGACAGTTAAACAACAGCCGTTGTCGCAAATCCATTGGTGAGGATTTATTCTGCTTCATCTTACAACATTACAATGTATTTAGGTAAACAAAAGCCCCAAACTTCCCACTTAAATATGGATTAACTAAAGGCAGATTTTCTCCTTTAAACATATTTTTGTGGAGCAGGTAAGAAGGTCAAAACTTGGAAAATTGCTGACCAGTTTTTTGATCTAAGAACCAAGCCTGGAATAGAACAAGCAACAGGTTAAAAGGGATAAGTTCACTTGGATGAGTGAAAAGATTCAAGATGAGGCTCAGTAGAAAAAAGAAAAAGAAGAAAAAAAAGAAATAAAATAACCACCCCAAAAGAAACAACACCACATCTTGAATCTTTTATCTACTCTGATGAATTTTTAATGACTGAAGTTTCTTCTTTGTGTTAGTTAAAATATTTTTTATATCTTTCTACAAAAATAAATCTCCTGCTCTGACAGAAGAAAAGGCTTAAGTGGTATATTCTCAAGAACAACTACTATAATTATACTGTAGTTCTAATGAGATGATAACATCGCTACATTGCAGTTAACTTTGAGATACTTTTCATGCCCATTTTTCACATAACTGACAGTTCATCTACGCGATGGAGTTATTGATTTTTTTCTCTATTCCATTCTTGCTTAATAAGCACAGTTTGTGGCATAGAAGTAGTAACAGAAACGTTTTAGCCTAAAATATAATTATACAGGAATAACTTCAAAATTACAACATAATTGAAATGCTATCACCCTCTACAAGCAGTTTCATATAATGAAGTATACAACCAGGAATGTATATCTGGTAACTTTTGAAGTGATCGGCTACTACAGTGACAGAGCTGGTAGGAAATCAGAGACAGATGTGTTAAAAAATATTAGTGGGTTTTCCTTCGGTTCACATAGAAATTCCATGGAAGGGTCTATGCTCAAAAGCTGCAGTTCACTCATCCTTATTTATTTTAAACAGAATGTTAAAAAATACAGATTAGTATACAGTATATGGCCTCTTTGCTCCTCTGAGTATTTTAATATGATTTCAGCTTTAGCTTTCTGTCTTTCCAACATACACTTAACTCCAGTGTAAGTAGGAACAAGCTGAAAGTAGGAATCTTTGACTTAGGGATAAAAATGTGAGTCTGGTAATTAATGAATTACAATAGCAGCATTGCTTTCTATTTTGAGCCAAATGAAATAAAGAGGCTAGGGGGATTCTTTAATAATAATAAACATGGAACTCTAATTCCTTTTTATGCTCTGTGATCACATACAAAAGATCTAATAAAAATAATTGCATTAGATGTCCTATTTTTGGAGAAATGCATAGCTAGTGTTTAGGAAGACTCTTATTGCTCTGATTTATCTATTAATGAAGCAAAACCTAGTTAATTACCTAATTTGCATGATATTTTGCATCCACATAGATGCTGGGTTGAGCACTGGGGAGAGGTTTTGCATCAATCCATTTTTAATAAGGCAATGAAGTTGGCTGGGCTGACTCTGCAGATGAAACCATTAGATGCTTTTCTCCTGTTGGACTGAGAACTTGTAAATAAAGGTACAGATCGAACAAGCTTGTGACCTGGGGAAGGCAAGACCTTTCCTCTCCCTCTGCCAAGGTCTTGCTACTATACTGGAGCTGCAAAGGGGTAATCTGCTTGAGGTCCCAAATTACTGTCCCATGGGCTTGAGAGGACACAGTGAGAAGGATACAGTTACTTCTACCTTCCTATCTCTTACCTTCTTCCCTGTCTGCTCCATGCACCACTGCTCTGAGGTGGGATATAACCCTGAAAACTGCAGCCAGAGCTGGGTCAGTAATATCAAGGCAGAAAGTGGTAGGTCTACTACTGCTTTTGCCTCCTTCTTATATCACACCCTTCTGTGCTCCATGGTGTTTCTTCCCACTCTTTGTCTGTCACTCCTTTGTCCTCTTGTGTCAGGATGCCTTTTTTCAGCCTACCTATCCTCCTGTCAGTGTGTGCTTGATGTTTTTGCACCCCATGTATCTGTCAGGAGATATTGCCTTAAGGAAAAAAAAACAAAACAAAACAAAACAAAAAACTTATACAATTTTCCCTGAGGCTTTCCCAAGCCCTGTGCAGCAGAGGATCCAATTTGTCACATGAAGATGATTTGTATGAGAATGTACCTTCCCTAGCATTAGCTATTTAAAACCAAAGCGTCCAGCCTAAACCCATCAGTTGTCCAGGCTGACCCTGCGGTGGTCAGACAGAGCAGTACCTCCAGGGAGTGCTGCTTCCCATCACAAGGTGGGAGTTGGAAATAGTTTTGAACCCTTCTTGATGTTCTCTTCAATTTGTGTTGACAAGAGAGGGAGCCAAGGACAACAAATTTAGATTATACACAAAACTCTACATGGCTAAAGTTAGGAGAGATTAATTCCATCCTTAGGGTCTTCTGAAAAATTCCCACATTCTCTATGCAAGCACAGAAAAAGTGCCATTAAATACAAGAACTCATGAAACAAGCTGGGTCTTAAAATGCAAACATCTGCCATTGCAGAAATGAGGGGATTTGGCAGGAAAGAGCTTTCCAAAAAGCAGTCCCTAGTCTTCCAATCTCTGCTGCTTCACGTCACAGCTACAACATATGAGCCATTTAATACTGAAAAGAGGGCAGACTCTCATCACTGGAGATAAATTACTAGTTCTGGAGACTCAGCTACAGCATAAAAGTAACAACCAGCTAAAAAAAATATTGTCCTAATTATATTGGGTCATATATTGAAATATGGTAATTTGAGTGCTGAGTCACCAAGAGTGCTGAGGAAAAAGTTTCTGCTATAAAAAAAAATTGGTGAAGTCTGTGTTTTCTGTTTTTACAGCCATTTTTGGGAATAAAATAAATAAACCCACATGGGCTTTGTATCTAATCAATGCAATTGTGCTTGATTTTAATCCACCATTTTTCTAATACACTTGGAGTTTTATTCGGATTATTTACCTTAGTGTCTAAGATAAATTTTAACAACTAAAATGATAACAAAGCTCAAAGAGAAATTTGAGCTCCTATCATCCAGGGCAGAAAGACTGTGTCTGTCTCTGGACCCAGTGGAGAGAGGTAGATGCCTACATAAAAGTTAACCTTGTGTATCTTAGCTATTCGAAGCTGAGGCTTATAGCCTAATTAGGTGTCTTGACTCTTTTTATAACTGATAGTGACAAGCAGGCGCCCTAGAAAGTGATCAATCCTACATGTTTTACCTACCTAGGATTGTGAGGTGCCTGTCCCTCTCCACTGACTAT
>JAOXNH010000023.1:115636322-115650106 GCA_028566575.1 Bartramia longicauda
CACTAGAGTCTTCTAAAAGTGCAATTTTCCCCAGCATTAGAAGAAAAGTTAGTCCTGTGTCTCTCAACCCAGGACAAGGATAGACATTGTGCTTAACAATATGGTTTACTGACAGTTTTTGTCAGTGTTAGGTTGATGGTTGGACTTGATGATCTGAAAAATCCCTTCCAATCTAGACAATTCTATGATTCTAGGATATATCTTTACCCTGATATTCTACAGCATTCCAATTTAAAGTTGGGCGGGAAGGGGAGGGGTGTGACTTGTTTGATCTGTTCTTGAGGGGGAGTTATGAAATCAGAAGTTGACAAGACATTGAGATTTGTAGCTTGTTGGACTTAAAACATAAATGCTATTAAAAGATAATACCTACCTGAAAGAGCTTGCAAAAAGCATGGTTTAATACCAATGGAAGCCAGTAGAGATCCTGTCAACTTCAATTAGTGCATCAAGATAACCATAACTCAAGGAAACGTCTCTGTTTATGGAAGGATTTAATACTGATGTTAAATATGACTAAATTGAAACACCCTTGAAGAAAAATGTGTACAGCACATATTTAATGGTTGTGCTGAATTAAGGCATTATGGATGACACCAGGGGAAAGGAGAACCATGACATGATCATTCTGATGAAAAGCTGTTACAGGGTTTCAAGGATATGCCTGAACTCATCCAGACTTACTTTTACAGTCAGTGGAGAGAAGGAGGCAGTCACAAGGGGCAATCATCCCTCATATGGTCTCAAGAGGACACAGGGCATCTGCTGCTCCTTTGCTGCACAGGAGACGACTGTCCTCAGCTTAGACATCTCACCCAGGGGTATCTGTGATGGCAGAGGAATGCCACCTCCAATGCCAAGTGCTTGTGATAACACCCATATCATAAACATCTAACCATGATTTGCTGTTTGGGTGGAGAGATACTCCCTCAATATTTTTACTTGAGTGCCTTTTCTGAGTTAACTCTGGCAAAGTGTGGGCTAAATAACCTGGTGCGTACCAGGCCATTGTTTGTCTGCAACTTCTCTGAGAATAATGAGAGATCTGTGTAGCTCTCATGGTCAAGACATGATCTTCTCATGGCATGCCATGTAAACCTGATGTAAACATAATTCATAAGAGATAAAGAGATTTCCAAATGCAGAATTTAAAAACTTCTTGACTTCATTGAAAAATGTCCTGGCAACCTCGATTTCCCTTGCATTGTGCAAGGGAGGACAAATGCCATCTGGTAAGATGAAAAAACCCAAGACAATAAAAGTCTCAACTCAATTCTAAGGGTAATCACCAACTTTCTCTGTTTTCTAAATGTCTCCCTGAGCTTAGTCCAATAATTGCCTGTGGGGACTTTTGAAATTTTGATCTGAATTGCCTAGTTTCCAGAAAGACAATGAGGTAGGGCTAGATTATGACAAAAAAGAAAATGTAACCCAAAGGATTTCAGTATCAACCTAACCCCTATTATCATAACATAGGAAACATAATACAACATTGGGACCCTAAATTCTGCAGCAATGTTTCCATATTCCCCTTCCTATTTTAAATTCTGATGCTCCTGAGGAATGATATAAAAGCTTCCAGTTTGATTAGGCTAAAATTTCCAGCTCAAAGTAGCACACAAATGTGTGGTAGAGCTAGCACAAATCAGTCTCAGTTCGGTGAAGCTTACAATGAATGGAGATCTGCTGTTTTACCAAGTATTTTTCCCTGAGCATTATTTTCAGCCCTGGTTGATGAACTGATGGATCCCATTGCTTCACGCAGCCCAGGCTTACAGACACCAGCACATATATCAACACGGTGCCCGTATTTGAATCATGGTGGCATCACACCAAAAATTGGTGGGCTCTGTTTTCTAACCACAATGCTGGAAAATTACACAGAAAAAAAACAGGAAGTAGAAAAATTGCCAGTTCCAGAATTTAGTAAGGAATCAACTGCTGAAATTTACATTCAGGAAACAGATATATGAGGACAAAAAAGAACATAAATTCATCCTCTCCTCTGTTTTTTTTTTTTTTTTCAGAACATCTTCCTCAGGCATCTTAAAATCACTGTAAAAGTCACCTCTGGGAATAATAGTCCAGGCATCCCTGATCTTAAGCTCTGCTTGAGTGCAAAATAATGCAATTCCTCTCTAACTGCCATAAACTTAGCACATTTAGTCCAACTAGATGTCAAAATTTTTAATTCCTTAATCAGCCTGGCATTTAGTTACTCTCTCCAGTGAGAAGGGAAAACTATCTTAAAATAGAAGTAAGTATATAAATACATGTTTGTATTTCTGAGAATAGAATTAAAGTGTCTTTTTTAATTTGTGAGAGCCTTGCAATTTTTTCTGCAGCTGAATCTGAGATCTGACAAAGTAGGAACATGCTCTCTGGGCTGATTAAACCAAGTGAATTTCACAGCCTCGGCAGATGAGGGTTGAAGGTCTCCTGATACAGTAATGGTGCATGGTCCACTCCCAAGAGGTGGGAAAGGATTATTTCAGGTTTACTGAGGGCTGGAGTTTTTATGAAGGGTTTATTGCCACATTGCATTGGTCTGTGCTAAGAAATCCTTTCTCCATGGGGAAAAGCAGCTGACACTGGTAGTTTTCAAGTAAAATTCTTTGTAGGACAGAATAACAAAAGAGACCATTGTGATTTTTTGATGTGACTTCCCTTCCAGGAGAAAATTATTGCACTTCTGGAACAAACTTCATACAGCAAGAAAAGAATGAAAGACAAGACACTCTCATCCTACTTGCTTGTTACTTACCTTAACTCCACTGAGTTTGGTGTGAGCTCTAGATTTATGGCCTTTGTGAAATGCACAGATGGAGATTTTTTCCCCTGCATCCCCAAGCATCTCCCCAGCAGTCCTTGAGCTGTAGAGAGTGTGGAGGAGGCTGGAGAGCATTTAAGGAGGGTCTGACAACAGCTCTGTGCATGGTAGCATTATCATGACACTGTAGTCAGTGCTGGAAAGTGCATTTTGTCTTTCTATTGTAAGTTAATTTCTCACTCATTCCTACTTGCACGGCATTAAACCTCACTACTTTAATGATTACACAGTCCTTACTCAAACAGAAAAGCACCTCTTAGAACAAATAGTCCATCATAGCATAGGGAAAAAAATGGTAAGGCTAATTCACCAGGGTGAAGTTCGTGTGACCAGATACGCTCTTTTCCTGGTGTGCATACTCTTCTGCTAGTTATTATTGCATTGCTTTTGCCTTATTTTTTATTTTCCTCAGAGCATGAAATAGAAACTTCCTCCCTGACTGGGTTTTGAAGATAGAAAGTTGCCAGGAACTGCCTCTGAATTTGATCCCTTTCTTCAATTCATGGTTACTTTCTTGGAAATGCATCATCATCTATTCCACACCTTTCTCTGATGCACCTTGAGGCTCCTCCTGCTCTCTTCTAATTTCAAGCACTCAGCTGAGATGCCTGCTGGCCCAAGGCGCTCTCTATAGCTGAAGGGAAAGAGGGATCTCCAGCAGATGCTTCTAATCTCATTAATCTGTATCGTCCCAGTGGTTATAAGGAAATCTGGTGCAACTGTCTGCTGGTATAGGTACCTCTTAATTGCCTAAAATTAGGTGGGATGAAGCCAGGTAGCAACATTTAAGACTAAATTCCATATTCCACATAGAAGCTATAGAGACTTTGTACCCTCCCCACTCCTCAGGCTATTGCTGACCTAAACTGGATGAGCTGTGAAATGCGTTGAAACCATGCAATACAAAAAATACCTGCTTGATCTGGTCTTTTTCAGCAGTAACCATCACTGCTTACGCCATCACTGCTTACCTAAGTATCTGGATCTTGACTTCCTTTTTGTTGTTAGATTGTTATTTTCAGAACCATTTTCATTGTGATTTCTTCTGTCTATGAAAACAATTCTGTGGAGTTTCACATTTTTGAGAGACTATCAGGGCAGGCTAAGAGAAAACAGGTTGAAAAGAGATGATCTCCTTTACAAAGAGTCAGACCCCCCACCACTTCTGGTAAACTGAAGGTGATGTCTTATTCTTCAGTCTCTCCAAAACTTTATTTGCTCTATTTTTGAATTTCTGAATCATGTGTACAACTGTAAGAAATGAAGCTGGAGCCTGGAAGGTTACAATATGAGAGCAAAGTCCCATCTAAGCTTTGGAGTAGACTTCTGTGATAATTGCATCGAGCATCATTCATTGCCACCATCGCTTTAATCTGTTTGTTGCCACTTTTGTTGCCAGTTTTTGCCAAAAGGGAAAAAAATCTATGGATTAGTTATTTGTCTGGCATGAATAGGAATACTTCCAGTTAATTCTGAAGGCTTATGTTCTCTAACACCCTGTGGTGGATCCGGTGTTGTTTATCTCTTGTGGAAAAGTGTATAAATGTAACGGAACAAAATATACCTTGCCACATCTGTGGTCCTGCAAAAGCCATGCTTCTGCAAAACGTCTTTCTTAATGCAAAATAATACAAGCCTTTGGCTATTGTATAATCAAATAACAATACTAGTAAAATCTTTTATACAGTTGAGTCCACTTTTTCTGGACTGGAAAGTGGGATGGGAGTAAACATGTAAACTTAGCTGGATTACAAGGGAAATTATTTTCTCTCTATTTAGTTCTAGTGAGAATTTGTTTTATTTGTATATTTTGATAATTGAGGGAAGAAAATTTAAGAAAGCCACTCTGTAAAAGCATGTTACTGCCTTTGAACTTCAAGGTGTTGGTGTTCCTCCTAAAAATAAAGCAGGCACATAAATTTATGTTGTTGTAATTTTATAACGGATGTCTCTAGCAGATGGCACATTTTAACGAGGTTGAAAAATCCCTATGGGCTCAAAAGAAGAATAGAGAACATAACACATTTCATAAGCAAGCTAAATCCAATATATTTAAAAAAACAAAAAAAGACTTTTTCCACTAGCCAACCTATATACTGAACATTTTTATTCTCAGGGGTCTTTAAAACAAAACAAACCCCAACCATTTTAAATATGCTTGAAAATCATTTTGGTCTCCTCTCGGATGGTTCTTATGAATGTTTTACCTCCAGTTTCCACCATAGGCATGCTTGAAGAATTCTGTAGAGAATTACTAAAAATGACAGTGTATTTATATTTCCTAAAAGGCTATGAGGAAAACAAAATCACCCCTTCCCTAATTTCCANNNAGAGCCTCATCCTTGGTGTAACTTAAAAGATTAGAGATCTATCTTTAAAAAAAAAAAAAATTAAGAACCAATAGAGCTCATTTATACAGGAGTGAATTCAAAGTAATTTAAGAAATTTTAGCAGATGTACTTGGGTTTAAGGCAGTATAATTGAGATGGCAATTCAGAAAAGTATTTAAGCACAGACATAACTTCATGTCTGTTCATGCTTAGCTTTAAACATTCATTTAAATCCAATCACTTAAGTACATGCTTAAGTATTTTCCTGAATGGGATGCTTTCCTGAATCACAGTCTAGAGCGATGCTCACAGTTTATGATGCGCAGTATATTTAAGTAATGTCACACTTCACAGGCACTCAGAATGGGAAACAAAGTGTTAGTGATGTTTTAGAACAACCTCACTGTTTATTATGCAGACTTGGCTTGTGGCTCTTTGCTTAAGGCCATTTTGACTTTCTTTTCTACTCAAAAAAGAATTTAAGTTCCTTATTTTTTTCCAGAGAGCTTCAGTTACTTCACCATCATGTTTTGAACTCAGTCAACCAGTCTGGACAGCAACATGATGAGGAAAATCAGGTGATATATATACTGCATGACAAAAAATGTAGGAGGAATTTCAAAGCTCTTTGGAATACCTTGAGACAGCCACTTCGGTTTCACATCCAAGCATTTACAAAGCTCTCTCTTGAAAAAACACACTATTATATTTATTTTTTCTCAGACTCTGAACTGCAAGATACTTAACAATTTCAGTATCACCCACACATAAGTCTTCATAAAGAATTTTTTGAGAGATTAATCTCTTTAAGAAGATAGGTTATTACAGGGAAGAGGATGGGGAACTTGAGAGAAAATAATCTCTTTATATCCTGTGTAATGTCTATCATGATTAGGTCTTTGGATATTATTTTAAAATAAATAAGCCATACTTATTATCGTCAAATCACTTCTTAATATTTCTTAGTAGAGAGTGGTACCTGTCTTAGGTACTTGGCAGTCTCCTTTCTCTCCTCAGTGACCAAAGAGATGATAATTTTGGACTAGATTCCTTTCCTCTTGGCTGAAGAGAGAGAAGATGACTCCCAACTACCCTTGGTGTCCATAACACTATCTTCTCTGTGGATTGATCCATTACTGCAGTAGAGACATCTCCATTTCCAGACACTTCTAGATTCTCTGATACCACAGAGTGGCAGCTGAGGAAGTGTGACAGAAAATCATGCTTCATTATGGCATTTATGCAAGCCAGCTTTGGGGATTTGCATTTATGTTTCCTCACTTTTTCTTCCTAAAGTATAACTGATCAGAAAATAATTTGTTAAAGGCATTGTCAGCTAAAGAATTTCTACATGAAAGCACATGCTTTGCTACCTGGGTAATGCTTGATGACAAAAACAAAAGAAAACCATTATTCTCCTTTTCAGCAAACACTTGTTTTCAGGCAAAAAGCAACACATTTTGCCTGTTAGACATCTGGTGGTTTCTAGTTATCTGGAATTTGTTAAAAGTTCCAGCTACTTAAAGCTGGAAACATTAAAAAAGTTGAGACATTCCATGAAAAAGTTAACCAAAAGATGAGCTTTCTGATAGAAAATAACTTGTTTTTTCTCACTGACTCTGATATTCTGAACCGTTCTTTATAAGCACGGCTTCTTGAAATACTGTGCAGTCTTATTCTCAATGAGATTTGCTGTGGGTGTGTAGCTAATTTTGTGGAAACATATCTACTGTGTTCACCTACATCTGTTTAGATATCTTGCGTAAGAAAAGAGAGTGGGCTGATATTTCTTCACGCTTCAGGCTCTTCGTGTTCTCTACGCCCTCACATTTCTGAACCGATAGCATTAGTGGTGCCACTACCACAACACTGCAGCTGAATACTCTTGGCTATTTTTGCAATTAGATTTTTGTTTAGATGAATGTCATAGAAGATAACTTCTTCTTTCCCCCGCATTTGAATCTCTTCAAATAAGATATTATAGTCTTCGAGCTATAAAGGACCTACGCTAATGCATTCCTAATCCTGACAGATGTCTCTGGACAATATTTTAGTAAAATACATTTGCTGCCAAATGGCTTTTCAAAGTTAATGGTCCATTGTTAAAAATGGTATCTCATGGTAATTTGAGTTCTTTCTGAATTTAAGACACTTCACTGTACAAGAATGTAACCTCATCAGAAAGAAAAACGAATAGGTATGAGTGGTATCCTGCTTTAGATTCCAATTTACACCTTCTTGCCCATAACAACCAGATCTGTTTTGCTGGAAAAACACACAGTGAAATAAAAAGATGTTAAAATCCAAAAAGCGTGTTTTCCAAACCCATTTGGAACCCATAATTTGCTGGCATTATATCTGAAAGCAAATGCCTTGGGGCTTCCTTGTCCCCTCTTTTAAAAAAATATTGGCAATCAGATTCAACAGAGTGGGGAAAAGGAAAAGCACAAGAGATGCTGCAAAGCTTTGTGTGCCTCATGTGACACGGCACATACAGCAGTTTGTACCATGGTATTGATAGGACATGCTTTGTCACCTCTCCTTCTCTCAAGCTCCAACCCCTCTAGTAAATTTGTGATCTTTTGGGATTTGAACTCTTATTAAAGCACACAGCCACTGTTAGATGCTGTAAATTTGTCTCCAAGCTGAACTACAGGTTTAGATCAAAGTTAACACTTGCAGAAGATGTGAAAAATTATTGTTCCTTCATATCCCCATCTCATCTTTGGAAAGATAGAAAGGAGAAAAATAACATTGTTTGATCTCTTCTTTTCTACAGTTACAAATCAAACAAAGCTTGAGTTTTCTGAACTAAACTTTTCCACTTATATTTACTCTTTTTGTTCTTGATGTGTGCAAGACTGCCAATGTTTGCTGACCTCACAGAAAATGCTTGCTGAACATTGATCGAAAAACTTGACTTCCAGACATCTTAGTTAAGATGGATGGGTTTTTTATTATAAGGAATAGAATATTTTTTTAATAAATAAAAAGGTTGTCATATTGCACTAAGAACTTA
Organism: Bartramia longicauda; assembly: GCA_028566575.1. Classification (NCBI taxonomy): domain Eukaryota; kingdom Metazoa; phylum Chordata; class Aves; order Charadriiformes; family Scolopacidae; genus Bartramia; species Bartramia longicauda. Next base: position 115,644,502 of record JAOXNH010000023.1, read on the forward strand.
TTCTTGCACTGACAGCTTATCCTTATTGTATTTTTTCTAAGAATGTATTGCAGTAAGAAAATTAATTTTGCAAACTGAAGGGCAAGATACAGGGGAAAAAAATGTGGAGGAAGAAGTTCTTTCTTAGCTTTTGAGGAAAAAGATAGGCCTAATGTATTAATTTTCCCTGAGCTTCAATGATAGAGAAAAGCAGGCAGCAGTGGGGAACATAAGAGTGGATTGGCTAAAGAAACATCACTTAGGAAACTTGGTACCTGCTAGTGCTACTGAGAGTGACTTCCAAACATGTTCAGATAGTCTCCATAAACCAGTGAGCCTTTGAATCCTTCCAGTCTTCTGGAAACAAAAGATCCATAGTTGTTTCATGTGGCATAAAATAGAGCCATAAAGATAAAAAAAAAACCAACTACACTTACCTGTATTTCCTACTTGACAACTGCTGCAGTCAATATTAACTTCTTATCTGCTTTAACTACTTCTGCTCTTGGTGCTTTCTCTAATCATTGTCTTACATGTTTTCCTCTTCTTAAATATTACATTTACATGTGGAAATTACATAAGTCCCTCTCCAACATCAAGTCTGTTACGTTAGATCTTATGACGAAGCTAACCCTTCAAGTGGAATCTTCCAGGAAGAAGGATTTTATTTCTGTGAATGTTTCCTCATGGCCAAACCATCCCAACAATTAAACAGTTCTGGAAACAATTCACTCTGGTTCCAGGTCTGGGACTGAAAACATTCCAAGACTCTTAACGCCAATCTGATAAATGTTGGAATACACAATGTATTAGTTGGAAAGTTTCACCTGACAGAGAGAGAACTTTGTATGGGGCTTCTGCTGTAGAGGAGCATCTGATATTGGAGAACTGGAGAGGAGCTGTGGAGTTGTCTGGCACCCCATGCAGGAGTTACATAGAACTTCATTGCCAGCCCATGATATCTGTTTGGGAGCAATCACAAAGACCATTTCTTGACATTGGAGGAGAATCATGGGCAATTGTTGGGAAGAGAAAAAGGTGAGAAAATGGGAAAATGAACAAGAAGAAGAAAAGTCAGGTATTAGATGAGATTTGCATCTCGCCCCTCTATTTTAAAGGATAACTGACAACTTTATCCATTGCAGAATACCACAGCCTCTTTGCAGAAGAGTTCACTTGTTTTTCAAATTCTGCCAAAGGGCTGTGTCTAAGCTTGCAAAGCTGTTTATTGTTTGCCCATCTGGCAACATGCGAGGAAAACACATGAATAAGAGAAACCTCTTCTCTAGCCCTTCAGAGATAAAATGTCACTCAATCCAGGAAAGATAATTGAATATGACAAAAACCCTGAACATCAAGAAGTGTTTGGGTGTCTTATCTCACAGATAAATTGAGAGTTAAGTTTCTGTGCACCTTAGAAGATTTAGGAAAGTTCAGAGGCTTTTTATTCATAAGGCACCTCTACAAATCAGTTACAGGGAGGAAAAGTTAGCACAGAATTGCTGAACTGTGTTAATTATTTATTCTGACACTCTGAACAAGCAATTGAATTGAGACAGTTTGGGAGCCTCTTGACTAATAGAGGAGAAATATTCAAGAGCTTAAAGGCAAGGAGTGAATTGAGAGTGAGTGTTTATTAATACATGATTGAATTTACTACTCCAAGAAGAAGTTTATTAGTATGTTACAGCTCTTTGGTCTTCATCTACAGCAAAGGAAAGGTTTAGAATTGTTAGGCAGACTCTGAAACATAGAATAACTAAGACAGTAATAGTTAGAGGGAAAATCCTGAAGGAGAACAGGTAAGATGTTCATTGATCATCATTCTTATGCGAAGTGTAAATTAGACAAACAGGAAAGAAATCAGGTAACTAGATAAAGGATTTTATTTTTTTTTTAGTGAAGTCTAAAAAGGAATTACACAGAATGAAACATTTATTATCACAGAAAAACCAGAAAGACAACAGACTGATCTTGAGCTTGTTTTATTTGGTTTAAGTAACTATTGCTGAGCAATAGAACCTTTGTAAAAACTGAATTAGAAGGCAAAATTCAAACCCTGACACTCACAGAAGCCAGAAGAAATAAAGGGTGGGATTCACTTGTCATAACTTTAGCCATGCTCAGCCAGTATAGCTGTCTGAGCTGGTTCCCTGAGCAAGTCATTGTAGGTTCCCTTTGTAACCAGTGGGATGAAATATGTACTGTTGGGTCCTAATTCATCTGCCCTGATTTAGAAGCCCTCCTAGAGTGAAATGAATTGTCCTCTAGAAACATTCCTCTTTCGTGGACTAAGAGTGTCTAAACAGCTAGCTCAGAGTTACATGTGTTCAGATGAACCCCAGTCCAGATGTTCCATAACTACATGGAACTCCATGGAAGAAAATAGAGTCTGTTTGATTTTAAGTAGAATCTATACATAGCAAGGAAGAAAAAAAATGATAATAATTTGTAGCTTGGATTCCCATACTCTTAAGGATTTATGTATCCAATAACCACTGGAAACAATGCTGTATCCATACCAGTTACCAAGACTGTGCCACTGTTTATTTTTTATCCTGGAGGCCAGCTGGCATTATCTAACAGCATCCATATGTTTCAAATCTCCTAGCCTTCAAAATAGAGTATCACAGTTTCCTATTGGGAATGGTTCCTGGCCTATAAGACATCCTAAACTGTGCCTGGAAACTATTTGTGAGATTGCTACCCAGCCCAAACCTGTGCCAGCGACCTCTCTGCCAATCAGAAATATGGCAAATAGACTTGCAGTGCCCATTCCAGGGCATTATTTAATGTACTGGTGTAGAGGTGCCCACTTAAAATCACCTCATGACACAGCTTTAAGAATTTGGGTTTCAATAACCTGTAGCAAACTTCTGTAGAGACAGTGGCAAAAAAAATACCTCGGTGCATGTTGAATCAAGTTCCAAGTTATTTTGTCTCCATTTTCAATAAAATATAAAAAGAGATTTGGAAGCTATGAAAAATCTCATAATATACTGAGAAAGAATGACAGCTGGTGTTGATAAAGGGGGATCTTTTCTGGGTAACTAGATTATATATGAATGTAGGAGATACGATCAACTAGAAACAGGCATTAAAGTGATCACCGTCAAATAACTGAATTCAAAGCAGACCAAAAGAACAGAAAATGACTACATGGTTTGTTCTGACTACCTTATATCACGACATGAAGCAATCACAAGAACATAGAGCTAAGCTTACAGCTTATCTTTTAAGTCAAGAAGAGGATTAATCTGGAGTTCCACAATATTACACATTGGTAGATGAGTATCAAATGGTCAAGTCTAAGAATGGGTATCTTAAAGGTCCCTTCCAACCTAGACAATTCAATGATTCTATGATTCTCTTTCCTGACAACTCACACTCAATCTCAGAGGGAATAGGTGGATTTAAAATGTCACTAACCATAACACTAACAAAATATCTAGATCAATCTGAAAACATAGACTTTCAAAGAGAGTGACAAAGTAATTAAAAGCTGGCTTGGGCTCTTGAGGAACAACAGGCAAGACCTGGATGGTTACTACCAGGATTTCTCTAGTGCCACCATAATTTTAAGTAAGTGGTTCAGTAGGATTATTGCAAAAGATAAGCTTTCTCTATGGAGGAATAGTCTTACAGCAAAAATAATGTTGAAAATGACAAAAAATGAGAAAATAACTTCACTTAGGAATAGTAGATGTTTACATACCTTGTGCAACAGAAGTTGATCAAGTTACTTAAACAAAGTCACTGCTGCTTGAATCATGCTAAGGGACATTACTTTAGAGACCTATGAACTCAAGCTTTTCTTGAATCACATATAGAAACCCGTCAGCTTGTCTACCCCAGGACATCTTTAATGGCGTGAGAGGTCTATGCAGGGGTATCTGAATCAAGATAAGGCTTTCTTGGTTCCATTTGTATCAAGAGAGGTCAAAGCTGGGATTCAGACACTTAAATGCAGTTATCTTGTGCTATTTAAGAAGCCCTGGGACATATTCTCTCTGGTGTCCAGCTGCCAAGTCAAAAGGACACGAAGAGGCCCTGTGTCATTCTGCCCTACCTTGGTCTGTGTGTCAGATGCTCAGAAGTGTCTGAAATGCCTGTAGATGTCTATGTTTGCACAACTGGTTTTCATCACTAGGAAGCAAACATAGTCAAGAGAGCTTTTGAGTTGTGAATGGATTTGTCCATTTCAGGATGTGCAGAATATTTTTATAGATTGCATTGACTGTGGAAAGGGCTTCCACTGACTGTGATGAGACCATTAATACTCACCTCTCAGCTGCATACTCACGCTGCAGACACTGAAATTTATGTACTTGAATCTGAATCTGAATCCTTCCCCTTTCAGTGGGAAAATCAACAAATAAATTCCACTTTCAGGACTCAGTTCAATTTTCTAAGAGTGTGAATCCTGTCTGTCATGTTTGGATATCTTGAATAATCAAGTCCTGGACACCTATGTTTAGGCAACTGAATCAATTCCCTAGTGATTTTTGGGTAACTGTATATTGTCAGGTAAGATAAATGTCTCGAAGCCAGCAGAGCCTGATGAAATTTATTTTCCAAAGTTTCAAGAAACTATCTGAAATAATCTGGTAAACTTTAGCAATTATTCCATTAGAACTTGTGGAGGCCATGGCAGGCCCCAGAGGATGGGATGAGGGCAAACATAATACTTATCTTTAAATAGCAGCAAAAAAAAGAAGGATCCAGAAACTTATAGACTGGACAACCTGCCTGTGAAAGTCACAGCGATAGAGAAGATTGTTACACAATCACTTTGTAAACACTGGCAGGATAATAAGGTGATAAGAAAGATCTAACATGTATTTGTCAAGAACAGGTCAAATCCAGCCAATCTAATATCCTTCCCTGAGGGAGAAGAAGCATAAAGTTTAATATAAAGACATATAAAGTGATTTCTTTTAGTGATTCTTGTATTTATTTTCATTTTCCCATAAATGATGGATGCCAGGTCACTAGACTCTCTTCATGTGCTTTTTATGTCTTGCATGTGGCAAATGCCTCTGTTTAATGTGTGGTACATTTCCTAGGAAAATGTCATATTGTTAATTGACACTCTGCAGTAATTTCCATACCTTGGCAAGAACCATATGAGGCATACGTATCAGAATTTATGATGAAAGTATTGCCACCATGAGAAATTACTCACTTACGTCCTTGGGGGATTCCCCCTTCTTGAATCACAGTTCTACATCTGTGTCTATCATGGTCAATATTTCTCAGTTAATCACATTCTGCATTGATGATGTCAGCCTGATTTCCCCAACACTTCCACTGGTACTCAGAATGCAGTGATCATTAAACTACATTGATGTAAAAGCGATATGGATCAGGCTCTTGAGTTACAGAAAAAACACTAAATACAAAAGCTCTTTTAAAGCAAAGAGAAGCTTTCAGTAAAATGACTTGTGAAGTTCCAAAATCCTTAGGATTTAATATGAAAATTATTGATTAGTATTCTTGAAAGCCTAAGGCTTCACTCTTAATGCTTTTGTGCTAAAGATGCTATAAGTTAAATGTCTACAGTGTCCAACTGTTTTGTTCTTTTCTTTTTTTTTTTTTACCCAGTGGAAACTATTCCCCCAGTCCA
>JAOXNH010000023.1:115650206-115667317 GCA_028566575.1 Bartramia longicauda
ATAGGAGGAGGTGGCTTCAGTCATGTTCAACTGTTTTGTTCTTTTCTTTTTTTTTTTCCCCCAGTGGAAACTATTCCCCCAGTCCACACTATCATGGTGGACTTTTCAGCATGGATCCCTAATCATAATATGTCATTACATGAAACCTGCACTGAATTCTAAGTTGGCTTCCAGTAAAGATTTCAGCAGCTAGAAAGACGTATAAGTACTAAATAAGCTTGGTGCACTCATCTTTCTCGGTATATAGGCTGTCAGTACTTTCTCAGCTTTTTCAGTTTAAAATAGTTCTCAGGAAAATGGGTAGGGTGACATTTGTGAAGTTGAGCATAAATCAAATTTCAGGAATATCTAAGGGAAAATTGGCGTATGTTAAAATGTCTATACATGCATACGTAGTGGGATTTTTAAAAATGCCTGTGAGGTAGATGGAGAAATGACTTAGATGTCTATCAGTCAGTTTAGAGGTCGACATAGACTTTTAACTGCCTTTTTAATGTTATGAGTGCCTAAAATCTCTATGTTATCTCACCTACAGTTAGCGGTCTGAAAATTAGGTTTCTAGACTCCCTCAATAGTCAAGAATGTGAGGGGGATGCCCCCAGAGAACAATCCATCCCACTTATTTTAAGATCCAATTAATTTTATTTTTATTTTTTTTTTCTCTAAAAAGGAAGCTCAGGTGCCTATCTTTGTCTTGGTGTCTTTGAAGAATAAACAAGAAATATCAGGGTGCACCACGTGTGCTCTTGCAAAGAAAACAGCTGAGGCTGGGAACTGAAGGAGTATCAGGCTGGTAGTTCCCTGTTTTACTTAATTATGGACTGAAAAATGAACATGAACAAGTGGAGCATGTAAGATGTTAGAGTAGGACTGCACGTATTAAAGCATCTAAAATTCATGTGAAAGTTCATAGAATCATAGAATAGTTAGAGATGGAAGGGACCTTAAAGATTATCTAGTTTCAACCCCTCTTCCGTGGGAATGGACACCTTCCACTAGACCAGGTTGCTCAAAGCCTCATCAAACCTGACTTTGGGTTTAGTTACTGTTTACTGAGGCTGTTCTCTGGCAGAGGAATGTCTAGGTTCTTCTTACAGTCCTCCAAATATTCTTTTAAGTTCTTTTCAAAGCTTCTTTGAAGTCTATCAACTCACATTTAAGCACCTAAGGATTTGCTATACGACTTCTTCATGCATTTCTAAAATTCAGGTTCAAGGCGGGAAGTCTCAGTCTGAAAAACTTTCATATAACGCTCCATCCTTTTCTTGCCAAAATGCTGAAAAAAAATTACTTTGATACAAAATGTTCAATTCAGCCTGAATCAAAGCACTTTTTTAGACCCTTGGGGAAAAAAAAGTAAGGCAAAGGAAAATAAATCTGTATTAGCAAATGATGAAAAGTATCCCCTTCCTGTCATTAGATCAATGCAAAAAGGGCCTACGCTTGCTTAGATCCAGATCCAGGGTTAATTCCCCTCACTGCCTAAGAGCATCAGTGCCCACTCGGTTGACAGTCCAGCACAGTCTCCACATCACCACACAGCAGGAGCACTGGGGGGGAGACAGCGCGTTTCTAGGCCGTCTGCCTCGACAATATTTGTTGAATCAGTGATTGAATTGAGATGTCACTGGACTCAGTCCCAGATGAGTGACATAATCCCCAAATAAGACAGGCATTCTCTGTTCTCTCCCTTTGTCTCATCTCACTTGGTTTATTCATTTAAAAGGCACTTTTTAAAGCCAACTCCTAAGAACAGGAGAGGAAAGAACTATGCGTTTCTACAGAAAACATTAGTTGGTTACATTTGTACTCTATAAATTTATAGCAAGCTGAAACCAACCTTTATGCTACAAGACTGCAAACAGAGTGAAAATGAATGTCAACAATTCGGTCTGAATTGAACCTGAAAGAATAAGGACAGAAAAATTTTCCCACCAAGCTGCTTCGTTGTTCTAAATCTGCTCTTGAATAAGCCTAAAACACTCTTGTAGATGCTGAATATTTACTAACAAGGCTAAACTAATTCACCTTCATTAGTAGAAAATAAGAGATGGATGAGAAAGATTATTGAGACATGATGGGATACTTCAAAAACAGTGATAAAAATTGTTAAGGATAACCACAATAAAATGGTTTGCAGCTAGCTCATTTTCAGTAGCTGCATCTTTAAGCAGACATTCAAGTAAAACTGTGCACGTGCAGCTTAGAGCATGTCTCCAAGGTCTTTCTTCAAGGGATAGTATTTACAGGATAAATAACCGTGTGAACAACTTCCCTAGCCAAAGCTAGCAAAAGTGGCTAGCCAGCAATAGCCAAAAGAGGACCCTTGCCTTCAGTAACCTCTATACCAATATTTTACAGTTTGTGTGCTTCACCCTTGTAGGCCAAGAATTTAAATTGTTACTTCCTTTGAATAAGATTGTGATTTCCATCAGAAGTTTGTCTTCTGTTTAAGGCAGGCTCAGGGCCAACTGATTGGCATTAAGCTTTTTGCATTTGCAGACAAAAATGGGGATCACAGAAGGAGTGCGATTGTGCACAGCAAGGCTGGGGTTGGGTTTCCTGCCACCCTGCAAGAATCACTGCAGTGGGAGTCACCAAGTGTCAGGGGCCATGGTCATGTGTCACTGAGCACCCTGCTACCAGTGAGTAAATAAGAGAAGAAAGTTACACCTGAACAAGAAAATATGTAAAAAGCAATTGAGAATGATTTATGCCAAAAGAAAGAGAAAAAAAAGAAAAAGAGGTAAAATGGCTAATAGTGAAAATGAGTGTTTTGGTTTTGGTTCTACTCAGTCCATACCTGAAAGCCCAGGAAGCAGACAGAGAGGAGATATATCAGCACACCCTGCCTTCATCTGGGCTGCTGGCAAGCCTGCTTGGACACACCACCTCCCATTCTCCTGTTCCAGAAGTAATAAAATCTGCCATCATCGTTCTGCCTGTGCCAAAGGCAAGAAGAGTTTTCTGCAGAATGGTTTGCAGGAAAATTAATTGATGACGGGCTTCTTGGCAGTTTGCAACCATAACATTTGTATGATCTGCTGACGCCATGGTTTTATTCCCTGCTAATTAGATATTGCTCTCTTTACTATGCAAGGGCATCTCTTCTAGCTATTGTTGGCATGGAGAAGGCAGACCTCCTAACAGGAATAATTCAAGTCCACCACAGCTTTCCATTCATATCGGTGTATATTTTTATAAGGTCTCAGAATACTCCCCAGCAACAACCCCAACACATAACAGCCAAACCTGACAATCTGCCTGACCACTTCACAGTGTGGAGATCCAGCTTTGTCAGCCACCTCCTTGGCTTCAGTACAAATCCCTGCCTCACCAAATGAACCAGTTCCTAAGAGATGATCTTGGTCTTTAGTTACACACGCATGGACTCAGTCCACCTGACATAACCAGTTTACATCTGAAGCTGTCTTCTCAAGCTCCCTCTAAGTCAATGGAATGATACAGACACCTGTAGATCTCCAGACAGACAAACTAGGTTGTCTTCTGTCTGTCTATCTAGATATAGAGGGAGCTTAGGATGATTAAAGACCTCAGATAAATACCTAACATTACACAGGGAAGAGAGAGAAATCAACTGAGAGAAAACATTCTGCATGTCCCTGGCATGCCTTTGTTCAGGGACAACTCACATTTCCCTAATTATTAGACATAGTTTGTGAGTCAAGAAGTATTTAGAGATAGCCATTCAGTCTGAGAAGAGAGATCTAGTGTTAAGGCTATGACCAGATCCCACAGCTGGCCTCCAGACCAGGAAATGGTCCCTGATTTAATTTCTGTAACAGTATAGGTGTAATCATATTGAGTTCTCCATTCACTGTGGATTGCACTATCTATGGAGACGGCTTTAAGGACTGAAGCAGCCTGGACTGCAAATAATCAGAAGTCTAAAGAGAGGAAAGCTAGGTCAGATCCACTTTTGTTTGGACAGATGTGCTCTTCTATGGAGCAGTTTGCAGTAATGAAGGGTTGATGACTGCTGTATTGGGATGTCCCAGCATGAAGCACAGTAGAACATCTCACATCGCTACACGCAGAGACATCTGTGAATGTGGCCTCTGCACAGTCCCTGCTTTGCTGGATCAGCTCCACACCTTCTCACAATACCCCTAAGCATCCTCGTGTCCCACCCTCCCCAAGTACTTTCTATTTTCTACCTTTTCCCACAGTGCTCCAGAGTCTTCCCAGGTCCATTAAGCCATGATGATACCTTCAGCTCTTTCCCTTATGCCCTACATTTGTTTCTATACCATCACCTTCAGCCACATTCTTGTTTCTCATAAATACATATTTCCAGAAATGTCACTCTCCATGTCTTCTGCAAGGGCAGGTGAGTCTTCTCTCACCCCAGAGAAAAAAAGGAAGCAGAAATGAGCAGCCTGAGAGAGCCAGCCAGCCCTGACACCCCATGGTCAGAGGGATGACCTACACTGCTGCAGCTTCTGATAGTGCCACAGGCTGGAGATGATCACAGCTCTTCCAGGTCAGGGTCACCTCCATCAATAGCTGTTTTCCTCTGACACTGGCAACAGCAGGAGTGGCCGCAGAAGAAAAATTAGCAATGTGTGGACTCCAACAGCTCAAATATGACTTTTTTTTCAATTGTTCACCCACAGAATATCTCCCAGACTTCTTGCTCCAAATCCCATCTTCAGTCCACAGGCCTCCCCCTCTCCTCCTGTGTCACCTGGGACAGATAGGGTTGATTTGGAGAAGTGCAGGTGTGACTGTCAGGCTGGCATGGGCATGCTGGCCAGTTGGCAATGTTATGAGATGAAGTAAGGAAGAGAAAAGCTCCTTTCCTGCCTTGTCCTGGAAGGAGGCACTGAGGAAACATATAGCCTCTACTCGGTAAGGTAAATCCCCATCATTGAGAATAGTACCCTATAAAACTAATAAACTTTTTATATGGGTTCTGTGAGGCATTACCAACTGAAATCGTAGCAGCTGAGGTTTGGTTTACTGCTTCATCAACATTCAGGGAAGAAAAAAGATGCATTAAAAGAAGGAGACCTCTTACATTTCATAGATAACTTTTAAGACAGTAAAGAGTTGCTAATTAGACTATAATTCTGGTTTACTGGAATTTATCCGGAAGCATGAGAAGTGCTTACAAATCCGTTGAACTCCTCAGAAAAAGATTTGATAGGGTGAAAGTTTTGTAGTAGATTTCACCAGGAAATTGGCTTTAAATTTCTGAGACTGGCACACAGGAAGAAAAGAAGGAAAAAGAAAGTGATATTTGTGGCTGTTCTCTGCTCGCCTGGGAGGCTGGTGTCAGAATTTGGGGGTTTTCTTTGCAAACGAAGAGTGTAGAAAACTTTGGTTTGTTCAGCTGAGGGTCAGGATTCCTGCACAGTCCCAGGACACCAGAAACTGGAGCTGTTTGAGGAATCCCGGGTGCTGCTGTTGCAAATCCTGCACAGGGCTGCAGGAATCTGGTGCTCAAGCGGCAGAACTCTGTGTATAGTGAGAGCATGGCTACAAGATGCTTTCACCTTCCCATTTAAAAGGGAAAATATTTAATACTAACTTTACATACATAAGAATAAGATTGTATATACAAAGAGGTTCCAAAATGCAGATTATATAGTAATTTTTTCATGGGTAAGCATTTGTTTTGGTAACTTACTGCCTCTCTTGAGAAATACACTTTGGAAGATGCAGGGTGCATCTTACAGACCCCAGATAATGTTGCTGTAAGAAGATAAATTTTAATACTCCTTGCTGTTACATTTTTAACTTTTGATTTAGTGCTCTGGTTTGTATTTAGCAATCTTTTAATTCTGTACAGTGCAGTTGGAACCTTATGAATGAAAATACCATTAAAACAATCATTTATCAGCTTGAGACATATAGGCTGAAACTATACAAATTTCTGGCTCAGTCTTATAATGATAACTCATGACAATATCTGAAATCACTTTTAGTTCTTTAAAATTGAAAGGAGACAGCAATTTCCGATGTCATAGTTTGGATGAATGGGCAACATTCTCAGAAGCAATCATGCAAAATAAACTGGTATATTGGTTCCTGTAGGAGGCAAACAATCTTAAAATCTCTTTTTAAAACAAAACATAACTTTGCATTATGTCCCACATTTAAATTGCAGTGATTTATGTATATAGTTTGTTCTTTTTGTATTTATTGTTATTTGCCTTTCTGAGTAAATTCAACGTACTGAGAGCATTGCAAACACTACGAAGTGCTACTCACAAAGCTTTGCTGACATAAAAGCAATAAAAAGATGCATGCCGTGAGACCAGTGATTCATTGAGAACAGTCAGCACCTTCCTTCTGATGTGAGTTATAATTTTCTTTCTTCTGAGCTTCGCAAGCAAAACCTCTTTTGGTTCCAGACTAACAGGCTGCTTCTCTCCAGACATTTTACATCTCTCAGTTACAGTTACCAAGCAATTAAATATGGTCTGCAGTCCAGGTTCAGGTTATCTCTGCCTTACGCCCATTGCAATGACTGACAATGCAACATTCTAAAGTGTATCAGAAGCACTAAAACCAGAAGTTTTGAAGGAGTTGGATCCAGCAGTTTCCTCATTCCTCTCTTTTCTTTCACAACACTGGGCTTCTTATAAGGGGTAATCTCCTGTTTGTCAGACTTTTTAGAGAAGCAGGATAGCTGAATCAGCACGGCAGATGAAAAGAGAAGACCATCTCCCCAGTTCCTATTACCATGAAAAACTCTGCTGTTTCCTAATATTCGGATAAATTAATGAATGTACACAGTGAAGTCAGGTGGGATTGTCAGGCTCAGTACAGCTGAGGGTTTCATCCTAAAGTTGGCGCTAACAATGAACTGTTAGATCAGTGTTCTATAAAGTAAGGCAGCTCCTCTCCCTCCCACCAGTACAGAAAACAGGGCCAGGGCTGTGACTCTCTATATGGTATTAAATCATTTGCTCATTCTCTGAAATGATATTGCCCTGCTCATGGCACTTTCCCAAATAATTCCCGGCTACAAATTAGGATTTGTATGTGGCCGTTCTAATTTGGAGGCTAAAGAAGTAAAATAGCATAGCGATGCTTAGATTGCACCAGCTGGCCTCCCTGACAGAAAATTAACCCTAGAAATATTTAATTCATTAGAATGGATGCAGATTAGGAATCTCCAATGACCTCTGTAGGGACCTATGCACAACAAAAGATTCATCAGAGAAAGCATTTCCTCTCCAGTCCTCCTCCAACTCTCTTCCTCTTGAGGTATTAGGAAAGTACATATTCAAACTAAATTCATGTGCAAAATTATGCACATCCAAAATTATGGATATTCAAAATAATACTGGGAAAAGGGTGGGCAACCAGCTGGCTCACTGCTCCTGATATTCCTAGCAAAAAGGACACTCCCCCAACCAGAAATTTTTCTCATATATTGTTTTAAGGCTACCGTGAGTTTAGTCAGCATAATAATTAAGTGAAAACTTAATTATACCCCCCTGGGACAGACTGCTAAAGGTCAGATTTCAGACATGTTAATGAGCTGCTAAATGCTGCTAACTGGGAAAGGCTTTTTTTAAGTCCCGCACAAGCCAGCCCACTCATATTTTTAATGCCAACACTGGGCATATCAGATGTCTGTGGGAGTTTTGCCATGAAAAGGAAGCTCATCTTGTGCTTTATTTACAATCATTTCCCCAGGTTTTATGAGAAGCAGCTTGAAGATGAGGCCATGCACCACAAAACTGGGAAAGAGCTTGTTGGTCTAATTCCAGCTCTACATAGGGTCCTCTGGCCAGCGATTTGGGGGAGAAATCAGAGCCATGAAGGAGGCCTACGTTGGTGGCAATGCTGCCTCTTGAAAAGGACGAAAAGCAACAAGGGAAGGAGTCTAAGCCTTACAGAAAAAGCAGGAGTTATGTGCTATCTTTAAAATTGGGAAAGCAACATATTTTAACAGATGCTTACTAGTTTTACATGGTTTAATTCTTCTGTGTCTTGGTTTAACACCCAAGGTGCGAATCCCCAAAGCATGACATATGCATACATTGCTTTATATCAGGCTTTAAGCATATAAATTGCAATAAAAGTCCTGGGTTACTGAGAACAGCAAGGTCTGATCAATGGCAAGTGCTCACTGATGGGTCCTGGTGATATTTTAAAATTAGATTTCTTTTTGCCTCAATTACCCTGCCAAAAAATTGGTGTAATGCCCATAAAAATCTCACAGAGGTCACGATATTCATTAATACATGTAGTGCATGTGGGAATTGATGCATGCGCTGCCATATCAACCCACGGCAAAATAATCAATTTGTAATCAGTGCTGTGTACAAACGGCGACGGGCCTGAGACCGTGTGGTGAATGAGGGAAGCATTCGTATCAATTCAAAGACAACTTTCTAAATGGTATTACTGTAAGACTAAAATCAGTAAAGCCAGAAACTTCAATGCCAGAATTCTGGGCCAGAAGAGTTGCACAGCTTTAATTCGTTCTTCACGTGCATATGGTTCTTAATGCCATCAGCCCCATGAACACATAGGGGACGTGCAGTAAAAGCCTTCAGGCCGATTCAGGCCAAAGTGTTTCTCTAGCTCAGCATCCTATCTCTGATAGTAACCAGTGGCAAGTGCTTCAAAAATGCGGATTTCAACAGGTCAAACATAAAGTTATACTTTCCCAAAACACTCCCCCAGGCTCCAGCTGCTTCTTGGCTCGCTCATTTCCACATCTAAATGTGTTGTCTCTGACTTTAATGACCCTTTCCATGCAGTTTTCCTTCATGAATGTGGGCAGGTCCTGTTAACCTCCTGAATGGTCGTTATTAGTGTTACAGGTTTTGGAACAATTTTGGTGTGAGTCTAGCCGAGAGTCATGGAGCAGCAGGCAGAGCATCCATATGTTGCAGTTGTAATTTTTCAATAGAGCTGCATAGTGAAATTTAAGGAGTAGGGTTTTATTCCAGTCATTTGGATGAGTCATTTCTTTGATTCATTTTGCTCTTCACTCTTTGTCTAATGAGAGGAAACTCTTAGGTCCAGGGATGGACTTCTGCCCATGCAGACGCATGCTGAGGACCATTATAACCATTTGGCAGCTTGGCTGAATGTATTCCTGCATCCACATCATTCCCTGGCACCGCTGTTTGATAAATGGTATATATGCAACCTACACATCCCGGATCTGCAGGCTATGATCCCCAGGGTAAATTTATAAGGGCAAGTTGGGAATTTGGGAGAGGGCTGCTGTTCCCCGACAGCGTCACTCTGTGAGCAGAGTGGATTGCAACGGATTGCTTGTGGATTGCAACGTAGGGCAGCAGCCACATCACTGCATCAGCCGCTTGGCAGCTGCCTGCGAATGGGAGGATACTCCCCAGCCTGAGCAGTCCCACCGGTGGGATGACCTGAGCCAGAGCCGCGGTGCTGCAGCGCATCCAACACCTCCTCCCTGAGCACCGTCTCAGGCTTGGCAAGGGCAAGCCTCCCTCCACATTCTTGTGCAATGCAGAACCTGGGCACTTTTGGGAAGGGAAAGGGAGATTTAATACCTATTTTTCAAACTGCTGACTCAGTCCCCTGTATTTCCTTCCCTCCCAGCAAACAGAAGCGAAAGGCTAATGTTGCCTCCTGCTCTGCCTTCCCATCCCTTTCCTGAAGTAAACAAATGTCAGCAAATCCTGCACTAACAGCGCTGTTAAAAATATCACCCTGTCAGCAGATGGGTTCATTCCCTTCGGTCTTGAGCTATCTCTTCATTGTAGAAAAGATGTATTTTTACATCAAGATAAGTAGTTTAGATGGAAACCTCAGTGGCCGAGTGAAGAGCAGGCGTGCTATGCTCTGCACCACAGTGTCATCCAGACAGAAACCATTAGAGAAGGAATGGATTTGACCTGCATTAACTATCGAGACAGAAGTTAGCCCTGCTTTTCTCGGCTAGAAGCTGGCCCTGGGGTAGCAGTTGAAAATGAGCTACTTCAGCCAAGATGCAGTAATCACACTCCTTAGCCTATCTCAATCCCCATGAACCAAGCTAACCACAGGACCAGATCTTCAGCCGGTGTGAAAAGATTGTGCCTCATTAGGCTTTGGGGATGTATGAAAAATATCCACGATCAGACAGACTTTATCCCTTTCAAAGGGCTATAAAACCGCACAAAGCTTAGTCCAGGAGAGCTTCCAGCTGGTCAAGCAAGGGGACATCAGTCAGTCAGAGGACTAATTTCACTGGGGTAAGTGAAGGATGAACATCTTTCTGCTTATTGCTTGTCACACTCTGGCAGTTCAGAAACTTCAGATTGCAGACAAATGCACCTTGCCACTGAAAAGTAAAAGTTTTCCCCTTTCATAACACTTCCCCCATGGGCCACACCAGAAACTTGTCCCACTCTCTTCAAACATCTGTATGCTGGTGTTTGAAATGCCAAATGCATTTGCCATTTATTATGTGCCCCAGCCATTTTTCAGACACGTATTCTTCCACACCTTTTATTTGCTTCTACAACTATTTAACCACTTTGTTGCTTTGCTTTGAAGAATCTACAATTTTTCTGTCTCTCTCAGAAAGTAGCCAATGACCAAATTCATTGTTTCTATAATGATATGGATTGTTTTTTTCTGGAGTCTAGAATCCACACCTCATAAAAGTATTTTCCCTTCTTGAGGCTCACTAGTACCTTATTCTTCTGTTTTTCTTTCAGATGTTAACAGATTATTAAATCCAGATGATAAGCAAGTCATCCTGATCAGTGTCACAAATCTATCCTATGCTTTTAGCATAAATGAATATATAATAAATTCATTAATAGCTTGATCTAAATTTGCTCCCTTGTCTTCTATATGTCACTTAAACTCATGTCAATGAATAGCGATTTCCATATGTGCAGTCCTTGTTTACAATGTTCATTAAAAGGCTTACATGCGAAACAGCAAAAAGCATTTTAATTCATTGCTAAGCACAGCAGAAAACTAAGCAGGATTCCAACTTTATATACAATTTGCAAGCAGTATACGTTAGCTCAGACGTAAATCTTAGATAATGAGGTGTGCAGCCTGGTGAATAATCACATCCATTGAAATGTTCTCCATGTTCAGCTCTGTTTCAATGCATGGGGTGGGGGAAGTTGCTATTTAGTATTTCAGTTCCTTCTAACAACAAGAAGAGGAGCTTCTAGGCATGAAAAATTGTAAAATTTGACCTTAAAATGAACTGTAACAAACAGACCTTGAATACAAAGTGGTGTCACTACGGTTCAGTTAGAAACATGTCTCTGTCTGGACTAGCAGGTCTTTGGCTCATCTCCAGTACTCAACCCTGGGCTTCTACCCAGGACTCCTTATGGTGAAGCTCTGGAAAGCCCTTGTCAATATGAAAGATCCAAAACTGGATAAGATTCAAAATCAGAGATGCCAAAATCATGTTAGCATTAATTATTCTTAATTCCAATCAAGATCAAGGTCCCATTACGCTGGTCTCTGTGCAAACAGGGATAACAGTGTTTGCCTTGGAGAGTCTGCAAAATGCGAAACAGAAAACAATGAAAGATTGAAGACAGGCCAAGGGATGTGACATGTAAGTAAATGATCACAATGCAATTTAGCCCCGTTCCCATAGTTGCTTGCTCATGTCTGGGCTTCTTTATGTTGTCTCGATCAACATTTATTTTGAGGTGGATGGGAAAGGGTAGAGTGTCAAGGACTGTGGAGCTGATTAGCTGAAGAGGCTACGTAAAAGAAAGGAGACCAAAAGAACAAGTGAGCCATCACTTTTCATCTGTGCTTCCAACAGAGTGGCATTAATGTATCTTACAGATTGACGTCCCTTAGGATCTGGAAGGCAAATTAACAGAGGGAGTCCTCTATGGTTGCTACGTCATTACATCATTTTCTTCTGCTACAGGAGTATGTTTCTCTACAGACTTCCTTCTGCAATAGAAAGATTTAAGAAAACAGGATGGAGACAGAAAATATGATTATTCTCACATAATTTTAGCAGTTTAAAATTCGAGTCCCTACGTAAAATCCTCATCTCATTTTCTAACTGGTGAAAAGAGAGAGGCATTTCATTGGGATAGTCGTGCACATTAGTGCATAGTCAACATCTCCTGCTGTAGTCATTCCAAGGAGATCAGATACCAGAGATATGGCTGTGGTTGAGAAGTTGGCAATATTTCATGGGAGCAGTGTTAGGCTGATACTGAGCTCTTCTGAAATGCCTTTATACAGCAAATGCCAAACAGAATCAAGTGTTTGCCTCTCTCCTCATTGCTTTTCAGCCTCAAACCCTCACGGGGTTCCTATCTGCCAGACTCCACTGAAATGCGCATGAGGAGACTAATTCTTTCATGTTTTGGTCTCATCAGCAATTCCCAGAATTATTTAAAAGGCTTTCAGAAGTGCTCATGCGCACAGAAACAAATGCAGGCACTTGGAGCACACATGAAAGCACCAGTCATAGTTTGTGTATTTAATAGAAGTGCCCCATGATACACTGGTACTATTTTAATGGGGTTCACATTGTAATGGGGATACACCAAAACGGGGAGCTGGAAGCCACTGATGTGCTCAGGCCTGTAAAGTTGCCATAAATTGGGAGAAATATTTTTAAAGAAACAGAAATATCTGTTGAGCATGACTGACTTAATTTATGATATTTGTGATAGCTTCAAGTACATTTGCTGTGTTTGTCAAAAGTGCTAAAATCTAGCAATACCAGAATCCCTTGTGTGGCACTGGAGATTTCCCTGAGGTCCTTGTTGCTAAAGGTGCATGGTTCAACTGGCTGAGGTTTCATTGCACTTGGTTAAACACTCCTGCTATAAACTCCAGCTCTGTAAACTATCCAATTTATTATGATAGAGATCTGTTACTTAAAAGAACAATTCTATCTTGTATACTTTTCAAGATGGAAAGGCACATCAGGGTGCGTAAACCCATCCGTCAGCACGTATGCATAAATCTAGTTAGAGAAAAAAATGTCATGGAAAACGAGGAGCATGTACCTAGAAATTATTTAATTGACGTGTTTAGATGCTTTTTAATATCAGAAAATGCCATATCTCAGGTGAGATAAAGAATTATATGTTAAGTGAAAATGAAATTTCTGCAGGAGGTTCATAAGCAGATCTTGGCTGGGCTTTATGTATGTGTTGCTGTCAGCTCAGTGACACTCAGAAGGTACTGTAATATCACTGATAATCCCCATGACTCAAGGAAACTCCTCCCTTTGAACAATGCTAGTCAGTGGTGCATTGCTTCCACAGTTAGACCCTCTGTCCTCAAAGTCTGAACCATCCCAGATATCTTACTGGTAGGGGGACATCCTATTTCACTTCTTGTACTGAGCTTCCGGAAAAAGAGTAAGCCAGTAACCACTGTGAGGGTGATTTAGTCCCTCACCTGTCCCATCAGACTCCATTAGTTACCCTAGTTACCACTAAAACAGCATAATAGCTAAGGGAAAACTAAACAAAGAAGACCACCACTCTTTTCCCACCTATATTTTAGATTAGTTTAAAAAAGTATACTCTTATCTTCTCCTTATCGTTAATCAAGCTGGGAAGTTGTTTACTCAGCCTTGTGATCAACGTCTACTTCTTGCCCCAGTGTATTCTCCTGAGATTTACCTTTATGGAACAGGATCTAGATTAAGGTACACGTTTCCTCAAATATCCTAATGCTACCTAAGGTATCACCAAGCTTCAAATTCTCTTTGCCTTCTGCATCAAGGATCCCAAGGCTTTACTGAATCTTCAAAAATAAGTAGTTTAATCGTTCTTTCTTTTACTTCTTTCTTTGTGAAATATGGATGACCCTTGGTGACTGTGATCAATTTGGTTAATCTCTGGACTTCAGTTTTCTAAATGTAAGTGGGGATATACTAATATTAGTGACTAAGCAGAAGAAGAAATGCATCATACATTTTACTGTGTTGAGATGGAAAGTTCCTCCTCTGTAAAAAAATGACTGTATAACCTTAAACTATCTAAAATAGAGTGTCTTTTCAATCAATACAGCTGGATAAATTAATAGTTTCTTAAACTATAAGACCAGAAGAGAATATTAGATCACAACTTCACCTTCTGAATACCACAGGGTGCTACATTTTACCCAAATAACTAACCATCTTAAAGCATTTATTTAAGCAAATAATACATCATGTCAATATGCTACTAATGGGCACAGCCCCTGCTATGATGGAGGATTGATTAGATAAAACAAGCCCAGTTTTTCCGGGAGGTGATTTTGTCTCTCTAGTGCCAAGAAAGAAAAAAAATCTCCATGTGCCCTGTTCCCCTTTTCCCAGGGAAAAAGAACTGTGATTCTCTCCCTCAAGGAGTTATAGGTTATTCTTCTAGATAAACTAATGGAGAGGTTATTTCCTGTAGACTCACAGCAAAGAATTTTAATGTAAAAATATATTTACTGTCCACCTCCACCACTATGATGTTAAAAAAAGCTGTCATTGCATCCTGTATACAAGATTACAGGTGTGGCTGTTAATGAAAACTGAATATACTTGGTTTTCTTAGTGCAGTAATGTTGAGTAAAGCTGTGCTGTGGCACTTCTAAGATTTTTTTTTTTTTACTATTATTAAAAGCCCTGTGATTTTTTTTCCTGTTAGCCCCATTAGAGTATCCATTCCAGTTTTGGTTTTAAATATAGCACAGACAAAAAGTTTATCATCACATTGACTACTATCATCTATAGCAGCAAATCCTCTCCTTTCTGTCTTGAAGCAAAAGTACAGACTCATGCTGGTCTTCCTTCCTAGAAAGCTTACAAAAGCTGGCAGTACCCAGCCCCTCCTTCCAGTCGTGCCTAGTGACTTCTAAGGTCTCTGGATATTATGTTGAGTGACAAATGCAGATCAAATTCCTATCCAAAGAAGTTGACGAGTTGTGGCAGAAGCAGCAGATAAATGTTGAACTGGCATGCTTTGACCTAGACAACACAGAAGACACTGGTTTTGCTTAGTAATCCTAAGTATCTTAAGCTGAAGTTAGATATGATAGTACAAGTATAAGAGACCTCAAGAACCGGCATAGAATCCACCTCACATCTCTAAGACAGGATGTACCTAGCACCTCCATTAACATTTATTAATCTAGCCTTTGGACTTGCAATGAAGGGGAAGAGACCACCATGTCCAGGTAACACTTTAATGGGATCAGCCTCGAGGGCTGAGCATGCTCGGGGGGAAAGCAGGTTCCTATCACGTCAGTCCAAGTTAAAACATGAACCCAAAGGGATGGGGGGGTCTCCCACCTGCGGCTCCACACGTGGCAGCGCCGGGGACCGGGCACCGTGCCCACCCCGATGCTCCGGGATGCAGAACCCCATCCCCACGGCTCAGGAGTGCTCTGGCAGGAAGCTGCTGAGAGTCAGGTTGTCACCATCAGCTTCGGAGCTACCATCGAGCAGCAGCTTCTGCCGCCGGACCAGGATGGGCCTGGGGCCGTTGGCCACCGTCTCTCCGTCGGGCAGCAGGGAGGAGATGCAGACCATCTCGGTGGGGTTGAGCCGGCGGTGAGCCGTCCGCCCCCGCCGCCACAGCAGGGCGCCCAGCACCCCCGTGCACACCATGAAGGTGGCGGCCACCAGCGCCAGCAGCAGGATGGCCAGCAGGCACTTGCCCACCATCCCGCTGGGGTCCCAGGGGACAGGCTCCGCCGTCCCCCAGGGATTCATGTCCCAAGCAGTCGAATGAGTCGCTGCTGGGGGGTCTCCAGCTTTCTTGTAACCCGTGGTGGTGGGGCCGAGGGCAGAGGAGGTGTTTTCCGTGACGCCGGCCACCGTCTCCTCCTCACTGGGCGACGTGAGCCAGCTGGGGATGGTGGTGATGCTCTTTTGGGGTGCTGCCTCGGTGCCGGGTGCTGCCGGCGCAGAGCCCTGCAGGAGGTCAGGATCGGGGGAATCGGTCTCATCCAGGGGATCGGCTGTGGTCGGCACTGGGAATGCCCGGAGCAGGCTGGGGTTGATGCTGGGCACTGCCGGTGGTGAGGAGCTCAGCAGCAGGTCAGGGAGATCAGTCTCATCCTGGGGATTGGCTGTGGTTGTCCCCACGAGTGCCCCATGCAGGCTGGCCTTGGTGCCAGGTGCTGGTGGTGGCACCGAGCCCAGCAGAGGGTTGGGCTTGCGGGAATCGGTCTCATCCAGGGGATCGGCTGTGGTCAGCACTGGGAATGCCCGGAGCAGGCTGGTGAAGGTACTGGGTGCTGGTGGTGGCACTGAGTCCAGCAGAGGGTCGGGCTCGGGGGAATCAGTCTCATCCAGGGGGCTGGCTGTGGTTGTCACCACGAGTGCCGGGTGTAGACTGGTGTTGGTGCCAGGTTCCGGTGGTGGCGTTGAGCCCAGCAGCAGGTCAGGCTCTGGGAAATCGGTCTCCTTGCTGCTGGGCATCACGGTGGCAGCGTGGCTGTGCCCCAGCGTGGCGCTGCTGGTGCTTGGCCCGCCATCATCCCTCTTCCTGTGGGAGAGCGGCAGGGGCTCAGCCTGCGCCGGCCCGGCTGCCCCCCAGACCCACTGCCCGCCCTGCTGCTGCCCCAGCTCCGGCAGCGGCACGGTCCCGCACGCCCGCAGGCTGCTCAGCACCAGTATCACCAGTATGGCCCAGCCCGGCGCCATGGGACCTGCAGGGGGGAAGAAAGGGGGCAAATGAAATCGGGGTCCCCACAGGAGGATGCTGAGCTCCGTCGTTCATGCTGGAAACGGCCCCAAGGAAGGAGATGAGCATCCTCCTCCCCCTCCCGGAGAGGGGCCCTGCATTTTTTGGGGGGATGAGGGGCTGGAGGATGCAAACACCAACCTCCTCCAGCCACAGCCTCCATCGGCGGGACCCCAAATCCGCTCGAGAAGAAAGTTTTGAAAAGGAAGTCGATTGTCTGGAAATGGGAAACGAGCCGCCGCGGAGACGGCTGCTGCGGGACGGGCAGTTGCGGGATGAGTCCCCCGTGCAGAAATGAAACCGCGGGGGTGTCGCACACGTTTCCATGGACCCCCACCCCCGGGTTGCCTGTCCTCCCCCTCCACCGTCCAGGCTGGCATGGGGGTCCCATCCCGAGGCCACCATGTGCCTGTGCATCTGGGCCAGAGCAGGAGGGAAGGCAAACCCACCCCAAACTCACCCCAAACC
>JAOXNH010000023.1:115672955-115695040 GCA_028566575.1 Bartramia longicauda
CAGGCAAAGAGAAAAATTCTGGAGTTTAATTATGGTATTTTACTTTTCAATATTGACACAAGTTAGTGCATACGCATTAATTTATACTTTTGGGTAGTTTTTTCCATATGTTCTATGTTTGGGAAGAAAGTGGTTCTCAAAATCTCAGCTAGACCCTAAATGAGTGTTTCCAATGTGAGGTCTGTAGATTTTTGTCTCAGATCAGAGCAAAGTACCTGGGAGAGAGGAAACTGAGGCAGAAAACAGCATCTCTGCTCAGAGTGATCACTGTGCCTTCAGTGGAAGAGTCTTGATGGGATGGCAGATGGGAGGAATGACACAAGTAATAAGCAGAAATCCTGTGCTGCTACTCATGCCCTCAGCCTTCCTCCTAAGAGAAGAAAACAAAAAGAGAGAGAGAAAGAGGAGGGATGCCCAAACCTGGAAGGGAAGTGGCAAGAATGAGGTCAGGAGCTCACTCAGAAAGAGAGGTATTATGGCTTTATGGGACATCAACAAGTTTTGAGTGGTAAAATCATACATTAAAGAGACCTTTGTCAGAACATCTGGAAAAGAATCATCCAGAATCAATTGGTAGATGGGAAGGGGGTAAGCACAGAAATCTGAGGAAGATTGTTGTTCTCTACTGATCCCAAAAGAGAATGAAATACAGCTCCTAACACCATTAAATTAAACCATGCCAGGACATGGGCACTGGAAGTGGTGACCAGCCAGCCCAGCCCACACCCTGCAGTGTACTTACACATTTGCTTTAAGCATCATACAAAATTGTAGCCAAGCCACTGGATTCTGCAGCTTTACTTAGCCCAAGGAGTCAATTCTTTCTGTTTGACAGTCCAAAAAGTGTCAGCGTACAAGAAAGCTGCGCCTTGAGAATTCGAACAGACTCACCCTAAGCCTATCAGGGAATTTAAGGTCCCTCCTGAACCAAGATGGTGATTCACAAAAGAGCAGCGTTTCCACACAGGCTTTTTGCTAACTGCAAGAGTTCTGTAATACTGTATGTTTATCTTTCACTAGGGACACTGATTTGCAATAAAGCAGGTAACAGTCACAGAACTTGACAGTTTATGCTGTAATTTCACCTGTCTAGAATGGCTGTCAGGAGTCTGCTTTGGGCGACACAAGCAGCTGTACGAATCCAAACAATTTAAATCAAAAGACAAACTCAACAGACGTTTTGTTCACTGTTACACACTTCATTTTTTGAAAATCTCCTGTTATCATATTTCTGGTTGTGTTACAAGAAAATGACCGTTTTGCGTGCTTTGTTGCATGCAATGCTTCTACTGCAAAGAGTGAAGGCACACGGAGACAGGAGCTTCTGCAAACTGCTTCTACTTCTTTCTCTGCTCAGTAGTGTGTTTCCTTACATTGTCCAGAACTTTGTCAGGGGTTGATGGAAAGTGCAGGGAACTTTCCACTTTCTCGTCCAAACACAAATATGTGTTTTTAATTTTTGACCAAAAATTTTTATTTGAAAGCCAAACACATTTCGCTGTGTTTTTTAATGTTAGTTTTTGTATTTCTCCCCAAATTGAAAATCTCTAATGGGAAATAAAAAAAATATGTGTTTGTGCATACTCAATATACAAATTATATGAATATGTATAAATCATGGAGAATTTTACTAGTTAAACCTTTTCCAGTGAGCTTAGCTTCAACTTTGCCATCCTGTCCCAAAGTTTAATAGCTGTAGACTGTGACTGTGGTGAGTAAAACAAAAGTAAGTTTGTACTAAGTTTTAATTTATTAAAAAATCATACCCCTAAAATACTTCTCAGGATGGAATACAAAGTAATAACCTGTCATGGAGCATGTGTTTGGCTCTTTTCCGAGTGTCCTCTGAGAGAAGTGAATTCCTTCTCTCCAGGAGGAGCTCTGGATAGCTGCGGGAGAGAGAGACATAATCATGAAAAAAAACAAAAACCAAACCCATACATTTTTGAGATAATTAATGTGGACCAGTGATATAGCCAGTACTGTACTTTCTGTCATTACCACCAGCGTGTCAACTTTCGTATAGTGTGGAAACTTGTGTAATATCACTGAGAAGTTCCAATTTCACTCAGTAGGTAGAGAACCATCATACCAGTTATTCTGGTTATTTGTACTTAATGGCAGTATATTTTTCCCTTTGTCCATCATGAAGGAGCAAGGTGTCCCTTTCTTGGTCACACCTTCTCATTTCCCAAATAATGTCTTTAATTTATACTTTCTGGAAGAAAATGGTGTTATTTGCCTTTGTAACTGTTTCAGACTGAATCCCTTAAGCTTTGAAAGATGTAGGATGCCAGAAGGGATTTCAAGAATGAACCCCAAACTTGGACTAAATTTATTGTTCTCCTTTGTGCTATATAGGCAGCCTATTTAGGAACTAATTCAATGTCTGATAAAATCAATAACTGTCTTTTAAAGGGTATTTCATAATTTCGTTTCTGAGCATGGGAAGTCTCAGAATATCAGGCTGTTAATTTAAGCACCCACATATGAATTCTGGTATCTAGTTTTCAACAGACACTTCACAAGTTTCCACTAGTTTAACTGGTAACAAAATCATAATGAAGCTTAGCTGACAAAATTTTTTACCTGCTGAAGGATGGAAAACCTGGGGGAGGATGGGACCCCCTTTATATATGGACATGTATGTACTTTGTTTTCTCATTTCAGGTCATGGAACCAAAGGAGTGTTTGAACTTCTTTCAGGATGGCGTCGGACCAGAGAGAATCTGCCATTCAAGGACAGAGTAGCAGATGCCTACTCAGATGTCATGGTCTCCTATACAATGACAAGCTCCTTGTATTTCATAGCCTTCGGCATGGGTGCAAGCCCTTTCACCAACATTGAAGCTGTAAAAGTCTTTTGCCAGAACATGTGTGTCTCCATCCTGTTGAACTACTTCTATATCTTCTCCTTCTTTGGCTCCTGCTTGGTCTTTGCTGGCCAGTTGGAGCAGAACCGTTATCACAGCATCTTCTGCTGTAAAATTCCTTCAGCAGAATACCTGGACCGAAAACCTGTGTGGTTCCAGACCATGATGAATGATGGCCATCAGCACACTTCTCATCACGAGACCAACCCGTACCAGCATCACTTTATCCAGCATTTCCTCAGAGAGCATTACAATGAGTGGATTACCAACATCTATGTCAAGCCATTTGTGGTGATACTGTATCTCATCTATGCCTCTTTCTCCTTTATGGGGTGCTTACAGATTAATGATGGAGCCAACATTATCAACCTTCTTGCCAGTGAGTCTCCCAGCGTCTCCTATGCCCTCATACAGCAAAAGTATTTCAGCAACTACAGCCCAGTGATAGGTTTCTACATTTATGAACCTCTGGAGTACTGGAATGGCACTGTGCAAGAAGACCTAAAAACACTAAGCCAGGGGTTCAATACAGTGTCCTGGATTGAACAGTATTACCAGTACCTTAGAGTGGGTAACATCAGTGCAACCAACAAAAGTGACTTTATCAGCATCCTCCAGAGCTCCTTTTTAAAAAAGCCAGAATTCCAGCACTTCAAAAATGACATCATTTTCTCCAAAGCTGGAGATGAGAACAATATAATTGCTTCTCGTTTGTACCTGGTGGCCAGGACTAG
The DNA here is from genome assembly GCA_028566575.1 of Bartramia longicauda. Classification (NCBI taxonomy): domain Eukaryota; kingdom Metazoa; phylum Chordata; class Aves; order Charadriiformes; family Scolopacidae; genus Bartramia; species Bartramia longicauda. Next base: position 115,676,563 of record JAOXNH010000023.1, read on the forward strand.
TGAAAACACACAGAGGGAGGCGGTAGAATTGCTGGAGAAGCTGCGGCCGCTCTCTCTTATACAGAGCATCAAGTTCATTGTGTTCAATCCTACCTTTGTTTTCATGGACCACTATGGTTTATCAGTAACTATGCCTGTCCTGATTTCTGGTTTTGGCATCCTGCTGGTGTTAATACTGACCTTCTTCCTGGTTATCCATCCTCTGGGAAATTTCTGGTTAATTCTCAGTGTCACCTCGATAGAGCTGGGTGTCCTTGGCTTGATGACCTTATGGAATGTAGACATGGATTGCATTTCTATACTGTGCCTTATCTACACTTTGAATTTTGCCATAGATCACTGTGCACCCTTGCTTTATACATTTGTACTAGCTACTGAGCACACCCGAACTCAGTGTATAAAGAACTCCCTCCAAGAGCATGGGACAGCCATTTTGCAGAACGTTTCTTCTTTTCTTATTGGGTTGGTCCCCCTTCTCTTTGTGCCTTCAAACTTGACCTTCACACTGTTCAAATGCTTGCTGCTTGCCGGCAGTTGCACACTTCTGCACTGTTTTGTTATTTTGCCCGTCTTTCTAACCTTTTTCCCACCTTCCAAAAAGCACCACAAGAAAAAGAAACGGGCCAAAAGGAAGGAACGAGAAGAGATCGAATGCATAGAGATTCAGGAGAATCCTGATCATGTTACGGCAGTCTGAAAGGCTTAGAAAAAAATAATAGCATATTCTCTTTTTAAAAAAGCGTTGCACAGAGATGCAGGGAAAATAGAGCAAAGATCTCAGCTGCTTGTGCTGGCCAGGTCTGACAAGGCAAAGGAAGATCAAGAAGGGGTATTCATGACACATCAAGGTGCAAACTTTTTTTAACAAAAATAATGAAAGTAAAAATAATCTCAGATGTTTCCTTTGAATTTTCATTCTCCACCAGGGAAAAATCTGTTGGCCGTTAAGTGTTCCTGAATCTCAAACTGTAGCTCTAATGGGAATTGCTTGATCTGTCAAATGTAGGACTGAGGAAAAGGTGAAAAAAAAGAGTTACCATTAAGTAAACAGTAGGGCAAAAGGTACATTTGTTTGATAATTCTGTCCATGGAAAAATAAAAAAACAACAACAACATCTCAAATGAGAAAAGGGAACAAGACCAAGAGAGATAAAAAAAAATGTCATGGTAATTTTTTCTTATTTTCTTGAGCAAGTTGGTTATGATGAAACCTATGCACTTGGGAAGTAGATGTTTAAAACAATCTAAGCCAAAGTACTTCCCAATTCTAGTACACCATGCATACCTGTAACACTACAATTAGAGTGTTATTGTGAATATGGATGGCAAAGCTCTACTGCTAAATGATAGAGGTACTGTTTGTATAGGAGAACAAATAATCATAGCCATTTGGAAATTTAACATTTAGTTTCTTTAAATGTGACGCATGACCTCTGTCCCAAGAGGTCACACCTGGTAGTTAATACCATGCATACATTTTGGTATTTCTGAATTGTGAAATTCCCCTTGAACTAACAGATCTCATGAAACTAATCCAGGCCATTACCACTGCAGCAGTATTTGCAGTTCCTGCAGTGTAACACTTTTGAATTCTAATTTCTCAGTGTTGACATTAAATGCTGAATATTAATCAAGCAGGCACTTTAAATGTAATGATGGATTGCATATCACAGGCATAATGTGATCGTGTAACAGCTGAGTCAGCTCTGGAGCACCCGCACAGTGTTATCATTACATATTTGGTCCAATGGATGAAGGGATATGATTTCTGGTCCCTGCAATATGCTGCAGGAAGTGGGATTTTCCCCTTCTTTAAGCAAAATGTCAGTCAAATACTCGCCACACACACACACACAAAGGACCTTGTTAAGGTTTGCACGGGGCTGAATCACCCCCTAGTTGTAAAAAGACAGATCGGTCCCCTGTGGGAAGGGGAGGGGAGGGCAAAATGTCTTTGTTATTACTCCTAAATATTTGAGTGTTGATCGTCTGCAGCATAAAGCTTTGTTATGGCAGTTGAAATTTCACAGAAGAGTGCAGTAAATTTCGTAGTTACTATGTGACACTAGAAATCGTACTGTAAAGAACTATGAATGACTTTCTCTGCTTTGTAAACTATACAGCTTAGTAGTCCAAGAGAAGGGATGAAAACAGATCTAGCCATTTCAGTTTGCTCTTGGCCCAGCTCTGTGCTGGAGCTTGCCATGTCCATCTCCCTTTTCAGTATTTTAAAAGGGCTTGCTTTCTACTCTCTGGAATGTGGTATAGCATCACCTACATGAGCAATGTCTTCCTGAATATATAGTATCCATGAGGACACTATGTAAAGTTATCACTATATGGAGTGTTTATGTCTACTTTGTATTATTTGTGGGTACCTTTAAAAGATGTCTGGAAGCTGTTTGCCTTCCAAAATGTGTATACATGTCTATTTGTGGCTGGTTAACTCAGTCTCAAACCTGCAGAGTTTGCTGATGAGGGTGTGTACATATGTTTTACTAAAAAGCTCTCTGCAAGAAGTTGATTCTTTGTTATGTGACACGTCTCACCTCTTCCTGCTGTTTCATGGTTAGGGAGAGCCAGAGAAAATTCCCCTGCAGCACAAAAAGCCATTTGAACGCCAGTTCTGATGTTCATTAGCTGCTTCTGTTTCCAAGGAATGCAGTTTCATCTCTTCCCTATGCTTTCTGTACTTTGCCATTACCATTTGCCAAAAATGACCTCTGTGTTTTAGGAGTGGTCAAAGCTCTTGATTGTTCAAGGGACCTTTTGCGTGCAAGAGGTTTTAGAGAAAGATAAGCTTTCCAGATAGGTAAAGCTCCCAAAGTTTGCATCCAGATCCAAACTTCAGGTGCAGCTAGATCAAGGTTACTGGTTTGATCCAAGATATTGAAGGGTCAGCTGCAAAACTGAGACTGAAATAGTTTAGTAAGATTTAGGAGCAGGGGATGTTTGAATATTGGGTTGTGGCTCAGATGCGTCTCTAGTTGGGAAATATTCACTGACCTTGATTGCATCCTGAAGACATTGTGCAATACCCATCCTTTTTAGTACAGTTGGTTATGAATGTCAAGCTTTCCATACCTCTTCTTTCATTTCCTCCACATACAAAACTGAAATTGTTGCAGCACAACCGTGACCCTTGGCTATCACTTCTGGAGGTGCCCATTTTCACACCCGCTCTGTGTCTCACATGGGAAGATGCTGATCTTCTCTTGTACTGCCCAAATGTACCCCAGGGATCTCTGTCATGCATTGTATTGAAGAAAGCAGCATTTTCCAAAGCCATCAAAGACAGGATTTGTCTCATCTAGCTTTGGATGTTGACAATGTAGATATTTATATCTGAGCTCCCTTTATGGCCTTAGGAGAGGGCCAGAAACTTCTGACCCATTTTACAGCTATGCATTAGGAGTAAATGAATCACACCTTTAAAAAATGCATATTTCTGTCCATTGGTGATAAAGGAAGCTCAGCGTGCTTATTACAGACACAAACATCAGCAATGCAGACTCATCCAGATTTGGTGAGATTAATCCCGCTTAAAATGACTAAGTATCAAGGGAAAGAGAAAAGAAGAAAACCTTAGAAAGTTGCCTCCCACACATCTATTTTAGGGACAAATCCCAAGAGTAACCCAGCTCAAATTTTATGTTTGGCTTATTGAGGCTTTTATGCAGAACAGAGCATTTAAAAATTGCCGCTGGAATTCCCCTAGCAGAGAACAGTGAGCTAGGAAATCAGAATATGTCAATATTGAAGGTGGGCTCACACAAATGAGTTAGAGTTTGATGATATGTCAAACCAGCTTCTCTCTCAATATCATGCATGTGCAGTAGCACTTGTATACAGCAGACACAAGATATACAGATTACACTCTGGGACTAGAAGCTTTTTATTTCTACGCCAATGCAGGAGTGTAGCAGAAAACAAACCAGACCTTCCATTGATGTCATTTGATTACTTTATTTATCAACCATTTTCTGGATCTACCAGGAAAAGCCATTGCAGCTATTAACTCCTGCAGATACATGAGTCTCCGTAGACCAAGGAAAACTTTCAACTCAAGCTAAAAAAAAAAATAAAAATTATTATCTTCTATAATTCAGTTCACACTAGAATCATTTGGGGATGGGCAGCTCATAATTTTTAGTTCCTTCTTGTTTTTTAGCTCTTTTTGCTTTCAGTCCTTTTCAATAAATTCTACACTTTTCTGCAGCACTTGGAGCTCAACTGGAGCTACATAAGTACCTGTGAAGAAAGGGCATAGCCCAGGCAAAGCAATTTGGCACTCTGATACATGCTGCATGTTGGATCTTCATTATCCACCTCTTTTCCAGTCCCCTGGGATATTGCACATATTCCTTTAATGTCTGATATGGTCTACACAAGCTGCCAAGAACCCTGTGAGGATTTTCCTACTTGGTTTGGTTTCATGCCCTCAAAGCGTACTGGTTTGAATTCATTGTTGAGATAACTCTGTTGAAGTCAACAGATTTATTGCCGTGATATAGCTGGCTTTGCATGCTTTCTATCTGGTAAGAAGTGAAACCATGACAAATGAACCTCTTACCTTGTTGATGTGCTTGTTGAACAATATATCTGTCTATACTGTATAACCATTGTTGCATGCTACATTCGGGAGGCTACAGTGAAGGTATATTTTCTTTATGTAGTTTTGTCTTTACACTTTCCCGTGCGGGCTATTTTAACCCTAATTAATCTATTCCTCTGTCTTTTTTGCTAGGATTAAGTCTTCACCTCTGTATCCCAGTACCTGATGTTTCATAAATTTATTGCTTAACAAAGCAATGTACTTTTTATGGCCAAGATAGGTATGGATGCATGGCGCCCTGCATGGAAAATTTAAACAGGCTGTCTTCAGGGTTATCATTCTCAATCTTTTACTTCAAAAAAATCCTATTTAGGATGTAACCTGCCACATGCTAATATCTATTTGAGTTCGGTTGAACAACTGTAGTTTTTAAATTTTCCCCAGTGGGAAGGAAAAGATCCAGGGGGGGAGGAAGAAATAGGAAGTAAAGGAGTTGTGTAATCAGTGTTCCTTTTTTCCCTAAAGGGTCTCACTGCTCTACTCTTAATTAAGTCATGCTGAGTAGTGACTCTAGCATAATTAAGATTTATTTCAATAGAGTTATTCCATATTTCACTATGACAAGAGCTTGGCTTATTGTCTTCATGCAAGTACCATGCTAAGTCTCTTTGATTAATTTTTCTGTAATTATAAACTTTAATAATTTCTTTTTCATTGCAACACTAGGTTTTTGAGTACCTCAAGCTCTCAGTTGATGTCCTAGGAAACACTGAAAGGAAGCAAAGTTAGGCAGTTAGTGAACAGGAGACATGCTGTAGTGTTGAGGAAAAGGGAGACTTCACAAAGAGGCAGCATGTACTCCAACAAGGCTCTAAATAAAAAATGATGTTAAGGCTATCTCAGGAGTTGAAGGTTAAGTGGAAACCAAGTGAAACATATTGTGTGGAGGGTAGTGTAATCAAATTATAGGCTTTGATTCTTCTTCCATACCATCTTACAAGAGCAAGAAGGCATTTGAACAGGGAAGGAAACTGAATACAGAAAGAAGCTCATCCACCACCTAAAATCTTTTCACCATAGTCTTGCATAAAGATCAAATGAGTCCAGATACCCCCACCTCAGCATGGGCCTCTCTGTGATCTGTTTTCCATGTACAGCAAGGAAAGGATCCCATCCTGGGTTTCACATGCCCTTGGGGAGGAGATCCAGAGCTGCTTCCTTACCTGACCAAGCTGTGAATGAGGAACGGCAGGTGCACACCACTCTGCAAACACAGGAGTTCCCCTGTTTTTGCTTTCTGCCTCTGTACAAGCAGCAGCACCACAATCTCCTGGAGATACAAAGAGGAACCTACCAGGCACTGAATGCCAACATCCAAAATTTCTCAAGGAGTAATCTGGAATTGGTGATCACAGCAGCTCACAGGCGGACACCTCTGACCAAGAAGACAGTAGGGAATTTTTTGGAGGTGTTCCTTGAGAGATCCCCATTTCTCACTACAGAGCCCCACACATCAATTCACCTGCCTGAAACTGGAAAATTGCAACTGCTTCTTCTATCACATCACTCAGGTATAAGAAAGTTTTCTGGAAGATTTTCCTTCTAACCTGCAAGGCTTTCTTTTCCCCAAGTTTTTTGCCTCCTTCATGGCTTAAAAGTGAAGCATCCGGTGTGAAGTTTAGGTGCACATCCTACCCCCGTGGTGTGAAAAGTCATTGCTTAATCACAAGGTTAATGTTAATTACGGCTTTTCAGGCCAAGCATAGGGATCTGGCATTTTTGCCAAGAGAGGCAATCAAAATCCTGTTGAAAGCAAGTAAGCATGAAGCATTTCTGAACTTCATCTTTCCTGGCTTGCTTTGTTTCCTCTCTGACATACCAATGTGCCCAAAACACTATCCTCATTTTCTTCCTGCTTCCTCATTAAAGAAAATAAAGTTTCTCTTTTCCACTCTCTGAGGCTATCTTTCCTTTGCAGCTCAACTTATTTTGTACTTTAATCTTCTGTGTGTGCTCTCAACCTTTTCAAAATTTTCCTGTTTATTTTTGAAAACTCTGAGAGCATAACCCTCTTGAAATAAATGGAAGATGCTTGGATGCATCAAAGTGCAGACTCTGGTACAGGACTAGCTAATTTATAATAGCACCCAAATAGCTAAAAACTTTCTTCAGACAGAAAAGTGTCTGTAAGAAAACTCAGAAAATAATTAAGCCTAAATTTCCATTTTTCTGCATTTTTTATTTTGTAAACTTCTACTTTTTCTAGTTCTTTTTACTGTAGGCATGTCTTTTTTTCAGCATGCTTTTATCACAGAAATGCTTTTCTCTTTCAGAAACAAAAATAAATGGGTATTTCTTCATGCCCTCAAAAAGAAAATATTGCCCCCGCTTGGAATATTTTGTGCCAAGTTTCTGTTCAGAGCACTTTTTCCAGGCTGAGTTATACAAGCCTCTGGAAACAAGTATTCTACTGCAGATGCTAATACAGCCTTAAGTAGAGAAAAATTAATGGTATCTCAACAGCGTCCTGCTTAACTTCAACCCCTCTGCATCAGCCTACTCCAGGCAGTATTTCTAGCACAGACTGATAATGGTCTCCCCATGACTTGCAACACCGCTATTCTGGCAATATCTCAGCTGTATAATTCTCCTGAACACACATCAGAGTCTCCCCTGTTTATGTACTAAAATCGTGAACAGATTAGCACAGCTTTTTCTGGAGAAGGGATTTCTCCCAGAGTAAGGCAGTGTGACAGCCTTCTACTGTAGGACTGCTTCTCGGTTTCCCAGCTGTATGTTGGATGTTGAGCTCCTCTGTAAAGGACAAAAAGGATCACTTTTCTTTCATTGAGCCACTTGAGAACAGGACATGAAATATTTTAGATTTTGTCATGGATAGAAATTTTTTTAATGGGAATTTGAATAGGAATGTCAACGGAATAGAGAGTAAAATTCTACATGAATAGGGAAATCTTGGTCCAAAACATTTTTTTTCTCCTTCTCTTGCAATTCTGGCATGATGCTTCTTCAGTCTTATTTTCTTTCATCAATAGGGACTGAATTTTTTTCACGTTTATCACACCGAAGATAGTTCCTGACCTATGAAAACATCCTGTCTGCCAGAAGCAGACTTTCACTTGGAGAGAACCCCACTGGTATCAACCCCACATGAAGGGAGATTTAGCAGCATCTGGCACAGCAGAAGTGTTAGTATGTACCTATTTAGACATAGGCCCTCATTCCCAACCTCTAGACCCAAATACTAAATATGCAGGATTTGTGGGATGTGTGATTTTGCCTCTACAGAAAAAGAAGAGGTAGTTTCGTTCTGCAGCCAGATCAGCTTTCCAACATGAGGTGGAAAAGCACAGACTGACCAAGGTGCCAGCCTAGCTGCAGTTATTGTACCTGTGTGAGAACTTCAGAGAGGGCTCACATCTAGCTGTGAAAGCCTAAACAGTGATGGTACCTAGCCCAGAACAAGAACTTGTTCTCTTCTCACTACCTCACAGTATAAAAACAAATTAACTGCTGCTCAACAGCACCATGAAACCTGACCTAAGTCCTGGCCATGATGAAGCTAGCTGAGGCACAGAACTTAGGGTGCAACCTCTTAAGGCTGAGGCAGTTGCATTCAGAGGTGATTCCACGTTATGGCATGACACGGGTGCTGATATTTAATCTTCAAAACTATTTAATGTCTAGGGAAGTCCCTGGCGCAGCTTTGGTCCAGAAAACCAGCTCTCTTCCCTGCAATTCCTAGACATGGCCCAGGAACCATTCCCACCAGACAACTTGTTTGCAGTTCCCCTTATTTTTAGACTACAGGAGAGTTTGATAGTATGGACAGTGACAGACCATGCCAGCCTCCTTCGGGGCCAGAGACCAACCCCTGACATTGGTCTACTAGCCAACTTATAACTTTTGACACCAATGAAGCCTGTATTCATACTGGTATTTTACTTCTGGAGATCTTAATCTGGCAAAGCACTCAAGTAAATGATTTAGCTTAATCAAATTCTTAAGCTTCATGGACTGGGACATCTTTAAATTTAAGCATGTGTTTAAGTACCAAACTAAATAAGGATGCCCTTAGCTCTGTGCTTCAAGTTAAATATGAGCTTTGCAGAAAAAGAGGCCCTAAAAGAAAAGGCTCTTTTCCCATAACATGCTAAATCCTACAATTATAGTACCAATTTCACAATATGTAGAAAGACCGTGCCAAGCACATGTATTTATCAGGGTTTCAATTTCCTTGAAGTGAGACATCTCAGGGACGTTTTAAGTTATCTGTAGTCTAGCCAGCTGTTTTATTTTTGAGGTACCTATCATCTGGTTGCCAAATCTGAACCTGACGCTGCAGAATAGTGCCTGCCAGCCCAGCTCTGCCACTGCCCTGCTTCCCGTTGACCTCTGCTGGGCGAGGCGCACAGTTCAGGTTGAAAACCTGGTTAAAAACCTTGCTCAACCAGGGCTTCTGTTTATCTTGCTATTTTTAACAAATCCTCCTGTGTTCTAATGTCCAACTGGAGCATGCATTATATGGCCTTGGAACTCCTAAAATGTATCTGTCCCTGGAGGCTGCAGTTCTACGCTGTGTGGCCAGGAAAATTCTCCACCAGACGTTCCCAGTGAGTCAGGGCTGCCTTTAGAAGTAGTGTGTATTTATGGGAAATCTGGGCTAAGTATTTTACAGGTTGTTGCACGTGGGTTAACCCTATCACCTTTCACCAAGTGTCACTTAATTTTATTAAAAGTAAAATAATGACAGTTATGATCTTGTTCCCACTAACAAGGGAAAGGGAGGTATTTCCAGTGTGGTTGCAGGCGGTTCTGAGATCGTGCTGATTTACACCCATGCAGCTCTGGGTGGTGTCCGTTATCGGAGGGAAAGAATGCATTTTACCAGCAGTTATTTATGGTCAAGTGTTACAAAAATAATGATGTTTAGTCCTCATATCTGCTAACCTGTACTGCACTGATAGCTTAACTCATGCCCTCATGAGGCCACCTGCCTTCCAGACCATTGATCTTTGTATTTCCCTGGGCTTTCTGCGCCAGAATATGTTTGGGGGTGGAGTGAGAAACTGCATCCTGGAATTTTAATATTTTTTTGAAGAGTATATGAGAAATACTCTTTAAAAATCAGCACTCCTTGAAACTTCAATGGGAGAGTTTCAAAATCTCTTTTGCAAGTGGGTTGCTTTCTGGACTTGGCTGAATTATCGTCGCACTGTTCCTTCTGCGGCTTCCAATTAGAAAGGACTGGACATTTGTTTACTTCTCTGAACTTCATGTGTGAATTCTTGTCTAATTGCTACCCTTACTGATTATTTAAAAGTACACATAATAGCCATTATTAAAGATGGATGTTGCATATTTGTGATTAACGCCCCCAATTTGATACATGCCCATAGTGTTTGCTTTGGTTGTAACCCTAAGTGTGTTTTCACTTCGAATGCAGGCTTAAGCAATGTATTAATTTCACCTTATTTTTAGAATATTGTCAGTTTTGTTGTTTCCGTAGCTATGGAGCCCTGGTAAGGAAGTCGTGGCCTTCCATTGCCCAGCTGTTGGACTAAAACCCTTCTGGAATCCCCATTATGCCCAGCTGTTAGGGTCAGATAACTGCAGGAGCAAGTGTATCGCTGCAGTACCGGGGGGACATCCACGAGGACAAGTGGCACTTCTGAAGGAGCCACGTGGGCCTCGGAGGCTGCCTTTGATTTAGTTTCAAGGGATGTTGTCAAAGCTGTGGAAGGCCCAGAAGTGCCCTTAACGGCGCTGGTTGTCCCGTTCTGAGGGGCCGGTGTTCAGTAGTGTGGATGGGCACGTGGTTTTCCTCAGCAAGCTCTGCCGGGGCTCCATGAGTAAATAAAAAGGCGAAACACACAGGTCAGTGTCTCTGGGAGAGGTGATGTATTCACATTAAACACACCTGTGCATTTCACGTGAAGGAGAAGCAAAGCTGGTGTCATTGGGTAGATACTTGGCCATAGCCAGATTTATCTTTCATAATTGGAAAATATTTTACGTTATGCTTTGGCTTTTTTTGAAAGCGAGCGCTGATGTTGCAGTGTTTTTATGTGCCAAAGGGCCCCGTTTCACAGGTAGACATCCAGAAGTTTCTTAGATTTGGTAAGTTTGAGAGGGGGTAAGCTTTGCAGTGGGATTGCTGATGTCAGACACAGATCATGCAGATACACACTGCATTATCTACAACCTTTTCATTCTGATTTTGGGTTGTGAAGTCACGGGCGAGCCTGGCAGGCTGGTGATGCAGATTAGGACGTGGAGCTGAGGTTGTCACCTGTTGATATCTCAATTCTCTACAAGTGAAATAATGACGATTGATAGCTATTTCTTTGTGCCACTCTTTGTCTACCTTCTATATTTAGGGTGTCAGATCGCTGCAGGAGGAGAGTGCCTCTTTCTAGGTGTGTGAATACTTAGCTCTGATCTTATTTTTGTTTTATATGACAGAAATAGCAAGTAGCAATAACAAATGTACAAGCTTGTTTTCAGTTTCAGTTCCTAAAACAGCAGTGGAGCAATCAAACGGTGTCTGCAAAATAAGAGGGTACGGACTTGGAGCGTGAGGGGAAGATACTGGCTTCAATATTGACGTCGATATAGATTCAGCTTCGATATTGAGGGGCAGAGACAGCTTCAAGGGAGCCTCGCTGAAAGGAGAAGGACTGAGGTTTTTTTGGTAGGAGGAGGTGAGGTTTGGAAAGGAGGAATGTGGAGGGATGGGAGGAATGCCTGGGGATGGGATGTTGTGTAAAATTTTCAGCAGAGGAGTGAAAGAGGGCGTTTGAAGCTGAGGATCAGGAGCAGGTTTGCTGGCAGCGCTGGCCGTGTTATTTTACGGGGTGGTGTCACTGTCACCTGTGTTGGTGTCACTTTGGCCTTAAGTCACTTGCTCTGGTGTCAATGCTAAAGAGGGACACCTGGGCAGAGGATTTGGGCGGGCACCTCCAGCATGTGGTGCATCCTGCCTGGGGTCTGCACCACCTCCCGGAGATACCTGCATCTCCCGACTAGAGGGGGGAGCCCAGGACAAGTGGGTGTCCGACTTACCTTACTGGTTCCTGTGTCGTGGTGAATGAAGGGATTCCTCTTGCCCCCATCGACACTATTCCATGAGAGGCTTTCCCAACCCATCAAGTCGTGGACAAAAAACAAGACTGAAACCAAAACGATTTATTCACACTGTATTTTTACCTGTTTTATTTCTGCTTTGACTAGAATTGTGTCAGCATTTTCAGGAAAGACAAGAAGCAGACTGTTTCATCCCATTTACAGTTTGATTTTTGCAGATTTCTGCACTCTTGTTTTTTTACAACACAAAATAATTTGGAAATTTTTTTTTATTATACTAATACATATTATTTTTCATGACAATCTATGAGTTTTTCCTGCCTGGCTTTGTTTTGTTCTGTTTTGTTTTTTAAAAAAACAATTGTTCCTGGCTTTTTATCTTACTTTTTTTGTGACTAGCACTCACCCACCTTGTCCTATAAAAACTAAATCAGATGGATCATGTCAGAGATCAGCTGAGCTGGGATGAGGTATATTCTTTCTTAATCTGCAATGCTGTTGTAAATGTAAAACTTTCTTTTTTCTTTTTTTTTTTTATTTACACAGTTCCTATGAAGACACCTCTTGAACAAGCAAAAAGGTGTAAGTCATTTTAACTGGAGGACTTGTAAGAGTAGTGATTACTTTTTGGCATTGAAATAGGAGCCTAATTTACCTAGAAGAAAACGTTCTGGCTCTGCACAGGCTTTGCGAGACCGTGCATTCCAAAGGGATTTCTTTTAGCACCTTTTCCATTATCATAGTTCAGAATGGCCTCAGTGGGGTGCTCCTTTTTGAAATACAACTGCCTCGACTGCACCCAGGGACACAAATTTTCAGGAGGCAACCTTGAAGAGCAACCGGCGTTGGCTTAACTCTGCTCCTGGTGATAACTACGGAAATTGTACCATTGATTTCAACGGGAACAGAATTAAGGCAACCGTAAGTACTTCTGGAAATGTTATCCCCCATCTTTAATCAATTGTTTTTATCTCCCGCAGTTAATAAAAAAAAAAACCCAAAAGATAAATAATAATAATAATCAGGCTCTGTCTGCTTTAAAAAAAGGAAAAATCCTTTAAAATCATGTAAAACAAAACCTGCTTTTTTGTAAACTGGCAATACTGAGTAAGCAGGAATTCATGGTCCCAGTTAGATGTTAATTGTACTTGACTATTTGAATGAGGATTGGTCATAGGCCTAAAACACCTAAATACTTTAAAATATATCCATAAATAATTGTTCTTTACACATCATAATTGTTCTTACTGCATGTCAAAGACATGGACTTCTGTATTCCCCAAGAAATAAAAATGAGGGGTTATTTTTGCTTTTGGCATGAAAAAGTAAAAATAAAGAACTAGCACCACCCTGAAGGGAGCGCATGGAATACTACCAAATCAGACTTTATTTGCCTTAGCTTTTTTTTCTTTTTTACAAAAGTCTTAAATATAGGTTAATATGTAAACACTGTGCACGCACTGAGAGTTTGATCCTGGCCTGTTGAAATCAATGGCAAATTTCCCATTAACCACAGAAGTGCAAGATCAAGCTCCACGTTAGTACGGTACGTACAAGCCTAAGTCATCGAGGGAGCCGCGGATTCAGGAAAGCAAAAGCTCAGGTGCTCGCTTCAAAACCAGTTGCTGGAGGAATCGGACTTTGCGCCGAAAACCTTCCTGCACATGTTGGAGTTTTCTTGATGGAGAGGGAATTCGTTCCCTGCCAACAGTTCTGCTTTCCCTCTCTTTGCGGTGTACCGTCTGCCCGACGGGAGACTTTCATACTTGGTGACGTAACGCCTGTGAAGACACAACACGGGGGTCCGGCATCAGAGCAAATTTATGCAAAACCTGTACCCTGTATGTGAAGCTAGAGAGAAACACTTTACCTACAGAGGAGATTACACTTCCACAATGTGCAAGTACGATCAGCAGATGTCTTAATATCCACAGAATAACAGATACTGTTTTCTTAGGATGCCCTGGAGATCCTTGAGTTCTTTAATTCCTCTCAGGCTTACCATCTTTTGGATCAGAAAAGCCTGAATGGAAATCTGGCACGGGCTCTGCAAATGTTATCACCCTTGGGTCTTAGCAAATCGGGATTAGGAAGGAGTAGTAAACCCAGTTTGTCACACAGCGATGCAATTACTACTCTTTGGCTACTGGAAAGCATCTTTTTTACCTTATTGCAGAGTTGTTTAGTTTTCAGGAAAGTTGGTGCCTTAATAAAATATGATAGAACACAAGGGTCACAAGAGCTTAACACACCGGGTCCTTTTGTTGACACTAGTAAATAGCAGATGATGAAGAAAACTTTCCATTTCAGCTAGTTGATGTTTATGCACTTAATCTCTAGGCAGTGTAATAAAGAACTACTGCTGGAAGAGTTTCAGGTCACCATCAGAACCGACCGTGCACAAGGGGACCAGTGTCCTGCCACTTCAGTTGGTTTACTTGCAAAACCAAATTAGAAAATTAGACTAAAATGCACATTTGAGAGCAAGTCGTGCTCTTCAAAAAGTCTTTTCTGACTCTCAGGGGTGAGAGACAGGGAAGCACGGGTCAGTGGAGGGACTGGTGTGTTTAACAGCCTCCGCTGCACCTGACGGAGTTAGGCTGAAACGTGGCCTCTGTTGGCTGTGAACACCTAAAGTTCCAGATTCAGCAGCTGGCTGGAAGGACAGCTCAGAAAGTGTGTGCTCTTAGTTCTCACCTGAATGGAGACTCGACTCTGTCCATCTGCATACAGACCAAAAATGGGTACTGTGAAAACTGCACTGTGGAGATGAAGTCTAGTGCCGTTTCTACTTCCAAAGTGGTTTCCATACCAGTTTTTATAAAGAAGGAATCTACCTCGGTGTTACCAGCTATAAACATGGCTATCCTGCAAATAAATTCAGACATTACAATTAATTCAAAACACGTTAAGAGGAAATTAAATTGCAAACGGTCCTACCACCCATACAAATCAAGTGCCCTCAAAGGAGGCTGTTATTCAGGTAAAGATATATAAATTCAGATAAGACCAGTGGGAACTGGTATTACCCAGGAGGAAAGGGGAAGTACAAGTGTTCTCCCACGCATGCAAGGTATCTAATTTTAACTCATCTGCAAGGTCTTTTATATTTAAATTTTTCTCATTGGGACTCGCGGGGCTCAAGAGTCTGAGCTCCCTACAGCTCTATCGCGCGCTGGGAGTATCTCACCGGTTCTTGACGTTGGTTTTGGATTCCCTGTACCACAGGCTGAACTCCATCCCTCCCGAGATGTCGATGGCCAGGCCGCCTAGGAACTCCGTGCTGGCCCTCGGCCCGGACTGCAGCTGAATCTCCTGGAGCCAGCAGAAAGCACAGGTAACCCCCCCGTTAGCAGCTGCAGAGCTCCGTGGTTTCCTTACTCCCTGTTGTACCATGATCGTGCCACTTGTCATTTTGCAGGAACAATAAGGAATAGGTGACTTTTCTGAAAGGGTGGATAAAACACCCCTGATGTACCTTGCTCCCTAGAAACTGGGATGAGGCTAAAGTGAGGTGCCTTGCATCCTTCCCCTCTCCCTCGTACGCCAGCTGGTATAATTTCTGCAAGGAGTATCACTGCAAGGAATGTCGTGGCCTCTGTCTCCAAGAGCTACCACACAAGCCTCACGGAGGCTCTGCTGGAGCTCCAGCTAAATCAGATTAAACTCCTGACCGGAGACCCAGCAATGGTGGAGCGTGGAGTGGCTTCCTCAGCACACCCGAAGGCTGCAAAGCAAAGTGCCCAAGGTGCTGCAAGCAGTCCCGCGGCGTGTCCTGGCTCTGAACCCACCCTACGGCAGGGATTACCTCTGTGGTGGCTGGGTGGCCAAACTCCTAAGCTAATGCACCCTAATTCCCACTGTGAATTTGCATTTAATGCATTTTCCATCAAGTGTCCTCGTGGCTTCTTGAAATCTCTGCGGCTGGACTGGAAACCCACCGCGTGGAGTCTGTTTCGGAAGTGATAATATAGCTCAGGGTCACGGGAGCTCATTACTTTTAAGTTTTGACACACAGCCAAGATTTTAAGGTTCACTCAGCTTGGCAATCTAACTCACTTTATATAGCTGTCCTGCTTCCCTAAGAACTAGTGGACTAATTCACTGGTTTAAAAGAACCATTAATTTGGGAAAAGTTCATTTTGATCATATCCCCTGTGTACAGGGCACCTTCTCCTCTATCCCAGCTGGCTTTTTCCCTCTCCCCAGGTTCCTGTGCCTGTGGTATTCTCAGCCCCTGTAGCGCTCCAGGCATTTGTAGGATGTGTGGACACTCAATTTCCTCCCCCTTTTTGATGTCCAGGCACTTTAAAAGTCTCTCTTCTCTTCCTACCTATTCAGTAGCCCGGCAGTTCCAGCTAATGCCATCCCAAGATTTAAGAAAGAAGCCAGCAGAGACAGTCTGGCTTCCTAATCCCTACAGCAAGGAGCAACATTGAGGGAGAGCATTTTTATTCAGAGCATTAAAGTTTTCCTGAGTTTTCCTGCTGTAATCGAGGACTTGGATAATTATGGTGGCTGTATATGGTTACTTCACTTTTTAGGGTAAAGAAACAATCCCTTTGGCAGAACCAACGTGGCAGTCGGCTACTGCTGAGGTGGGCTTGAGATTGAACGTAAGAATGAAGTGGGCTGGCTGTGGCTCGTAAATCCTGTGTGCCCACAGCAAGTGTGGGCATATTGTTCTCTGATTTCCTATTTTCACACAAGTTAAAATCACAGGTTGGAACGATGGTATTTCTGAAATCAAAGGGAGCTTTTCTACTGATTGCAATGGAGCAAGGAATACTTTCCTTGTTGGTCTGTTTAGGTGTGGAAATAAAGCTTGTTTTACTTTATTTTACTTTGTTTTAAATTGGGCCTGAATTGGTGGGTAGCTGTTAATGAGGGAGGAGGTAACAGTATACATTCTGGTGGAGACACGTACACACAACCAGAGGAGCAGATATTTTTAGGTGCATTGTCAAATTGCACCTAGTAATATTAGAGTAAGCTTGGTTTGCAATGGCTGCACAGTTTAAGGCTTTAAAGGCTACCTAGAATTAAATAGGTTTGTGGCTGGAGCCAGCAGAGAAGCTAAGGAGCACTGGTCTTGTGTTTTACGAGCTCATCTATTTCCTTATTTAGAGCTCAGTCCTGTCCTTCGCCTCATGTGCAAATCCAATCCAGGCTGATGGGAGGTGTAAATCACAGGGACCCGGCCTCCTCAGGAGCGGGATCTTCCTTTCCCTTCCTATTTTAAGCTTTGTATGTCATTTGCAGTGGAAACCGTGATCCAAAAGATCAGAATTGGCAGTTTGTTACAGTTTAAAATGCTGAAACATGCTACCTTTCAATAAAAAAAAAGCATTTCTTTACGTACTGCACTGACAGTGCTGCTGTAATGCAATGCAGAGATGGCTGAAACAGGCATTTCTTTGGGAACTGGCTATCTTCCACTGGGGTCTGGCTTTCAAATGGTTTCTCTGACCTATTAATACAGTATTTAATTTCTCTGTGCTTCTGGCAGGTGTGTTGCCTAGGAGAAACATTAACACTACTGAACTTCAGTGCAGGTGACCCGGGAGTCTCAAAAACAGTTTTATGAGAGCTGTTTATTTTATAGAGGGAATTACAACCTCTGGACGGTTATTCTTAGCCCTCAGACAGCACTGTGAGAGCTGGCAATGGCTGTGAAACACACTCTGATTTCACCTTCTGGAGTTAGGTGAGAAAAGGTGGGCAGGAATGTAAGCTTTAGAAACAGTGTTATTAACTTGGAAACACCTCTCCAGAATGTGCCTGTTGTGATTACTGCAGCTGTAAAGTTAACGAAAGGAAGCTATTTTCTGGGGGATGGAGAGGTAAGGGGGCGTGGGGGGGTACGTTATTTGGTAGATTTGACAGCACTTTGAGTACGAATCAGTTTTGGTCTTTTTGTGCAAAATGATCCTTATAAACAGCAATAAGGGAGCAGAACTTTTGAGAAAAGTGATTTTTAAATATTAGAAAATTAGGCTGTACCAATGCAAAAACTGCAACCCAAACATTACATAAGTTCTCTTTTGACAATTCAATTGCCCCATTCTTAAGTTTCAGTCTTGGCTTCCAAGCCATCCTTTCGATGTTTGATCTCAAAGGGCTCTGTCTGTATCTTACATTTGGTTTTTAACCTGTTCTGAAATCACACTGCAGCCAGCTGTGGCACACTGAGTTTTGGCATCCTAGAATGGGCACTGTTTCCCGTGCCTGGTTTTCTTCTTTGAAAGAAGATAAATCCAGTTTTGGCTTGGTTGTCTACAGTGTCAATTTGTGAAGGGGCTTACCTTCTGAGCAAGGCCTGTCCATGCTGGCCAGGGAAGGTGGAGGTAGTACTCAACTATCAAGAATCTAGATTAATTATGGCTCTCTTGCACTGCCTTTCCTCAGTTCCAGTGTTAAGCCATTCACACTTCCACCTGGCAGTGTTTTCTGGTACAGTTGTAATCACAGTTGGAGAACTTGACTGGTGAAAGCATTTCTAATGAAGCTTAACTGGGTTATGTGGAAGTGCCCAAACCATGTTGCTGTTGACCTGGAACTGAGCTATAAAACCATTCTTAGAAAGATGCACCATGTTTAAAATGCAGCTCAGCCTAAAGCTGCGTTCAACAGTGCTTTAAAGAATTTTTGCCTTTGTGGGGTGTAGAGGAAAGAACAAGTGCCTTTTTGGTTGTGAACATCCACTTTTGGTTGTGTCCACTGTTTGAGTCTCACAGAGCTTAGGCTGCAACTGTTCCGGTGGCAACCCAAAAGAGAAAGCAGGGTGGGATCCCATCTCATCACACTGCTGCCCAGCCT
>JAOXNH010000023.1:115695140-115711718 GCA_028566575.1 Bartramia longicauda
AGAACAAAGCCTTGATGAGCACTTTTCCTGGAAAAATAACAAGAAGATATCTGAGTCAGAATGAGAATACAGTATTTTATGATGTTAAACCTCATTTTTTAAAGAAAATATGCAACTTTTCATTTAATGTAATTCATTGTTCCTTTCAAGTGATACTCTGGAGAAGTGCTGCATATGCCTCTATTATGGATAAGAGGGTACAGAATTGCTTGATGAAGTGAAATCCGGTTTTGCCAATAAAAAAAAAGCAAAAAAAAAATAATCTGGCTTTGTGCCCAGTGTAAAACTTGCCATGGCATCATCTGTTGATTTTTAATTAAATTAAATGTGAATGATGACGTGAAGGGGACAGAAGTGGAGAATCATGCTATACATGTTCTTGGGCTGCATCTGGTGAGGAACATTTATATATACCAGAAAAAAAAATCAAGCCCCTACTCCTGCAAAAACAGATGTAATTGCCAAGCTGTAAACATTTTGAATAATCCCATTGGCTTGAGTGGAACTATCAAGATGTATATAAGATATGCCCAGAAGTCTTTGCCAGTCTGAAAATTGGGACAAGCAGATATTCTAATCTGAAAAGCAGATGGAAGGCCTTAAATCAGACATTTCCTCAACATCCTGAAAAAGGTTCAGGGTAACTGATCTCTGTTCCTTACAAGAACAATACTTTTGTAAAAACTTTGCCCTAAAACATGAGCTTGATAGAAACACAAGAACTATAAGCATTTAAGAGTCTAATGACAGTGTCTTTTCATGAAATAAGTCTTCCCCTGTGATGTCTGCAGTCAATACTTTCCACAACCAGATGGAAAGGGACATGTGAAAATCAGGTATCAAAGACTTCCCCTCCTAGGCTATAGCCAAAAGAGAGAAATTCTAGTACCTACTAGAATTCATCTATCTCAGATAGCTACTTTAGGGTGAGGGCCCTTGCACACAACTGATGGCAGCTACCGGAGCTAGGGAATAGCCTGGGATAACAAGTTCTTATACCTGAGAGCACACCTCTGAAGTAGGGTCAGACTAATCCCTCTGAGGCATCTCTATCCATTGTAACTGCAGTGAAAATGTTGAGAAATAATAACTTTTCAGGTGATGAGCAATAATCAGTTTGACTGTTCACTTTCTTTGCTGGGGGTTAAGATGGGTCATTAGGGCTCCAGGGTGGCAGCTGGGTGACTGGAGCATTCCAAACAAGGCAGTTGGGATCACCCAACAGTCACTACAAAGAGGACTGAATTAAGCAAGTACTGTAGAAAAGATGAAGGTAATTTTTTTCCAACTGTTATTTATACCCATTTGCACCCTAATTTAATGCAGTGCTTGGTTGTTTTTTTTCAGCCCATAATGGTCAGCTTTTCTATCTCCCTTTAAGTTGCAGAATTTGCTTAACCTTTCTTTATGTGAATTTAGCATCAGTTGGTTAATTACTGAAATTTCTCAGGTGTAGGCAACTTTACTATGCTACAAATAAACACCATAAGTTAATATTGGTTTTCTTCCCTTGTAAAGCTCCCTTGTTGCTGAAAACTGTTAATATTTTTCGAGATTATACCATGACCATATTTGTATAACAGCCTTTTATTGAGCTTGAAATTCTATACCAAATACTTATGTCTTTGAAAGACTGAAATCTTCAATAAAATATATTACTCTTAAATAGCAGAATTTTCCCTTTCATTAATAGAAAGATATTCAGTATTAATGTGTATT
The DNA here is from genome assembly GCA_028566575.1 of Bartramia longicauda. Classification (NCBI taxonomy): domain Eukaryota; kingdom Metazoa; phylum Chordata; class Aves; order Charadriiformes; family Scolopacidae; genus Bartramia; species Bartramia longicauda. The sequence continues at coordinate 115,696,860 of JAOXNH010000023.1, forward strand.
AGAGGACCATTTTTTCAGGTGCCTGTTCCCCCACATTTAGTTTTGGAGGAAATGAAAAGGGTTTGTTTTAAGAGCAAATGTGGAGCCAAGACCTTGAGCAGCACCAGGACATGGCACCTCCTTCCTTACAAGGGGTGCAGGGCATCTCAGGTCTTGGGAAGAGAAGGGCAGAGCAATTGGCAACCCTGAGCTGGCATGTAGTCCCTCACAGACTATCAGCAGATCATTTACTGCTGCCCTGAGGCTATGCTAAGTGCAACCAAATGTTTAAATATCTCGGAGACAGCTGACTAGATAATGGCCTCTATAGGACATAACCCCGTTTCTTTCTTTGCCAACCCCTCATGCCAACAGGCCCTTTTTCACCAAGTTCTCTCTTACTTTCATATTCAGGCTTCTCCCTTCTCCTCCATGACCTTGGTAGCTCTCAACTCCTTTTCACGCAGTGGCAGAGTAGGGAGTTCAAGCCCTTCCAGTGCAAAGGCACGGGGCACAGTTTTCTCAGGCTTTCTCTGACCATTGCTGGGATGCCTAAGGGAACCTGCCCACATCATACTCAACACTGCCCCATGGATATGAGATCTGCCCCTGCCTCTGTGCTATCACTTCTCTTGCTCTTGATACTGGAGGTACCAGCATTAGCATCTCTCAGGCCCTTGATTAAATAAGTGAGCTTAGAAGGACATGTTTAGTCATATATTTCATATTCATTCACATTTTCCCCATCAAGTGCAAATGCAAACCTTTGGAGTTTGCCTTGAAGTCTCTGGTTGTATCCTGAAGTCCTTGTCCCTGGTACCCTGTCTACAGGGAACCTACTGGACTAAGACTCTGTCCTTACCCGTGGATATGGTTGCCTTTCAAAGGAAAGTGCAGGAGCAGAGAACATGACCTTGTTGGTCATGTTGGAGAGGGCACCTGACCCAAGACGCAGGTCTGTTCATCTTTGCTATGCTATTTTCCACAGATGATACACTTATTTTCCATTTCTAAATCAACCACCATTTCCTCAGGTGAGTTTTCTGGCCAGTGGCCTCAAAAGGAACTTAAAAAAGGGTAGTGCTAGAAAACTGTCTCTGCTAGTTGTTGCGGAGGAAACTTTCCTTCGTGAAAGTGGCTAGTTGTCGTCTCACATGGTGCAATATATCTCCACTGCCAAATATGAATAATATCGAGTGCAAAAAACACATGCTGGTAGTATAATACTGAGGATGTTCAGCTGAATTGCAAGAAGTCATGAAATTACTTCAGTTGAAATATTATTTGCCATCAAAATTGTACAGCTCATGTTGCAAATCACTACAGCAATTTACCAAGTCTTTACCTAGAAATTCAGGACTACCAAATACTGCAACCTACACATATCTGTGCTGGTCCCATGTCAAACATCCTCTTGTCAATCCATGGCACTGGTTCTTCTGGAAATCAAGATAATTAGCTCAGCAGAATTATTCCTGCATGTACAGCCAAGAATCTCAGCTCATATAAGTCAGACAGAAAAATGAAGTACAGTGTACTTCTTATTATATATACTTATACTTCATAAGTACAGGTACTTATGCTTACTTACTGAGGACTTTGTCTTCAAGATTCTGTGTCTGGCTTAGGGTTGTCACATAAGAAATGTTTAACCAACCAATTTAATGATATTGCCATAAGAGTTTCTTTCTTTTTCTTCTGTTTTTATTTGATTTAACTGATTTGTTGTAAAGTACACAATTTTCTTCATTATTATTCTTCTGTCAGATTTATTTGAAGGGGAAACATAAAAAAAATTTTCCTTGATTAGATCATAGCTACTTAGAATCACAGAATCATAGGTGCTGTCATTTCTACTTGTGTTGATTCTGTCCTAGTTTCATTTTCATGAGGGAGGATGCATATCTGACCCAAAGTAACAGTAGTGTCCCAGAGAATTAAAGTGCTTTTTTCAGTTTTCTAAGGAATGTTTGGTCCAGAAACTTCATAGATTGCTATGATTAAGAAAAGATAGCCCAGAACTGTGGCATGAAATTCTCCTCTTCATTGCTACAGACATAGAAAAGTTTGACAAAGTTTTCTCTGCGCGTTGCAAATGAAACAGAGTCTCATTTCTACCATCAAGCCCTTAAATTTTGCCAAGTTCCAAGAAACAAGGCTGGTGTATGCCTGGCATGCCTGGTATCTTTGGGGAGATACCCAAAGGCTTGGGAGTGCTTCTGCAATTATATTTGCTATTAAAATTAGAGAAAAGCTCAATGTCAAATTTTACTTCCAGAAGATCTCTGGCCAGAGAAAATTTCTCTCCCTCCCAAAACACGTCTGGTCTAGGATATTTTAATGATAAAGAAAAGTTGATGACAAGAAAATTGTCTTTCTGTCTTTCTGAATTTCCCAATTCAGGTCTGACTTGCTGTCTCCAGAATGTCTTGTTTGTAGCTGGCCACTCAAAAGAAGCGGCAGTTACTGTTCTGGTAGATAAAGCCACTTAGTTGAGGATACTGGGGTTTTTTCTATTTTAGCCTATACTGGTACTTATACTGCCCTCCAGTGATAAAGATGGTTGTTCCAATCTGTTCTAGTCTTTTGTAGCAGCTTAATTCTAGCCTTTGCTCAATTCATACTGGAAACTGCAGTTGTCATTCCAGAAATCTAGCCAGTTCTTGTCCAATAATAATGTTAATGATATAGTTCCAGTTATTTTTATTTGTAATTTTTTGAAAAACTAAAAATAAATGAAGATTATTGTGAGATAGAAAAGGTAATATGGATTTGAATAAACACATAAACACATAATTTGGGACCTACTAAAGTAAAACTGTCACCAATTAATGAAGTTTTCAATTAATTCCTTTTTTAATTCAGATTGACATTTTAGTTTTAGTTCTGCCAAAAAAATACGTCCATTTTCATTGTTGTTATTCCTGCATATAACTCCCACATACTCTCAGCATTGGATCTGTATGGATTTTGATGGTGTGCTGATTGATGGACGCTAGATCTGTTCTGAGTTGTTGGTTCTCTGCCATGCAGCTCAGAAATCAGTGTGTAGTGTGGAAGACAGATGGTATCTTCATGGCAGCGTAGGGAAAAATGACACAGTGGTCGATAGAAGTTGAAGTTTCTATGAGCTCATGGCATCGTGCAACAAAAACATGTATATGGTCCTGCAACTCAAAGGTTTGGTATAGTTTCTTACAGCAAATGAAATGTTTCAGAAACATAACTGGTGGGGCCGCTATCCAAACTCATCATCTGTGAAGAGGTGGCCTATATCCTCATTGTGGGTGCATGTAGAAACATTAGAGTTTGGAAACAAAATTAGCAAATTTTACTTTGCCCGTCTCATTCATGATCACTTTTGGATTTCTAACTGTAATTTACATTTAGCTTGGGAATGCTGCAGTTGCGCTGCTGGCTATTTTTTTTTTCATCTCTCCTTTAAAGGAATACAAGTAGTTGGTGCTCTTTCCTAAGATGCATTGCAGAGATATGACTGCAGCTCACGCAGACGTATCTGAGTTTAAGAGTATGGGATGCAAACAGAACATTTCCGAGAAGCTGAGAAAGTACCTGAGTGATTGGCTTGTGCAGAAATCCCTGTTGCCCTGATCATCAGCAGTAACTATGCCATTGCTGTTAAAACCAAATTAAACTGTGGCTCCCACACACATTGCAGCAGTTTGGTTTTATACAGTGATTGTCAGGAGAGGACAGGTCAGTGCTCCTGTGGTCTGAATCTGAAGGAGATGGTGTGATCTTCCCTTGCTGAAATCAATGAGAAGCAGCCACTGAATTTGTTAGGTGTAACACCAGTCCAGGCTAAGCAGCTTTTCAACTATAACAATACAATGATCAGACACCCAGTGTGAGGTGTTGTGTCTGCAAGGTGCCACTCTATGGAATGAAATGGTTTCTTGCTTTTTATTAGTCTGGGGTGGTAATTTAACCAGTCTTTTTTGGTCTAGACTTCCCTGCAATAGTATTGAATAAGAGCTTGAACAGGACTGTGTGACACCCAGGCAGAAAAAATTGCTGTATGGATCATACTCGCTGAAAGAGTTAATATCTGAAAAGATTTGCAGAATATTGTCAAGGCTTGCTGGATTTAGGTCTGGTTTTCAGCAGCCAGCTCAGGAAACGACTTTATGTTAACAGACGACGTGCCTGAAGGTAGCACTGAGGAAGAGGCCCGGGGATGGAAAAATACAAGACCTAATACCACACTAGTAGTTTTTACATCCTTTAGACAATTGGAGTTGCCCTCCTAATCACCTCAATCTGGGCCAGGTTAATTGGCGCCTTCTCAGCCGTGAGTCAGTCTCACACATTTTCTGCATCTTTGCTAATTAAGAGAATTTTCACCTTTCATAGTTGCTTTAGTATTCAGAGCAGTTTGCCATCGGCTAATTATAATCATTGAGTGATGGCTTTAGAATTTCGTGTTTGTGATGACATTTTATCACATTAAATTGGAATCCCATAACTCTTCTTGAGCTGTGATAGACAAGGAGGCCATCTCTATTCTGGATGTTATCCACCATGTAAGTTTGTGCTGATTTTAGGCATCTACTACATTTTCATTCAGAACAATTGCAAACTCTTCAACTGAAGAGACTGGAAACCCCGCTGATTCCCAACAGACAAAGACAAAAATGCTGAGTTCAAGACCCAGTGCACAAGCCCTTTACTTTTATCCTTTGGATGCTCTTGCTTTGTGTTATTTGGGAGAACTGGATACCAGCGTATTGGGGCACTGGAAGGAATGAGCCAAGGCAACATATTCTTCACGTCATTGCTCCTCCATTTCCAAATCCATGGCATTTTAAGAGCTTAATCACTGATGTGGTGTGGAAAATCTTCCACCCCCTTGAGCCAAAGGAGTGAGTAGAGGATTTCAGCCTCACAAAGCAGTTGTTGCTTCTTGCAATCAGCACTGCATCACAGCTCACAGCAGATTTTTCCCTGCGCTCTGTGAAAGCTCCCGCAGTTGCTCACAGGGGTTTCCCAGCGCTGATGCTTCCCTGGAGTAACTCCTAATAGTTCTCAAAATTTGATGCCAAGGTCCTGAAACATCCTTTTTGGTGCATGGCAAATAGGTTTGCTGCTTATCGCTTTAGCTGCAACCACTTAGCCTTTGATCCAAGTTTGACAAAACCGGAAACAGCAAAATCAGAGCACAAAGTAGAATAAGCACCACTGACTAATATAAGCATAGTTTACTTAGACTCATCCTACAGTGTGGAAGGGAATATATTCACTGAATTCAAAATCTGTGCAGACCTGTAGCTTTGCAGAGAGTCTTTCTACATGGGGTAGTTCTGCAGTGATGAGAAGACAAGGCAGCTTTGCCAGCATAGATGCAACACTGCCAGCACAGCACTGTGTCAAAGCTTGTCACTCCTGATCATGAGAGTAACATCACACCAACACAACTATGCCGTTTTCAAAATCAAAATAGTACCTTTGCACAGATCCTCTACAACCAACACTGGTATCGCTAACCCGGCGTAGCTTTACAAGCATAAATATTCCCACTTTTGCTCATATCTTTCAAGCACAGGCTCACATATCACTGGCGTCTGTGGGGGAGAAGCATGTGCTTATGAGCTTTGTTCATTTTGTTCACGCAGGATTTGAGGAGTTTATTGAACTGTAAGTAGCTGGATATTTAATTCCTTCTAAGGCAGGAATAAAGACCAGTTGCAAATGGGATTTGCTTTGTTCTTGGTTGAGGAGAAAACCTATAAAGCTAAAAATGAAATTTAGCAATGCAAAGAAGCAGTCGTATCATAACCATGCTGCTGTTTCTTCTTGGCTTCTTGTTAGAAGAGTAAATATTTCTGGGTACAGATGATAAAATTAAGGAAATAAGTCAGAGCAAAGTGCCGCCTTTTCAGTTCATGTGATGGTGGAGTCTGCTTTTCCTAATTTTCAGGCAATCTTGAAAATTTGTATCTAAGAGGTTTTCTTGCCCAGGAAATAATGTCAAGGATAATGATCAAGTAACTAACACTGTAAATTTGAAGCTTATGACTTATGCATGATCATATACACCAGAGTCGTATTTCCTCTACTGCAGATTAGGTAATACAGCTCATACCTCTCTGCCACTGTTCTGTTGTACTGTACAAATCACAGTCTCTTCTAAGTACTTAGAAAAATAGTGTACATGTGGACCAGCTCAAATTTTGTGTGTTTTGTTTAGTTCTTTCTGTGCCAAAGGGACCACAAAATTTTGGGAAGCCAAAGTCATGATAGTGTCAGCTGAAAGTCATGATACTTAAGGAATAAATATTTATGTTTGAAGATAATGGTGTCAGCAGAGGTCGGCAGAAACACTGAAATCCCTGAAAAATATTCCTAAGCATCTGCTTTCTTAGGACTACTGAGTAAAATGTGCACCTGTGGCAATACAGAACTGCAATTCTAAAAAGCCTCTCAGGGCTCTATCATTTTCAGAATAGAGAGTTTCAGAGTTATACAGCATTTTCTTTCAAAGATGCTTGCAAATATCTCTCAACAAATGGCTGGAAGTTTTCAGTCCTAATCATTTTCTCAGAGTACATCTTAAAAGAGGATCTCCAAAGGGGTTCACGGCCCTCAGAATATTAGTAAATCTGCAACTGCATCAGGCAGGGGAAAACTCACTCCTCTCCTACATATATAATGTTTAACACCAGCCAACAAAAAGATGGATAGAAATGGAGAGGAGTAGATCTATTTTTAGAGCTTTAACTTTTTTTTCTTTCCCTTCCTGGCAATTATCCAAATTTTGGAGGTTGCAGTCATTTCTGTTGGCAGGAGAAATCGATAAAAAATTCAGCTATCTCTTCAGTGTCCTCCTCTTTCACCTACAAGGCACGTGAAAGAGGCTGCCTCCAGACAGGAGGAAACAGCTCCTCTGGCTCACAGAAAGTCCCCTCTTTGCCACCAGTTCAAACCAAAAAGCTTCCCATAGATATTTTTCAGAACCATGCTCCCAGTCTGGCTGTAGTCTTGGTTATTTTTATATTGCCACTTTCCTGGTGTCTTCTACCGCCTTCCTATCTGTAGGATTGGGGTTCAAACACCCCAAACTGGTCAAGTTGCCTGTTCCCACCTAGACCTTGCAGCCTCTGGGTAACGTGACAGGCTTGTTGTGGATGGAGAAGCATAAGCTGCTTCAGCTCCCTGGCTCAGCAGGTGAGCTGCATACTTCATTTCACTGTCTCAGTCTTCTCTTTCCCTTTTCCCTGAGGCATATCTTATGTGATCGGTTATGAAATATGGCCGGGGGTAAAAAAGGCAACACAAACTGCATCTCTTAGAGTACGTGACATGAATAGTAATTGTTAAGCTCAGCTACAACATTGTCCTTGGCTTTTAGGTCAACAGAGAGCATGACTTGACCTCTGAGAGCTCTGAATGAAGCTAAATTCAAGGTTTGATATTTACAGACTGTTCAGATCAGAGTCGCATCTGGGAGGTACTCTGCTACATCCACCAGGCAAAATAATTAGTCTTTCATTGAAATCCTTTTCCTGCTATCAGCAATGATTTGCCTATTGCTGTAAATTAGGATTATAACTGTGATCATAAAAATGCAGTTACACTGGCACATATTTCCTACCCATATTCAGCCACAGAGATGAGAGATGACTTTCTAAATTAAAAGGTATCCATTTCTGTCTACAATGCACTGTAACATTAAAACTCTTCCCCAAATCTATTTGTACATGGATGGAATACAAATAAGGGTGACTGCGTCGTAATTTTTTCTGACATCCTTACAATGGAAAAGCCTCGGTTTAAAGAGAATATAATTGGTAACAAATGGCAGCTTGGTAGCATATAATTTTTGTGTACTTCTCTATGCTTTTATTCTCTCATTTTTCAAGCTTTTAATTCACCCCCTAGTATTCAAACATAGATGACCCTTTTTTTCCTTAAGACCTCATTGGGACATAATACAGCAATGGCCTCTAAACTGTCGTTTTGGCCATCCTGTTATAAATAACTCATCTCCTTAGCATAAATTCGCACTTGTGTTTTCAGTTAGCCAAGTTTCTATTTTTAATTCCTCTGAGGAATCCCCAGAGGAATAGCTCTCTTACCACCGCAGAAGCGTAAGGGATCTCCTGCTCATAAAGTCTAACAAGCAATCCCTTGACAGCTGGTTCATGGAAATGCGATTCATGTGTTGACTTGCTAAAAATAGATGTGGCTGAGCCAAAATAGAAGTTCCAATGTAACAGAAATCCCCTTGAAACCCTGCCAAAAGTGTAAAAAACCTCCATGAAACACTAATGACCCAAGGTGGCCAACATCTACAAAAGTCAGGAAATGAGGCAGATTTTTTAAGAGATACCTAAAGATCGCGCTTGACTCCCATTGAGGCTCACTGCTTAGAAGCTTTTAAAAATCTAGCAGAAACGGACTTTTATCATTCTAAAGTCTTTGAAAAGCCTGGCTGTACACCACCTTTGAGATTGCCTCATTAGTGGAGCTCTCCAGACTGAGAGCTTCAAGAGGGCAGTTTTTCAGAGCTTGTACTTTCACCGCTTTTGTACCCTATAAGAGATACCTCATCAAGGCCTTAAAAATCCTTAGATGTGCTTGAATATCCTGGCCATCCTAGTGTTAATGGGAGAACCCAAAAAAAAGTGAAATTGCCTAGAAATAAAACTGAAATAGACCAAATAAGTTTCGCTGCTTTTGAAGAGTGCATTGCAGCAGGAACTGGGAAGCACAGCCAGATACAAATGTATTAATCTTTTAAAAATTCATTCATTATTAATAATGTAAGATATAGTTTTCACTATTGATGCAGGTAAAGTCAACTTAAAGAGGCTTTATTTTTAAAATCTTGCTACAATTCCTTTGATGTCTCAGCCCTCTACCGTCACTTAACAGGAAAGAAAGGCTTGATCCTAGATCCAGAGACTCGCTGAAATCAATCACATCAGGTAGAGCTCTACCCAAGCTGACCCACTTGCATGATCAGCTGCTCAAAAACAGTAAGTCTGTACTCTGGAACAGAAATCCAAGCAAAGATTTAATCCTGATTACAGCTCAGTTTAAGTCCTCAAAATGAAAATTCTTTGGGAAATGGACAGGACAGGTCTGTGGAAACTGCATGTAAGTGGAGTGGGGGCAAGGAGCATACGTAGTAGAGAAGGAATTAAATTCTCATTACCAAACTCCATCTTGTGTGAGCTAAAGCAGAGAATCTGTAGAATAAAAGGGCTTTTTGACATTCAGGAAGCACATTTACTTCATCCCCTCTGTTCTGCAGGTGCCCCGCACTGTCCTGACATGTCTCAGGTCACCAGAAATCATTTCAGAGATCTCACTGATGACTTAAGAGCACTCAGCATGCAGCCGTAGTCTTTGGATTACACTTAAAATTACAGAGTTGCTTATGTGAGAAACAAACCACATCCACACCGTCATTTAGGTCATTCCCAGGTGGGGACAATCTGGACCCAGGGATTTGATTTCACTCACCACACAGTTTCAGATTAGGTGCAAAACTCCACCCTCCTATGATTTGTGCCTCTGACTTCTGTTTTGTAGTTTGGGAGCAACTGGATCTGAATCCTTTATATGAGAAGCTGAAAACCACATAAATAAGAGGGGAACAAAGAATGTTAGGTCACTGAACACCTTTTCGCTGAATAAGCCAAGAAACAGAGTAAATTTTTCACTGTGTCCTGAAAACAGGAGTCTGAGTTTAAGCAGAGCAAAGCAAAACAAAACAGACCCTACTTTTTAATTAGATAAAGCAGACAGAAGAGAAAAGTTACTTCTACAGCAACAGCCGCTACCAAGAATATATTTTTACAGGCATCTGGGATAATCAGCATCATAAACTAAAACCTTTGAAAAATGAGAGGACTGTGCAGACCACAGGGATCTAAGAAACTTGGCAACACAATGAATACATCCATGGAGTTGTGATGAATGTCAGAGAGAAAAGTTAGAACGTGAGGTACTGCTCTTGCATTATTATGTCCAGATACCATTAATTTCTCTAAGATCAACAGGAATAAAACAATTCAAAAATTTCTAGGTTGTGTGAAGAGCCAGATCTGAGCCTTTGGGTAAAAGCACATCAGGAATTTCTTTCTTTTTATGTGATCGTAGTAGCTGTAAAAAATGATGGACTGACAGCCCTGGAAACATAATGCCTTGATGTACCCAGAGCAGAGATAAAGTGTGAAATGCCAGATAATGCAGTGAAGAGTGTATTGAGGAGGTGAAGAAAGATACAGCAGATAGCAACAGAGTCAGAGGGTAGATAGCAATGGAATAAGGGGACATTGTTAGACTCTTAATCTGAATGAGCAGCTTCTTGAAGGAGTTGTGTGGACTTGTGTTGAGTAAGTAAGTACACTGAATTATTTTGTCCTGTGAGAGGTTATGCCTCTTCGAAAGATATTCATGTGCTTTTCAACGTGCACATCTCTCTGCTTTTGTGCATTGCCCACAGTGTAACCTTTGCATGAACCCTTTTACATGTCTGCAAATAAAGTATGAATGCCCTGCCTAACTCTGAAACAAGGTTCTCCTGGACAAAGGAGAAACAAAGCTTTGCTTTGGTAGCTGTTGAAAACTTTTTTGTCTGCCTAGAAGGATACGATTATTTACCTGCTGGCAGTGCAGCAACATCTCTTGCCCTGACAGGAGTGTGCAAAAGTCTTATATGTGTATTTGCACACAGTCAAGGCAACTTTTTCATGTAAATAGTGGGAGATAGGTTTATTATTTGTTATAGGTATATCTTACATCGCGTGCACTCAGCAGCATAACCTAAGAAATTTTATCTGTGTAAAATTTGAACAAAGATCAAAGACAAAATACGGTGGCCAAAGCGGGGACTTCTTGGTTGAGCTGTTTTCAAGTTCTCAAGGCAGCAGGGGAGTTTCTGCTCCCATCAAGGCTTTTAAACACCAGCAGAGCTGGTAAGATTTCCCAAATCGTATGCATTAACCTGCCACCCCAGCATCAGCTCAGCCCATTTGGTAATGATTTTCTGTACCTTATAAGAGTTATTGTACAAAGGTCTATTTCTTCACCATGTACTGGTCTGGGTCTGAAGCCAAATGGCACATTTCATGGGGTGCCAAGGTTGTGTATCTTTAATTCCCCCTTAATTAAGGGATCACAGGAGCACTGGATCCCAGGGGACTTGTGTTGGTGTTGTGGCATGGGTAGCCCAGCTCCAAGCCAGTCAGGATGCTGAAACTGTAATGTCTAAGAGGAGGCAGTGTGCCACGACACGGAATTATAGTTTAATGTCCCAAGGACAACAACTGAAAGAGTCTAAATTCAGCAAACTGAAAAAAAAGTACTGTGAGACTGAAATATTACAAAGCTCCATCCCATTTGAAATACATCAAAATTAAACATTTATAAATCCATCTCTTTCAGGATTTAAGATACAATTAATAATAATAATTACTAAATGGTAAACAACAATATTATAGTAAAATCCAACTTTTCATCTCAATTGACAATAAAAGCAAGTGTTGATAAAACAACATTTTCCAAGGACTAGAAACTGGTTTGTGCTGGACTATTACTGGTGCAGTAGAGCTCACAGTGCTCTGCTGTCTAAGGTCTCTTGAAATCAAAAAAACACCCCAAAGATTACAGCAAGGCAGCTACAGCTCTGGGGAGGGCAGATGGATAAAGACACGCAGAGGACGTTAGAAGAAATAATGAGACAGTGCTGGTAATAGTTGCCCATGAAATCTCCCACACCACCTATGTGATATCGCTCCAGTACTGGTAAAATTTAAGTTAACAGATTTACAATGGATTTCCTGTGGCAAAAACAAAAACAAAAAAAGGAGCAGAGATTCAGCTCCCACATCTCCCTCTTACTTTCATAATTGACTTAGGTTTTCTCTTGTGACAAGTGGAATTAGACTATGCTCAACAAAAAAAAAAAGATACCATTTCTTCTCTGCTTGAAAGCCTGGGCAAGGAGTACCATGTGTCTTCCCATCTGTGCAGAAGTTTTGCTGATTGCTCTGGATCAAAATTTAAGGGAAGAGAGACACAAGGGATTTTATTTCAGAACATAGTGTTATACAGCACAAGCAAGAAAAGTTCCAGTGAAATTTTGCATCCCTATTCTTGTTTTCTACTGCAGGGATTAATAATGGATGAGCAGCCTCATGTTTTATTGCCAAGCGTAAATAAATGATTCATTTATTTTATATATGTATATATATATTTAAACAGCTGTTTGTAATCAAATGATAGATTCTACTAGCTTATGACCCAGAGTTTAATTCTTGCTCTGTGAGGATGAAAATTTACCATATGAATCAGCAAATGGTTCTGCTTTCTCAGCACATACATTGCGGTGTGGCATCTCATGCATCATTCAAACAGAATGTAATGCACACTGTAAAGGAGGAACTCCTCGTTTTCTGTTGCTGTGCTCCAGCATTTCCCAATATTAGGTACCACTGAGCATTAAAATGTCCAGTGTTTTAGTAAAGTTGCTTAGATTGTACTCTTGTAAGGGTAGTCTGTCTAGTGCTTGCTGAACAGCCCTTTGTGAGGCTCTGGGCATGCTTTCATGCCATGACCACCACTGGAGCGCATGAACATCAAATGGTTTGAGTTCTGCAGAAGCTTAAGAAGGCATTAGTTACTTGATAGCTTTCAAAACTCGAGTCCTTTTGGATACAGGCTCCCGCTTTTGCTCATTCTGTCACAATTTGTATTTCACTTGCTTGCACTGAGGACTGCTCCACAGCTTCCTGAAACTGTTGGAAGTGCTCCCTTTGGCTTCAGCAGGTTTTTGCATCAGCTACAGGAGTCGCCTATTTCCAAAGCTGTTGGTATTACTTGACTGAAATATAAGTGACGACAGCCTGTTATACAGAGGGAGATAGATTGAACAGCAATACAAGGACAAATGCTAGCATAATCTCCAGGGTGATATCACTTCCATCAATGTGATATTTTAAGTCCAAATCTTTCCCAGTATCCATTCTGTTACTAATGATATTTTGACGACAAAGAGGAGATAATGCCATGCTTTCTGATCTATTTTATTTTGACCTTTCCTTGATCCTTTTGAGTATGAGGATATAAATTAGGAAGGAAGGCTGTGTTGCATTTATTACATGAAATTACCTTCTGAACTCAAAACTCCTCAATTTCATGTTTGAAATTGAACACCAGCACAATGAATCCCAAATTTCAGTCTCATTAACATCAAAGGTTCCACTATGTAAGACCTGTCTGTTTTGTTTTTTTAAGTATACAGTACTTCTAGTTATGAAACATTCAGCATTTTGAAACATATGGAAGATTTTGAAATGCATCCATATGATTAGCCAAACTACCTGCACACCACAGTGCTGATTCTTTTGCTGATAATTAGTTAGCAAAAAAATCACCTCCCGATTTTGATTTAATTCTTGATGGAATCTTTCTCCTATCCAGCTTTATTTTCTTAGCTAAGACAAGTTCATCCCCCAGTAAATCATGTGATTAGGAATCTATGTGCAGTTTCAAGGTGGCAGTTTCATGAAAGGAAAGGTTAAAATCAGACTTCTCAGTATGTTTGGGCTAAACAGTCTCACTGGCTTCTGCAGTTAAACTTTGACCTTGATAAGAGTTGACAAATAAATGTTGACTGCTTTTAAAACTTCCAACCCAAGAATATAAATGTGAACCAAGATTCCAAGATAAGATCCTGGGATTCTTCTGACCAAGATAAGGACATTTGTAGAGTCCATGTTTTGCCCGGAGACAAACGTAGGCATTTCCTGGGCACAATCCATTGTACCATAACAAAAGTGAAAAAATCTAGGACAAATTAGTTATGCCCTGAAATATCCTACTTCTCTCTGTTGATAAGGAAGGAAGCTTGGAAGGTCTAGTTCAGGCATAGATGTTCACGTTGCAGAGGGGAGGTGAATAAGTCCTCTGTGACTCTGAAAGTATTTCTTTGGAGTGCATCTCCTCTGAGGATGGCAGCCAAGAGACAGAACAAGGGGTACAGCCAAATATCTAGCAACACTTATTCCCAGGGAGTACCGGGAAAACTACAAAGATCAGGATGAGGCACATATGAGACCTGCCTGAAGCCTAGCAACAAGAAGAATACTTTTATGAGCGCCAGTGGGCTTTGGAACAAGCCTGCTGAGAGAGAAATCTGAGAACTTGTTGACAAATGCACCTCAGAAGAAGTATGGATACATACAGAGGAATCAGCAATGAAGGGTCCAGCAAGAAGAGCTGCATTATTTCTATATTCATTGCTGATCCTGACCTTGGGGTGACAACAATTAATTATTTTCAGTAGGGCTTCCACTAAAATACAGAATTAAAGCTGTATATTTATTTGTAGCTTGGGAGGTGAAGGGTAAAATCACAGAAAATTATCTAGACAGTGTCTAAAAGTTGGTAATTTAAAAGTGACTATCTTAGTGCAATACACTTACTCAGTGTAGTAATAAATTATGTGCAGTTTGCCAAGTAATTTACCCAGTCCTCTTTTCATCATTTCAGCTTCAAAATGCTTTAAATAAACTGTGACATTATGTAAATGACTGTGTATTTATTTAACTGTTTCTTTTAGACACTAATCATGCAAGCAAGAAAATACCGGGTATTAAATGGACTATGCAAAATAAGATACAAAATCCCAGACTTTAAACTCTGTTCTACTAATTAGATATGAATGATAAAATGTTCATAATTTTAATGAGGAGCATAAGTTAATGTAGATATTGTATATTCATTTTTTCACTTGAGGTTTCATTTCATCTCTCGGACACTTCTTTCCAGGGAAGCAGCTGCTTTGTAAACATGGTGGTAAACACATTTTGGGCTTTTTTTTTTTTTGGGGGGGGGGGTTTTTTTAAA
>JAOXNH010000023.1:115720433-115740616 GCA_028566575.1 Bartramia longicauda
GAAGAGAAGAGAAGAGAAGAGAAGAGAAGAGAAGAGAAGAGAAGAGAAGAGAAGAGAAGAGAAGAGAGAAGAGAAATTTCACTTGGAAGGGACCTACAATGATCATCTAGTCCAACTGCCTATATTGCTGGATGTAAATCAAGAAAGCAACAAATAATTGTTATTCTTCATGTCTTACACCCCCATGTTTCCTCCAAGATAATTGGAAGAAGGTCCTAGGCTAGGCAGGCTTGGACACTGTCATCAGTTGTTGCTTTCCAGGATCCAGTAGCTTCAGACAGAAAGCTTAGATCCTTTGTGAGAATGGAAATTACTGAAAATAAATATTTACAGCAACATGACATTCTAGAAAAACTGCACATTTGCAATTGCTGCATCAGTAAAACTGGAGCTGAAGGCCAATAGGAACACACCAGTTGTTGGATAGTTATGCCAACAAGTTCATTTCAAGAACTTGTCATTTGCACAAAAGAAGTGGGGATGAACAATGATGATTTATTAAACTCAATGGCAGAACACAATTGGAAAAAAACCCAACATTTTGAGCAGTCTCCATCGATCAACATTTCTCTTTGAGGAACCAGGTGTTACACATCATGAAAAATGGGAGCCAAGTTCTTGCTCTTGGTTATTTTCCTTTTTGTTTGTTTCATTGTTACAGGAAGAAGCAAGGTTACCCTATGGAAATCATCATGCCTACTATTTGAGAAATGCTATTCCCTTGTCTTCTCTTAAGCTTTGTGGTAAATTCTCTGCCACCCCATCTCTTTAAAATAATGTTCATGGCCTCAGGAATGTCTTTATCTAATTCCTGCTGCATACTAGGTTGTATTCCATTCAGCTGGGCTGATCTGTATGCATTTGGATTTTCCAGCTAATTACTTTGCTCTATTTGTATCATTAGTTTTATTGTTGCTGTTTTTAAGAGGCTTTTCCTGCCTAACTAATTTCCAGATCTTTTTTTTTTTGTTTTCCTGAAATACTGAGTTACAGGAGAAGGCAGCAAACCTCTTGTGTTCCTAATCATAATCCCCAGTTTCTGAAACCTTTAGGCTTTCTCATTACCACTCCTAGCAAAAAGCATTTAAAAGATGTATTTCCTTTCTTGATGTCCTGTGGAAAAACAGGTTTTCCACATATATAAATTCCTACACATAGGGTGTTTGCAAGTTACCTCTGGAATTTTGAATGTGGAATATGAAGCACAGAGGGCTTGATGCAGTGAGAAATCTTGTTCCCCCAGGAACACTACCCTGTCCACATGCTTTTGGACAGGAGTGGTATGTCCATACCCAGGCAGTGCACTATCACCTTCTCAGCTCACATCAGCCACTACCCAACAGAGCCACATTATTTCTTGCTCATATGGCTTGCAGAAAAACATGGTTTTTGTCTTGCCCAAGTGCAAGGAAAAGACTCATCTCCCTTTGTGTAAGCTGTAGCCAGTTGCCCTGCAAAAGGCAATCAGCTATCACCATCTGTCCTTCAATATCTTACTTGAAGGAGCTCATGAGGTTAGGGTGAGGACCACAGTCAGGCCATCTGCCTTTGCGCTTTTCCATATCAGGACCACTGTGTATCACCCAGTCACCCCTATATGACAGACAGTAATTTGCATATATGGCTAAACTGCATTTTCATAGAATCATAGTATCATAGAATATCTCAAGTTGGAAGAGACCCATAAGTACCATCAAGCACCTGCATTTCACTCTTTTAAGCCTCAAGCACAGTTCAGCACATCATGGAAACTGACGTCTGGCTTTGTGGGCATTGCAGCAGAGATGCAGAAATGGCATTCTGAGAGAAGAAATGGCATGTTCAGGGAAACCTTGCAAGCATCCACTGGGAACTGACTTCACTTCATTTGGATTTTACCCCAGATTTCTAGCGATCGTAGAGCAGGCATGCTAAAGGGGCTAATGTTAATAATTACACACATATTAAATGTGGGGGTTTCGATTCAGCTTTTGATGCCATCTAGATGGCTGCACCTTGAATATCAATCTGTTTGAATGAACACAGTCTTTACTGTGGTTTGCCTCTAAGTTTATTGGTGCTTCCTTTGCTGCTGGCGTACACATGGACCCTATTCCCAGGAGAGGAGGAAAGAAATCTATTTGTGATTAGCAAAGAGGTTTTTCTCTGGACAATTACTTTCCATTCTTAAGCACTTTCATAGGCTTGAGAGTCTATATTTTTTTCTTCCAGCAACACTGCTTTGCCAAGTATTCCCCTTTTATTAATACAAATCTCCTGGAGGTGTCACAGTTTCCTACCTTCTGCTGAACCTGACCTTAGAGGAGCTCCAGGCTCATCTGGTGTACGGAAATAGAAAAACACCCTGTCCTTCCTTAACTTCCCCACTACTTCCTTCTCAGCCAGTTGTCATCCTATAGCAAGCAAAGGAGCTTTACATGGAGGTACGCAGGTATAATAAATTGATCTCTCTGAAGATGAATTACACCTTTCCTTTTTTTTTACTTTATGGGCACCTTCAGGACTGAAATCCAAATAAACAGCTCTTCATAAGATATCCGCTGTCACTTTTTATTTGTCTAAAGCATTTTTTTTCCCATTGGTGTAGCTTTCAGCATTTATCCAAAGCCAAAAGAATGCTACTTGCTGATATAAACAGGCTTGCAATATTTAAGCAAAACATATAAGCTATTTGACAAAAGCAAGGTTGACAGCAACATTTCCAAAATGAGACTATAATGTAATAAAAACGTTATCCTGCCTTGTGTCTGCACAGAGAATAAGAAAATTAATGAAACATTGCAACAAATAAGGACTGGGAGAATTTTCCAGAGAAGGGAAAAATGAAAGTGGAGCTACAGAAGAGCAAAGCAAAGCTTTCTGAAAAGGCCACTTTTGACTGCAAGAAGAAGGGAAAAATTAAAGTGGAGCTACAGAAGAACACAGCAAAGCTTTCTGAAAAGGCTGCTTTTGACTGCAAGAATTTATGGCTTCTCTCCTTATCTCAGTGGTCCCTCTGCGAAGGCATTGCCCATGCCAAACCTGGACAATTTGTCAGCTGTCCACTAAACTCTTTTTCTTCAAAAGGCTTATCCCCAGTTACATGCCCATTGTATTTCCACAGAATGGTGTGTCCCTGTTTCAAATAGCAGAGCTTAATGCATCCCTGAAAGCACCCCTGCTCCTGATGTTAGCAGTAATAAACATGGCAGGCTGAGGATATATTCCCAGCAGGGCTTTGACAGTGCTTAATATAAGTCCCCGTATGCCTACCTATAAGGAAATAAATGTGTTACTTGATGATGTCTCTTTCTATTCAGCCATTCAGGTGAAAACCTTTCTCTTGCTGTCGTTCCTCAGCAAGATGCAGCTTTTCTGTAAATAGCACTGCAGGCTGATTTCTTGCTTCTGTTCCTTCAGATCTCGAAGCAAAAGTGCTGGGAGCAACAGGCTCTGGCTGTGGCACCACATGTGGGTGAGGTTTACGATACTCGACATTTATTATGCTATACCTTGTCTTAGTGCCATACAGCCCTTTCTGTTATTAATCCCAGCAGTATCCCTGGAGTTTGTCTGAACTCAATCCCTTTGTACCGATGGAAGAGGAATGCGTGACAAGAAACTGCACAGTTACCCAATGGCATAGCCACTGGGCTATTGTCCAATCTAGTAATATAAATGAGTCAAACTGACACTGAAATTGAGGAATGAAGGTGGTTCCCTCACAAGATGGAGGCAACAGAAGTCAACTAAAAAAGGGGAGTGCTGGAGCGCAGCCAGAATTTTAGTGTGCTGCAGGTATTTTTGCTTTCCTGTCTTTGAAGAGTCATTGTGACCTTGGAAGAGTTAGCATGGCCATGAAGCTGTCCCACCATTCAAGCTGTGCACAAGGAAAGCACAACGGGTATAAAGCAAGCTTAGTATACTTCTGTTTCTGCTCAGCAGGGTTCAGTCCAAGTATATCTAATATTATGCCTGTAGTCACATGTTCAGTGCTCTGTGTTTCTCTGTCCGTGTAGTACCACGGGAACAGTCTATCAGCGGAAAGGAGGTGGGTGGTGAGTGTGCAGGTCCTGCACATGCACCAGTGCCCCAGTGGTAGACCACGAAGAGGGAGAGCTTGGAGTGACCAGTGGATAAGCACCTGCATTTCATTCTTTTAAGCCTCAAGCACAGTTCAGCACATCATGGAAGCTGACATCATCATTTTCTCACTCTGTTTCCAAAATGCTCCATATCTCTCTGTCTGCTCAAAGATGACTGTGATGCATTAGGGCATTAATGTTAACCAATTTCTATGCAAAACTCCATATGACTATAATCCAGTGCATATTCGCACCTTCTGGAAGACTATGCATTGGATGAGAAGGGAACAGGAATAGAAAACTTCAAAGTTTCAACTTCAAATCCCACCTCATTTAAAACTGGGAGTTTTATCTCTTCATCATTCATGATGCCTTCATCTTTTATTCTATTTCCTTTGCATAAAAAGAAAACTTTTATTTTTTCCATTATCCCCAGATCTACCTTACTGCGAGTGTGGTACAGAGCAGCAAACTGCTTTCAGCTCAAGTATCATTTTCCTTTTTTTACCTCTCTGTTCATCTTTTTTTTTCCTTCTGATTTTACTCTTCCTATAGCAGTGATTCATGTTGGTTCCTGAGATAGGCACAAAACAACGTCCTATGGCTCTTGATTCATTAAAAACCCTAAACACCTTTCCAGGCACTCCACTAAGGGAATTCAAAACCCACAGAATTATTCCAGGGTAAATTCTAAGTATTGCAAGATTCATCACTATTTAAATGAACAAATCCCTTGCTAAAAGACTTGTCCTGGGAAATAATTTTAGCAAAGACTGATTTCATAGTTTAAGACAGTGGTCACTGAGAGTGAATTTAGTGAAGACATTCAGAGACATGGAAATTGAGGCTCACATCCATAACAAAAGACATGGGTTTGGGGTAGCTATTTACAGGTTACATTAATTCCTTGGGCAAGAATCCTTGTTGCATGAAGGTGATCTTTAGATACATGAGGAGAAAGTAAGAATATTTATTGGAAAGATATGGATGTGAGACTCAATTTCTACTTCTCAGTGTCCTTAGAAGGGCAACTCACTTTGGCTAAACAATTAAGTAATAATTGGGCCAGAGAAAAATAGAGAAACTAACTTCTCAGGCATGTGGTAAAGAGCATTTGAAATACAGCAGACCCTGACTGAAATCCCTTTTCCAAACAGGAGTGAAGAGACACTTGAACCTTCATTGTCCAATTGTTCTGTGTGCACCCTGCACCACTTGCCATTCTGGATCTCAACAAAAGCTTTCAAAAGTCTTAATAGAAAATGGGAAAAATGTCATGATTACACTTGGTATATAGGTGAGGAATATATGCAAAGAGCAGAATTTTACTAAAGCCTGATATTTGACTCCCACCGGTGGTATGTAGCCTTTAAGTCCACCACAGCTTTCCCTCTGACAGGCAAATCTGTCATTTTCTTTACATGGTTTTAAAATATTCTTCTAAAATCAAGCATGTACCATTCCAAGTGGAAAAATTATGCACTCACTTTTCCACAAAATATCAAAATAAGTAGAAGTACAGCAGTGTACATCCCAATATTCTAAGAAGAAATTCTGAAAAGTTATTTATAGCTAGCATAGCTAGAATCGAAAGTTCTCCCTATCTATCAGCACAAAATCAAAGTTAGAAAAGAGTCAAATTATTAAAAATAATACTCCAGAGAAATGAGATCAGTGAGCAACCCACTTCAAACTTTGTCCGAGTCATGTCCCTTTCTGACTTTGTTGTTCTTCTATTTAACAGTTTAAAGGAAAGAAAAGGAACTGAGGGGAAAAATCTAAACCAAAACTTAAATCGTGGTGGCCACCCTGAAATATTCTAAAAGGAAACTCCCTTCTACAAGGTGAATACACATGTTTTTTGAACACTGGGTCCCTAAGTGCCCTCATCATTCCACCATCTTTCTATGCACTGAACCCTTGGGAACATTACAGTAAAACTAAGGATGGGTTCACACAAACTTGTTTTCCTGTCACACAACAATTTTAGGAGCCCGTTTCTGGCCTGACCAGATTCCCATGTACCACAGCCCTGCACCCTCAGGGACTGCAGCTACTGCTACTGAGGGAGAGCTCTCATGTGGAGAGGGCTTTAAAAACTCAGGGTTGGCCCAAAACACCCACTCTGTGAGATCCCGTGTTGCTTCAGCACCATGTCATAAAATACTCATGGTTCACAGTATTTTACTCCTAAAAATCAAGCTCAGATAAAGAGCGAGCCTCAGTCTAATACAACAGTGAAACCAACATTTTACATTGAGATTTAAACCCCTGTTTGATTCCTAGCTGCAAACCCTGCTTGTTTTAACATCCACATATAAGTTTTACACACATCAGAACCTCTTCTTTTTTTAAAAAATCCTGATTGAATTCTTTTATTTTCGGCTTCCGCTACAGAAAAAGCTTACCATAAGCAGAAAGCTCCTCACTAATCTCCAAATCTCCATGGAGAGCGCATCTGTTATGGTGCTCTCCCTGGTATCATGGTTTTCCTACTGATCTAAAAATAATTTTTTTGCTCATAATTTTTTTTACAAAACCTCTTGTTTCTTTTTCAGTATATCAAAGTAATGGCTATAAAATAAAGGCCAAAAAAAATCTGTTCTTTTTATCTGGCTTTCAAGAAAGCTAATAGAAATAGCCCCTGATTCACTCAAAGAACCATTTTTATGCCATTTTTAAGCATGACCTTCAAAGAAAGACAAAACACCCTCTTCGGTGCCTTGAAATACTTGTCGTTGGATCTAAACCTGCATCAATGAAATCAAAGCGCAGCGCTCTCAGTTTCAGTGGACTCGTGGGATGTGGGGAGGAGCATCCCTCTCCAGGGCCATGAAAGGAACTCTGTTCAAGCATCCTTGAACACTTTGTCAGCTATCGTGCTTTATGTCACTTCTGTGGGACCAGGCCCTGCCAGGAAGAGCTCCTGTGGCTCCAACAGAAAAGTCGCTTTGTGCCTTTGCCTTTGTATGATCACGGAGTGCCTCTGTGCAATCGGCCAGCGGCCCAAATTCTACCACAGGATGAGTGCCCCCCTGCCACTTAATGATGTGCTGCCAGGACAACGCACATCCTTGCCTTTGCCTCAAGCCTGCTGCTTTACTCCAGAACGTTTCGTTTGGTGCCTTCCAACTTCTGCATCCTGAAAAAATTGTAAATCACTTCCTTTCAGCCTTTCCATGTTACCTGTGATCCATACAGTATCCCATCAGACTTCTCCCTCTTCTGAGGTGAGTCCGTTTAACCTGTTGTTCCACAGAAGCTGTTCCATGTCTCGTAACAGGGTTATGCTGCCCTTCACCAGATCTTTACCTCTTTCACTATTTCCTCTGAGACAGGGAATTGGAGCTGTGTGTGCATGGTGCAGATGTGGCATGCCAGGGGTGCAGGCAGCAGCTTGGCACTATTTTCCAGCTGAGTCCTGTTGCTTACTGTTCCTCCCATCACGTTTTTGACTGTAGCTGAGCTCATGAGGGGACAGAGCAAAATGAGATTGAAACATGGCCATGCCCAGTGAATATCACCCAGCATTCTGCTTTGCACTGGTGTTATCTCTGACACTGTCCCCTCTCCCCATTTTCCAAGTCCCCTTAGTTACTTCAAAGAAGAACAGGGCACATCTACTATTAAGAAGGAGAGCATCTCACTTTCATGTCCCCTAAGGGAAAACCATATTAAAAACCTGTCCAGGCAACACTCCCCTGGGCCAGGATACCCAACCCATGGTACCTCCTGAAGCTTTGCAGAATCCCTTGGCCAGAGCTGCCGTCTGCCTTTTGGGTTCATAGGGGCAGAGGGGAAAAGAAGTGGAGAAAGTATTCTGTTCTTTATTTAGAGAATCCTTTTAATCAGGATGACAGAGACAAGGACAAACAACTTTTAACCTCAGGTTTTGGGTGCTTCTCATTATACCAAAAGGGGCCTCACCTTATCTCCACAGCCACTCAAATCACAGCAAAGCACTGGAATACAGACAAGTGCAGGTTGTGGCTCACACTGAAATGACACCAAAAGCAACCATGGTGTGAAAGCATACAACTTTGTAATCAAAACCCAGAGACAAAACAACAGGTAACGGCATTGATCCATTCTCTTGCTTTATTTGAAAGCACATTCAGATAACAAAGTGCAGAAAATAAAGTCTGCCCGTGATGCCATCAGTCTGGTTGTGTGTTTAGAGGAATAAAAAAGGGCAGAGAAAAATGAAAATAACCAATCTTTTGTTCCAATACGATGACAGCAAAGTGTCCCCCGGTGTTAAGTGCAGCCAGTATGTTGGGTTCTTTACTGTTTCATAACACGGTGGCATATATTAACAACATATTAACTCAGCAACACCACTTGAGAACTTACACAGTTATTTACAGGTTCACTCCATAAATTTTCTCTTACATTGTTGATTGCAGTTCCAGGACACTGCACTGACACAGAATGCATTGGGAACATTTATGGACACTGACAACTGAATTTCGTACTGTGAGTTACAAGACTGTAGTGGTTTATGAACTCTCCCACCGCTCTGACCTCTGAGGTTCATTAATAACCGTACTCAGATCTTCCATGACACTTTGAGCTCCAGTATACCAAAAAAAGATGTAGTAATAAATATTCTAGAAAGTTCTGTATTAATTTCTTACAGCTGTACACAGCTTTGAATGTTGCTTGCTACACCAACACGCTATTACTGACACTTCAGCTGTGTAGTCCAGTAGGCCACTGGGAAGGTTAAGTACCTTTTAAAAAGAATACAATGGAGCAGAACATGGAGGAAGCTGAAATCAGTCAGCAACAGGAACAACGTGGCGTTCGACCTTCCTCGCCTTTATACTACTGGCCAAGTTAAATCCTTTACTGCAGTCGGTACCTCCTCTCAGCCAGAGGGACCCCCCTCAGCTCAAGTTCTAGTTGTCTAAGTCAGAGCTGAAGAACTAGCTCCTGGAAAGTCATCAATACATCTGGCATTTCTTGGATCTGGTGTGCTCCCATAAAGCTGAGAAGATGCTTTCTCCTTTTATTTCTATCATCATTTCAGAGCATGGCCATTACCCTGATTTCAGAGGGGTTGCTCCTGATTCATTTCATCTCTAAATGAGTGCATCCCAGCCCCTGCCAACTTTCCCTCATCACTATGGACCCAGGCCCTTTATTGTTGGTGGTGTAAACCAGGTGCAACTCCAGCAAGGCTGGTAAGGCTGCTGTGGTGGAAAACGTGCAAGACAAATAGGAAATGCAAGGTCTTCTTTTACATTATAAACTGGAAATAGACGTAGACCATGGAGGTAAGGAGGTGTGTACCTATTTTCAGCAGGAAGGAATCCGATCCTCTAAACTAAGAAGGAGAAAGCTAGCTAATAAGTGCCTGTAATTTATTGCTCCACATTACAAAGCACAGATCAGTATCAGGATATTAAATGTGAATAGAATTCTACTGCCAACAAACTGAAACAATAAATATAGCATATACACTAGAAATAATCTCTTAATTGGACGCACCTTCAGTAACAGGAATGTCTTTCTATACAATGAATACACCTAGGCTTTGAGATGACAATGACATTTCAGTTATTTTGGGTCAGTATCACTAAAAATCTATGGATATCTTTGTAAATTTAACTCTATCAGAAACATAATTCCTAAGAATCAAAATATAGATCACAAACCACTAACAAAGGTAATTTTCTCATGTAATTTTCCTGTGGTTATTTGGTATATTTTAATTTAATCACTTTGAGATTACAGATTCATTACTCTATTCTTGAAAGCTCAATAACATAACTGAAAATATTTTATTCCAAGAAATTGTCTGTGGCAGAAATTACAGAACTTTTTATTTCAACTTGAACTGCAAGTGTTACAAAACAATACCTCCCTGAAAAGCTCATCCAGTAACTGAGAAAACAAAGCTACTTCTTTCATAACAGAGTTTAACTTGATGTTTAGACATGCCACTGCATTGCACCAACTTTGGATTTTAAAAGAACTTCATTAAAAGTGGAGTTTCCTCGTACAGCAAGGTCAGCACTCATTTCCCCAGCAATAACAATAGGTCCTAAGGTGAGATGTTACCAACACTTAAATAGGGAGATTTTTCAGAAAATCAGATATTGGGACTAAAAATCATCATTCAGAAGTATTTTCAGTTGTAAATAATTTGTGCTAGTGGATTAGCTAATGTGTTCTTGAATATCTGATAATTCATGCCCTGACATCCCCTTGGGTTCTCTTCCAAAACTTCATTGTTCCTCTAGTCCAGAAAGTCTCATCTCAGCTTTTCCTGCCTTAGCTTCCAGCTCTGATCTCTCATTCTATCACCTTCTGAGACTGTGAATAATTCCCTTCCTTGATTTACATTATTATTGCCTTAAAACTATTTATAGACTGATATAATTTACTCTCAGACCTTTCCACTTCTAGGCTACTTAACTTAACCCTGTCATTTTCTCCTCAGCTTCCATTTCTTACAATGATCACTTTTTTTTTTTCTTGTCTGTTACATTTTCCCTTCGTTTCTCTAAAGCTTCAAGGACCAGAACAGCAGGTAGACAGGCAGGTTCTTCACACACTGATCAATCTGAGATAGTGGTTGTAATTCAGGATAAAGGATGGTCAGATGCTTCAGATGAACACTTTTAGCTGTTGCAAATAAATTCCATGAATGCAAAACTCTAAGGCAAGATCTCTTTCTTGATATCTTTTACAAAATTGGTGAAGAAAGAGCCAGTTTTTCACATCAGCCTCTTTGTTGTCCCTTTTACAAACTGAGAAGACCTTCACATCTCTATTTTCGTATCTATTTTCTACACATATCCATTTACTATATGTTTAATATTTTTCACTAATGCAGGATTATATTGGTGCAATGTAAACATTATTCACTATTTAAAATGTGTACTGTACTACACTTTGTATCCACCATCTATGACTAAAATGTGTTCTGTGCAACAGTCGGGTTTTGGTTAGCGCTGTTTACTTGATATTTCACAAATTTCTTTGGTATTTTATGCAAAGATTAAGTGATCTATTCCCAAAATTCCCTTAGTGATCCAGGGAACCTACTAAACCTTTGCTATTTATTAGTATCTTTCATCCAGATGTTGCAGTTGGCTGATTTGATACTGAATGCCTCTCTTAGAATAGATCTCTAGCAAACTGGGTAGCAATTTTCTAGGGTTTTCTTCTCTACCCACTTGAGACACTAAACTACAGCCAGTGACTGATAAAGGCTCGTTATACATAATTAGTGAAGGATCCTTTAAGTTCAGAAGTAAAGAAAGCTTGGAAACCTGTAACTAAGCTTTGCACTTCAAAAAATTTTGTTCTGACCTATAGGTCCAAGATCCACTCCGCCAGCTACAAAGTCAAAGAGGGGCATAACCAGGGCAGTAAAGATGATGCTGGGCAATTACAAAAATAACCCTAGTGCTGAATGCACCATGTGCCAACTAAGGGGAATACAAGTCATCCTGAAAAGCAAACCATGTAAATGAGAGAAAGGTCATCATGGGATGCACAATGGCTCAAGAACAGAAGTAAACACGGTGATGGTAATAAAGGTCTTTTCCCTTCGTTGCAACACTCTAAGCTCAGCAACAGCTCTCCAGAAAATCTAGTTTCAGGTGGCTAAATGTTCTACCTTGGGGCTGGAGAACTACAAAGACTTGTAAACTTTCAAAAGATGTGGATGTGGAGGAAACCAGGCAATCATCCATCTCTCTTGGGAGAAGGGAGGGAGAGGGAAGGTGTTGCAGTGAACATTATTAAGAGCTTTTTACCCGGGGCAAAACTCAACTGGGAGCATCCTGAGCCAGGAAATGTAACTAAAAAGGTGTCAAAGGAGCTTTCCTGAGGGATGCAGACTGATGTGTCTGAAGGTTCCCTAATGGGAAGAAGTAGTATAAACAATCATAAAATGAATGATGTAGAATTACAGAAGAACTAAATGCCTGGTAAATTAAAAGCCATTCAGATTTATTTCTATGACCA
The DNA here is from genome assembly GCA_028566575.1 of Bartramia longicauda. Classification (NCBI taxonomy): domain Eukaryota; kingdom Metazoa; phylum Chordata; class Aves; order Charadriiformes; family Scolopacidae; genus Bartramia; species Bartramia longicauda. The sequence goes on from JAOXNH010000023.1 coordinate 115,732,481, forward strand.
AGACCACCCTGCACACTCAAGGCAGTTCACTCTCCAAAAGCCATTGTCCATGCACAGTGCACACATGTACATCCAAGAGGAAAGTTCCACTAAAGATTCCAACTCACTAGCATCATGCCTGTCAAGTTATTAATCATATGCTCTTCATACTAAGATGCATCAATTTTCTCTCCCTTTGGATGCCACAAAGCCAAAAATCTTCTGGCTGAGATCTTGCACTGTACCCCATAAATATTTTTAATAAACTGCTTGTTGGGATGGAGCTTTTTTCATTATTGTTACAGGTGTAGAAATAAATCTTGCTCCAACTGCTTCCACCTCATGGACAAATACTCTCTGCTGTCTTTCAAACGCTCACAACCATAACTTTCATTTTTACTGCTTAACTTTTTTCAACTTTTTCTGCCGTAGAAGTTTGCTTAATTCTCCTATTTCATGTGTCTCCTCAAGCATTGTAAATCTTGATAGTTCTACATTGCCAACAGATTTCCAGGTCTGTAGGAGAAGTTTTATAGGCATTCTTCATCTAGGACTGAAAATGATCAAATTAAAAGTCTCCATATCCACATGCTTCGCATAATTACACTGTCTGAAACCTTGAAATACAGACTAGTGGCTTAATCTCACTGGGACAATATTACTGTCCAGGTCAGCTCGTTATCTAAATTAAGTCTTAACCTGTCTCAATTATTTCCTTCAAGCTACCGACAGTGAATTCAGATAATATTTTGCTTCTTGGCAGCTCAGTCAGAATATGCACACAGGATATATAACAACAGATTTTCATCCATAGCTATTATTCTTGATGACACTATTTTCAAAGAAAAACATTTGGTTTAATGTTAATGCATAAAATGAGGAACTTTGTTAATATAACAAGGAGGCTAAAATATTGAAAATGCAATAAAGAAATTTTCCTTTAGAATCGTATTCCTTATTCATCATACTGAGTAGGTTTTACTTTGTTGGTGCTTTGACTAGGCTCAGGTCATAAAACAGCAGAAGTTTGACTATTGCAAAATATTTAGTAGATTTCTTGAAAAGAAACTGAGACATTCACTTTCTTTTGATGACCTTAGACCAAGGTTACATGTCTGAGTCTTACATAATCATCAGTTATCAGACTAGGTACACAGAGAGGACAAAATTCTGTCCTGAGCATCAGTGGCAAATGATTACCTTTTGAATCACCAGGCTTCAACTCAATTCAAAGCCAACTTTGAAAATTTGAATCCATAATACCACTGAGATCCCAAACAGAGCATGAACTCATTGTATGATCTGCTTTATACAAATAAGGTCCTCCAGTTTTCTTTTATCGTTGAATCAGATGGGATTCATGAGCTCTTAGGTTTGGATTTTGCATTTAAATTACAGCACTGAATGCTTGAGTGTTTATGTCTTGCTTGATTCAGAAAAATATCTTTCACTTGAACACATGCTCAGCATAAACACATCTCCAACTCCTGGTCAAATTGGAGTCCTAATGTTTCTTACAGAGCAAGATACTATTCAGTAGCTGTTAAACTGTGTCTTCAAACAAATATAATTATAACACTGAATAAAAAATAAATATATTTAAGGAAATCATACAAAACATGTTTATCATGATTCCAGAACTTCATATTTTGAGTTTACTAAACCTCTGACCTATTTAGATAACACATGTATCTAGTATATTCCCTGTAGTGGAATCCAAAAATACATTCTTTAAGAATATAAAATTCAGCTCAACCACAAGTATGTATCAATTTTTGGGATGACGCAGCAGCGATTCTGAAGAGAGTACATAATTTTAGAAGGTAAGAGAAGAGCTTCCCCAGTTGTAATTGCAGGAAGGATTCAGGGTGAATTATCTCCTCTGAAATCTGGCCAGAGTAGTGGGTAACTCCTTCAGTCCTACCAGCAGCTCTGCACCTACAGGGCCACAGCCTGTCTGCCTGACATCAGACCTTAGTTATGATAAACATCTATAGATATCAACCAAAGTTTGCCTAGATGAAGAAAGGATTAAAAGCTGTAGGAAAATGGAGGGAAGATTGGTAATGGCTTCATAACCACATCTGGAAATACTGTGAAGGATGCCTTTTGTTCTGGATCAATTCCTGAGTGTAGCTTGCAACCATAGTCAAGAAATAAACTTCTATAAAGACCTATGGAAGTGAAAGAACTCAATTTCGTAAAAAAATTTAGAATAAAATATTGTATAGGGGACGTGGCAGTTCCTTGCACCTCTCTCAGTTCTCCTAGTGTTTATTCAAACTTTTGCTAAAACATTACAGAGGAGGAAGCGATACTTTCATCTCTCAGTTTAGGAAATTCAACAAAATTCAACCATTTGAGAAAATAGCAACTGTTTGTTCTGCAGAATGGGAGCGCTGGGACATGCCAGTAAGCATCAGATTACTTTAAACCTTTATGATATTATTGTAGAAAGCTAGATTAACATCACCACAGATCAGCTACAGAAGTAGTTCTGATCAGTCTGGCAGGGAATACAGGTTAAACACAATTGTGAAATAACAGTATGATAAAAAGCACCATTAAATGTTAAACAGGAAAACAACTGAAACTCTTTCCTAAATGTTTTTGTGGTTTTTTTTTTCCTTAAAGGAACAATTTAGAAGAAAACTTTAATCCATGTAATTTTTTTTTGATTGTTGTTTTAATGAAAAACACAAACCATCATGGAAGAATCTTTGATTTACAATTTACTTATTTTTATAGTATCATATTCTTTCCAAAGAAATTACATATGAATATCAAAATCATTATTTTAAACATTAATAATCTGCTTATACTGGACTGCTAATTTTTGGTCTGTAGTGATGCCTCTACCTTAAGGTAAATCCGAAAAAGAAAAAGAAGGCAATGGGAATAATTATGGTTCAGATCCAATGCAACTATTTTGGCTGCCTTACTCTGAAGGTCTTTTCAAGACACCTTTTTTTCTGTTGAGTGCATCAGGAACTTACAAGCTTTGTTTTAGTAGGACTGTTATTCTCCTAAATTGTTCCTAATCCTCATTCTTCCAGGATTTAGTGTTTAAAAATTGGAATCAACTGCACCTGAAAAAGACTTCTCTGCTACCTATGCTGTAACCTTTCTCATGAATTCACCAGTTTTGACTGGTTTCATGCTTAGGATTGAGGAAGGATTTGACATTTTATATTCAATAATGATCTCACAAAGAACAGTGAAAAGTACAATACAAGGTGAAAAAAGTCAGCTACCATTCAAAAAGTCAAATCTGTCTGCTCATTGACATCACATTTCATTCTTAGTAGTTTTGGCCAGAGAATGGTAAAAATGTGTGCAAACTATCAGTTTGCTCAGTTTGCCTTGCATGGGGCTGACTTGATTTAGGTTCTGCTTATCTATTAGTCAGTCAGTCACGATTCAAAATTGTTTAAATGAAATCATATTTGAACAAGAGAATTTCCCCCTCTCATTCACAAATGCTGACCATCAGTGATCTATGTGTGGCGCTTCTCATCTTGCCTTGGCTAAAACCAAAATGTTTCTGAATATTGAAAGACTGAAGTCAAAGTGGTTTTAAGACAGCTTGTAGCCACATGAGTTGGAGAGATATCCACAAGGGATAATCAGCTGGCTAATGTTTCTCAAATAGGTGTTTCAGAGCCGTGATAAGTGAAGCTCCAATTTTTCCTCTAAGGAATCCTTTCTCTAATGCTCCAGTTCTCCAGTGACTGCAGTAGGAATCCAGGGAGATTAGCTTTAGCAAATTAAAACTGGCCTTTGTGAATATGATGTTCCTTCCCATGAAGGAAAATGTTGTCCAAACTATCACTTCTGTTAGTGCTACAAAAAAAAAAAAAAAAAAAAAGAAAAAAAAAAGAAAAAAGAAGTATTTTAAATGCTCTGAAGTGAACAAAAATTTTTTTATACATATGAATCTTCTCTGTTGCTTCTTCCTTTGAGTACTTAAAGCATTTGCCCAGCTCTAATTGCACTATTTTGATCAGAATGGAAAGAACTACATTGTACATAGGACTAGGGAGTAAAATGAAGCTGTCGTCATGTTTTCATTTATTTACAGAAGGAGGAACTTGAGACAGTATGTGTGTTTGTCATCAGGTTTTCATCTGCTGTATGTGAAATGAGCCTTCATACTTCCAGTTGAGTTTCGTTCATCACCGTCGAGTCTCTGTGGGCAGAAATGGTATACATCCTGTGGGAAAGACAAAACACAACAATCATTTCGTTTGTACCAAGCTGACGATTAAGTTTCTCATTCTGGGAAGTGATTTTTCCAGATCATTTTCTTCACTGCACAGGCCTAGGAAAGCCAATTTGCATTCAGCGCAAGCGACTAGGTGAAACCTCCTTCCTCCTTCAGAGTGATAACCTGGACGTTAAACACAAATCCAGCCTCCAAAGATTCACTGAAGGCTACTTCAGATTTGTCTCCCATTTGCATAAACTGCAGATGGGTTTTTGATAAACTCTAAGTTCAGTGCCTCAAACACTTACAAGATATACAAACTCTGTGTGTTCTGCAGATGAGATAAATCTGAGTGTAAGATTACAGAATAATCTGCTAAGGGAAGCTGTGGAAGCTCAAGATATTGACTCACTCTCTGAACAATATATCAAAAAATGCTGGAATTGGTGAAGGAATAATATGAATGATGAGATGGGCCTTCATGCCCCTAGTAAGTACATGCTAAGGCACGTACGTTCTAGGCTTTAGAAGCAAATTACTCTACTGGAAACCTATAGATTCATAGTCACTTATATGTGGTAGGGCATTTGTGACCTTTATATTAGTCTACACTGTCAGATTAGCATCCATCATTATCTCATTGTTGTTCAATCACAGAAGTAAGAGACTTGTTTGGCATAACACAGAACTGGAAGCATTTTTCCTCCAATTAGTGTTTTCAGGAACCCCACTGGTGGTCAGCACAGATTTTGCCAGAAAGTTGTGAATACAAGACAGGCCTTTTAATAAGACTTTACTACACTTTGATATGTTTGCTTTGTGTGTGTGTGTGTGTGTGTGAGTGGTACATACACGGTGATTAAGGAACGATTGTCTCTCCCTGCTAATTTTGTGCCTGAAACCTATGGCATTAACAGGTTGATTATGTAACAAATTAACACAAGTGTCTCCCATTTACTTCACCAGCAAAGGAGGTCATCAACATCTTCTGGAGGTTACCCACATGATGACATGAAATAAAAGAAACAGGAGGACAGGGGTGATCTGAAAACCAAAGGGACTTTTTCCAACTATATCAATGGAGTTGCAGCTAGATCTAAAAGTAAGAATCTTCTCCTTGCTTTTTACACCTAGAATCACTTTACATATTTCCATGGCAAGAAAGACCCTGAATAGGTCACGGACAAAAAAAAAAAGAAATAAGATTTGAAGAGCTGTGACTCTTGGTAGATCTTATTTTGGTACATTTTGGGAACATAGTATACTTAAAGAAAACTGACTTCTGAAAGAAGAAATTACCTTGATTTCTTCAAAGAGCTCTTCTTCTGCAGTGTCTTCAAACCACCTGACTGGCAGCAGGCAAACTTACAATCAATGACCTGGTAAATAATTGGGTTGTACATGGCTGCTGACTTTGCAAGTAAAGTTGGTACCACTGAAAACTGAATGGGAACTGAATCCGGCTGTCCAAAAGCCGACCACACAGAGACCACAGCGTAAGGGATCCAGGCAATGAGGAACCCTGCACAGATCAACATTGCCACCTTGTGAGAGGAAAAGAAAAAAGAGAGAAAGATGTTATTGTAGCAGAGTTAAGACACTAAGAGCACAGAGCTAGGCAGAGTGCAAGGGAACACGCCACAGAATGGAAAGGAAAAAATAACTCGATAAACATGCAATATGAATAAAAGCTGTCACGCATTTCTCCTCTCTCTATCTAGTGCCTGTTTTTCTTTCACCTGACACAGAGCAGTTAATGAGTCTGTTATCACAGACCTTAAGAAATGCTATAAGGTCTGGCTAAAAATGAGGAATGATCCAGCCAAGAATCTCAAACACAGCCTGTTTGTTATAAATTTGGCTATGAAGTTAAATGGGTTATAATGGAGACTCATTTTCTGTATTTATATCTATCCCAACTTTATGTTCTCCATTGTAGAACTGAGACAGAAGGGGCAACTTCTGTTTTGACTCAAATCACATTAAAGTTTTATGTGATCCCTCCAATGTAGCAAAAATAAATATGCAACCTAATCAAAAGTTTTCATTGTTCTTCAAAGGAAAGGTCCCGAATAACCACAAAACACTAGTGCTCTAAAACAACCCTTTTTAAAGGCAACTACAGTTTTACCAGCTGTATTGGCAGCACTGACCACACAGGCAGCTAGCTGAGATTCTCCGATATGTTTAGACATAATGTCACTTATTTCTGTGTATTATACAACTTCCAGTTCAACTTCCCCAAATCATAATAAAATTCCATCAGCCAATCAAAGGATGCTGCTTGTCTTCCTCTTGGCATGGCTTATAGAGGGTGGTGTATTTTTTTACAGCTAAGGAATCTGAGTTTGTTCAGTACAAGTTTTATTTTGAAAGATTTCCTGGCATAATAATCAGTATCAGCAAGGATCATGGCTGTCACCACTGCCAAGTAGAAAACAGATTCAATCAGAAAGGGAAAATAGGGTACGGTCTGAGATGGAAAATTAATTTTATCACTTGAGTGAGTTTTTATCAGCAGCTCATGGCTGAACCTAAATGATAAATGATTTGCATAAAAACAATTGCAATGTCACAGGCGTGACTTTGGTTTATATCTTCATTAACAGAGGAATGTAAGCTGTCTGAAAGCTTTATGTCCCTGCTACAATTATCTGCTTTTTATCTGGTTTTCTGTTATAATTCCTGGGCACCTCAAACTCCTTAAAATCATTCTTCACAGCTGCTTCTGAAAGCAAAGGGAGTTTTTTGATGGGGAGCAGGGCCAGAGGGAGATGATGTGACTCGTGTAAGGTCACTGAACCACAACCTCAGGGACTCGAGTGCCCTAATCACAAAATTATGATTTTTTGTATTTTGACAGCAACAGAGGAGAAAGCTAAAAGAACCACCTTCAGAGCACTGTAATGTCTCTCAACATAGGAGAGCATATGGTTGAAGTTCTCCAAGCCTGCTTTTACAACCCGACAAAGCAAACTGAGTTAAATCTTTCTACCTACCTTGGTCAGCTTCATTTCAAGTATGTGGCTGTTCTGAATCCTGGTATCGTAGTGAGCAACCTCTTTGGTGGATGATTTGACTTTTAAAATGATTTTGACATACGAAAACACAATCACTGCAGTTGGGAAGAGGAGGCAGAAGAACAGAATACTCAGAATAAAAGCCTGTCCAGCCACCGAAGCCTGTGCAAGCCACCAGTCCAGAGTGCAGGAGGTCCCAAATGGCTCAGGAGCATAGCTGCCCACACCAGCAAAAGGCACCGTAGCCCAGAATGTAGCATAGGCCCAGATTATTGCCAGACAGATAAATGCATGATGTCTCTTAAGCCAGGTACCTAGAAGATAAGTTAAGAGTTACAGCCTCAGGTCCACATGTGTTTGGCACAATTGAACATGTCATTCTACACAAGTAATAGGATTTTTCTTGGCTGTTTGACAACAGCTCTGTAGGGTCTATCATTCAGAGGGCTGGAGCACCTCTCCTATGAAGACAGGCTGAGAAAGCTGGGCTTGTTCAGCCTGGAGAAGAGAAGACTCTGAGGAGACCTAATAGTAGCCTTTCAGTACCTAAAAAGGGACTACAGGAAAGCTGAGGGACTCTTTATCAGGGAGTGTAGTGATAGGATGCAGGGTAATGGTTTTATATTGAAAGAGGGGAGATTTAGATTAGATATCAGGAAGAAATTCTTTACTGTGAGGGTGGCGAGACACTGAAACAGGTTGCCCAGAGAAAGTGTGGTTTCCCCATCCCTAGAGGTGTTCAAGACCAGGCTGGATGGGGCTTTGAGCAGCCTGCTCTAGTGGAGGTGTCCCTGCCCATGGCAGGGGGGTTGGAACCAGATGATCTTTAATGTCCCTTCCAACTCTAACCATTCTGTGATTCTATGAAATGAAGACAGAAGTGAAATAACTTGCTGGAAGTAACAGAGCAGAATTGGTAGGAAGAGAGAT
>JAOXNH010000023.1:115761944-115775366 GCA_028566575.1 Bartramia longicauda
TGCCCATGGCAGGGGGGTTGGAACTCGATGATCTTTAAGGTCCCTTCCAACTCCAACCATTCTATGATTCTATGATAATCCTGGGAGACTGGGTGGTGTTTCCAAGAGACTCAGCTGAGTGGTGACTGGGGCTTTGCACCCTGCAGAAGGCAGACACCGAGAAACGAAATGGTGGCATCCAATCATTTACAACCCTTAGGACTGAAAAACAGGCTGTAGAGGACATCAAGCAAACACTCCTTACCTGATTTCAAGGCAGGATAAATTCTGGTTATGTTGTTACAGGTGATTGTCCAGCCTGGTCTTAGCAATGGAAATTTCACAGCCTGCCTAGGTAATTTTTTCCTGAGGCTAATTAAAATTTTCAAAGAGAGATACTTAAGACCAATCACTTATACAACTCACATCGTTAGATGAGAGAGACTCATATTGTCCCCAAAATCCTTAATATCTGATATTAATATATCTGATAATTAATATAAAAGACAGATCCCTTTGGGAGAAATAATATTAGGGATTAATTTCACTATTTTAGGAGTGTAATTAGTTTAGATTCAATAATCTGCTGAATTCAACCTTCATTTGTTGATGCAAAATAGATTATGAGTGGGGTTGTACACAAGGAAGAACAATTCAAGTGCCCTGAAGAGGCAACACACATATGGAGAAGTGCACTTGTACAGTGAGAAGTGTCACTTCTTTGGCAAGAAACAGGCATCAACAGTGCTTTTTAGGGTCTCCAAAAAAATTGAAAGTCACCATGATATTATACCACAAAATATAAATGAATTGCAAGAGATGCAGACGCAGAAAGAAGAGAAGAAAGCATTAAGGAATTTGCAGAACCTGAATTCACATTTTATCTGGAGAATAGAGGGTGATTAAGACTCTTTGATAGAAACTTGATTTGGGAAAAAAATATTAAAACGAAGAGTCATATGAATGTTCGATAAACAACAGAACAGATTTCTTTCTACTTGGGCTTTAGTTCATAGAATCTACCTAACTTCAAAGCATCATACACACCACCAACACAAGAACATGCCACACAGCACCATCCACCTGAGCCAGCGCCCACAACAGAGGACATTCCCAGTGACCTTGTTGAGGAGCATGGGAAATCAGCACGTAACATACATTCACAGCTTGCCCAAGAAGAACACATTATACCACGGGCCCTGCTTGGATTAAAAAATTCACCTCCAGCTTCAAGCCCTCATTGCAAAGTTCCTGAACTTGAAGAGACAACATGTTAGGGGGAACAGATCTGTGTTCCCACTGTATCCACAAGGAGCCCTCTGGCACACCAGAAATTCCTCACATCCATGTTTGAGTTCACCCTGCTTCTGAATTTCAGAGCACACTTCCCTCCTCTTGTCTGGGTAGACAGCACTCTACTTTCTTGCAATTTTTTTCCTGGGAGTCCTGGTGATGAGCAGGTCTTCAGGGTGCCAACCTGCTGCAGCGGAGTACCGCTGACTTACTTGTGCCAAATGTCTGGCTCTAGCCCCCTCATAATCTTGCAGAGGGAATTAGCGTGGTCTATAGGCTTGAGCCAAAACATAGCAAAAGAAAAGTGAGCAGACTTCACAAGAGGCTGCAAAGGTTTTATTGAATATGAGCATTTCTATGGTACCTAGAGCACAGCAGTGATAAAGCAGGTTTCACACTCCTGCTTTCCTGAAGCTGACTTGTGAAAAAAAGTATGTGCCACTCAAATACAGGAGCTACATAACCAGCAGAGACTGTCTAGAAAAAAAGGAAAAGTGGTCACAGTTCAGGCATGGCTCAGAGATGATAAAAATGGGGGTAATTAACCCAGCAAGTACAATTTTAACCAAGAAAACGGTGCGCCGATAGCAGCACCACAGGAGAACAAGCAACAGGGAAAAGCTATGAAAACAAGACCAGGTAAAGAAGAACAGAAAGGCAATTGCAACTCACAAGATACAGCTCCTGCAATTTTGGTTTTGGCTCCTGAAACACTTTTAGGTGGAGGTTTCCTATTGCAGAGGCAATCTTATTCCTCTGCTTTCCCATCACCATCCATTTGTCCATTAAACAAGAGTCCTGGAGACACAAAAAAGCCCGATCCTCTCCCAAAGAGAAACAAGTGGCTTCCTGGTGGACCAGCTTATGAAACCTCATCTGTTCCTTTCTCATGTAAAACAGTAAGTCCTGGAGTAAATACATGCACAAACTATTTTCCAGCTCATAAACTTAATTAGAGTGGCTTAGTGATTTACGTGCAGTCATATAGCGAGTCAGAGGCTGGGAATGTAACTTGGAAATGCCGACTCTCTTTCCCTCACTCTCTCTGCTGGATCTCTCTCCTATTACAGGCTGAGACTGATATTAAAATTGTCTTTTTGCTGCCTGCTCAGCTCTGCAAAAGCAGGGCACGCAGAGAGGGTGCCTGCATCCATCCCATCCAGCTCCGCAAAGAAACACTCTCCAACCGCATGCAAACCACTGGGATTTGCTGATGCCCGACTCTCGGGTGAGTACTTCGGTGCTAATTTGCAATTAAATGCAGTTTAGAGTTCTGCTAAATGGTTTTCCTTTAGTGTAAAGTGCCACCAGGACACTGTGCTTACAATTTACACCTCCAGGCAATTCCCTTCTCTCCATGAATAAGCACAGCTGTGGGGAAGGGACAGGAACACAGTTTCTGCAGATACTTGTACGAGAGTATTTTGGGACATTCATTTTAATCTCTTTCTTAGAAATCCACCAGTATTCAGTATCAATTCAATATCAATCAGATAATCAGTATAAAACCAATCAATCAATACTTTATGCTCCTGATACTGCCCAAACACACAAATCATCAGTTCTCTTCCAAATTCATTCTGTAATAAAGATAACACCAGAACTGTGCCAGATCTCCAAAAAGACTAAAGGAAAACTACTGTCCAAAAAGGACAATATTTATCAAAATGCCATTATGCTGACCTGGCGTGTTACATCATGAAATTATCTCCGGTTATATCACACATGCCTAGAGACCCTGATACCATCAGAAGGAGTGGAGGAGAGAAAGACAGAAAGAACACACTGCAATCACTAAATATCAAAACTTTCAGAAAATTTTTCTGACTTTCTCAGATACCTGTCAGAAGGCTGCACCCTAAAATCTTTATTCCTGTGATGAAACATTTTATTCCACAGGGAGGACAAGAAAAGCAGAATGGCAATCAAGAGGATTCTCTATGAAACTAACTATCAGTGAAGTTAGCATGAAGATGGACCTAGATTAAGAATACAGTGGAAATACACAGTGTAAGCACTTAGATGTGCACATATGCATGCAATTTTGCACCTGCATTTTTTGCATGTGCACACCCACACTTTCAGGATCTTGGAAGAACAGGAGGAGAAATAGGACTTACCTTATTCATGAACTCCGTGTAGAGCATCCCCCCTAGAGCTCCACAGCTGCTTTTATTTCAATGTCTGGATCGGAGCGATCTGTAAAAGCATAAATCCACAGCGCTCTTGGCGTCTCAAGTTTTAGAATTCAAGAGGGAGAGGAGAAAACCACGCTGTTCCGCAGTAAAAGGCAACCTCTCTGCTTCCCCCCCTTCCCAACCCGGGCTCCCAGCCTCTGGATGCTGCGCTGTTCCTCCCTCTCTCCCTCTTCCCAGCGGTGCTGCTGTCGATCATCCACTTTACCCCATGAAAATCACTCTCCGGAGCATCCTGCCCCTGCCTCCGTGCAGATGAGCTCCTCATAGCAGCAGTGACCCCTCGGAGGGAGACCCCCGGGAGGGCACCAATGGCAAAGGAAGGGTTTTAAGCCAGACCTGCCAAATTCTTCCCAAACCACATGTCACATGCTGCTGGATCCCTCCTGCCAGCACAGCTGTAATCCTGTTTATCGCCCGCGCCACGAAACGGAGAACGCTTTTAAACTTGGAGGTTTACGTGTCTTTTCTCATCAAGTGATTCTTACTTTCTGGTAAGAAAGGGAAAAAAAAATCTGTGGTCCTAAAAGGTGCTTTCATACAGTTAATAAACAGCATCTTTTAGCGTTGTATTTCACTCACGTTCACCAGCGTCACCAGTCACAAAACTGGGCTGGATAGTAAGAAGAGATGTGTGTAACTCACCATCACTACCCTGAACTCGGTAAATTTTTACACCAACTGAAGACCTGACTTTCAATCCCCACAGCAGTATAATAAGATTTAAAATTGGCAAAAGAATTCTACAAATCTGAAATACAAGACCCAGTCCCAGATTTTTCCTCACCGGGGCAGATTTCTGAGTGTGTACAGCTCTGCCCCCCAGAATCGCTTCGCTTTCATCAGCTGCCTGCTCGAGAAGTGCTTTCCTGGGTAACACAGCAAAATTAATCCAGTCCTGGATACGGAAAGAATATTGCAGGGAACATTTTAGCTGCTTTGTGACAAGAGACTAACGCTGTCACCTTTCTGCCAGGGGGTAGGAATGAAGAGGCTGCGGAAGTCACTGAAAGATTTTAATAAATAACAACTTCACATGACATTTTAATACCAAAAGTCAATACAGACTATGACACTTTTTTTTTTGCTTCATTTTAAAAAAGATCATCGCTAATTTCATTGGTGTGCTTCTATGCTTGCTGGGAGGTGAAAGGATTGTATCTGACAAGTGAAAAACAAAAAGGATTGTATCCTCCAGTGGTAAAAGAAGAGGAAGCAAATGATTTCCAGAAATACAAAGATTCTCCTGAGCCAGGGCAGAGCCTTACAGTAAGGCTGGATATCACTCTCTGATGGGGACATAAAACAGAAAAGCAGCATGTTTTCTTCTTTTCTAATGAAGGGATTGGGAGCAGCCCAGTTTGGGTTGCAGACTGACCCCAGTTAGTTCACCAGAACTGCAGCCTTCCTTGGCACACAGGCAGATCCTTCAGCCCGTAAGCACAGCGTATGGAGGGAGGAATCATAAAATGCCAGAGAGTAACTTTCTAACTGACCCAAAATCCAGGCTACACCATCAAAAACCTTGGGTGGCAAGTGACTTCAGGAGACTTTGCTACAGAATTAACAGAAACACAGTGCTTTATGCTCAGTTGACTTGAAGCTGCTTTGCAGAAAATGCTCATCGTTAGTGCTGTGTTTTATTTTTCAGGGTGAAGAATCAGGGCAGAGAAGGATGAAAACCAGACGGTTTTCTAAATAGAAAATTCACTCTTGGTAAGATTTTCAGTCTTCCAAACTGTAAGTGTGTGCCAAAAGAGTTGTGGGCATCAGGAAAGCTCTCGACATGCGAAGCTCCAGAAGCTCCAGCCCCTCCAAAGCTGCTCCTGTGCTGCTACCCTACAAGCCTCAAGAGAAGGAGACCAAGGTAAGTGGCTGCTCTGTAGGTGATAAGTCCCAAAATCAGATGCTACATGGTGTCCCTTCTCTTCTCACCTCTGCTTTTTTCACATCAACATGGAGAACAATGGTAAATGGCAGCACCTCTGGAGGGATAAAGAAGGTGATATAATACAAGAGGGTCAGGATTTGGAAAGAGCAAAGAAGAATGGGTGAAAATGAGGAAAGGGGAAAGATGAGTGTAATTTATAGCATCACTGAGAGCCTTTGGCACTAGGAGACAACAGAAGCGTGGTTCTCCTCCAAAGCAGCAATCAAAAGACTGGACTTCCAGGGCTTCCACTGATACTTCAGACATCATTTGTCAAGGAAGATTTTGATATTTCCTATGGATTCAAACACCAATATGTGTAAAGTATAAACTGAAGTCCTTCTGGGCCATGAAACTTATTTTCAGAAACAAGTTGCCTCTCCTAAGTTTCAAAAATCATGGAAAACAACTCATGAAAGGCAGCAATGGAAGAAAATTGAGTTTATTTCTCAGTTCATTGCAGGTGGTGGTGGTGATATGGTATTGTCATTGTTAGTAACAAACCTCAAGTCGTCCTCTTAGCTCTCATCTTAACTGGTCTTGACTTGCTTTGCTTGCTCTAGCAGCAAAGTAGCCAGGTGAGTAAACCCCTAACAGCAAAAGAAAATGGTTATTTTTTTAACCCCAGTCCTTGTTCAGCAGCTTTAAAACTTGGACTGGTTCATAATTAGTAAGTTTTAATCATATCATATCATATCTGGCAAAAGTCCACCAAAGAACTGTGTGTGAGTGAAAATCCTGGCACAGTATAGGATCATAGATCACTGGGAACGAAGCTCACTAACAAACAACAGTATAAAAATATCTCCAAGCAAACCACAAAACTGAAGAGTATCGGAAGAAGAAACTATTGCTGTCAACGGCAACGTTGGCAATGTGGGGCACTGACATCCTGCCGTGACAGCCCTTGCCCAGCACCTACAGGTGGGCAACCTCAAGGGTGGGAAAGTAGCTTGGAGAAGGGGGACAGCAAGAGGGCAGTGTAGCCAGGATACTGCTATTAATTACATTAGTAATTTCACACCTTTGTTTTCATTAAGCAATTTGAATTACTAATGCATGGGTGTCACTTTAATTGGACCAGTAGCTGCTTTTGCCTTATTTTAATTTGGTTAGCAATCAATTCCTGTCTATGTATAAAAGGTCCATAACAAGACTTTGACTGCACCAGGTCAGGCTTAGGATGTGATACCAATGCAGATGCTGTGAACTGTTTGATGAACTGGTTCAGGCACGTGGGGCTTAGTGAAGATGTGAGACTTAAAAGATTCAAGTTCTGGAACATTTTTACCGGAACCTTGAGGGAAAAAACCCCATAGTTAGGAAAATGAGGAATCAGGTTGTTCCAGTGGCTGAAGAGAATCAAGAAGCTGCTGGTCCTTCCTAGCTTGGAAGAATTCAAGTGGTATGTACCTTTCATGTCAAGACTGTCATAAACAGAGAAATGAAAGTCAACAACCAACATGCTTGCAAGAACACAAAAATGAATATTTAATTGGGGAATTTTTAGAAAAAAAAAAAAGTAGAGGGGGAGAACCCCCTTCAGCCTACCAGTTCATTCATAGATTTTTTTCCATTTCTAAAGCAGCCTTATAATAAAGTATTTATTTAATACTAAAACAAGAAAAAACCCAAATAGTAAGACAACGATCAGAATGGCTGTTTATGGGTACCCCACAGCCCTGTAACGTCTTTCCAACAGCCAACATGAAGCACAATGAAGACCCCTGTTACCTGCATCATTTGAACCACTACGCAGTATTCGCGGTGCAGCAAGTGGAACGTTGGTCCAAAGTAAACATGGTCCTGGACCAACAGCAGGTTGTCTTAAATGTTCAGCGTGTTCATTCATATGGTTATAAGAAAAAAAAATATTGCAGCTGGATGCTTAATGTCACACTGATCAGCTGAGATAAAACTTAAGTAACTCTCTGTTCTGCTTATGCAGCTGCAGCTTGGCTACACACAATGGCTTGAAAGAGGGAAATTTGAGTGCAAGAGCCTCGTCCATCAGGATGTGTCCACCCAAATTACTCCTATGGCACTCACGCTCTCTCATTAAGAAATAGATGTCAGGACTCATTAGAGGGAAAGGCTGTGTGAACCTCCAAGACATACATCATGACATGTGACAGAGCGAATTAATACTGTGCCAGTGCTAAGCTTAAGGCTGAGAAGAGCTCAGTGGTGGTGGGTGCCATCCCCTCTTGGGGCCTCATCTTCTAGCTGCCAAAACCTGTTAATGGAGTCATTGACTATCCTAAATCTACTAGAAACATTTGGATGATATTTTAAATATTAATGTTCAGACAGGATTTTCCAAGTGGAGCCATTGAGCCCAGGACTTCCCTGTTGGCATGTTATGAATTGATCACCTGTAAGCTCTTGAGAAGCTACAAGGCAACTGGGAGCATGGAAATTCCAGTGTGTTTTGTTCATCAAAACACAGCTCCCTCCCTCTATGCATTGTAGGTAGCTGCTTGCAGTACCATTTCTTTTGGACAGATAACCCGAGTCAGGTAGGAACGTAAAATATTTCCCTTTTATTCTTTCTCCTCAAGAAAAACAACAACCTCATTCTTCTTAGCTTGTAATCCTCAAGAGAAAAAGCATATTTCTATGGCAAAAGAAATTTCACCTCGGTATAAAAACCATATCTGAGAGTAGTAAGGGGAATTGCTCCCTAAAAAACCCAGGTTTTCTAGGACTAGAGAACTAGGTCTAAAATTATTCCTAATTCTAACTTGTCCTATACGCATCCCTCCAAAACAACTTGTACCAACTTCCACTGCAAATGTAAGCGATGTCTCCTTTAATGTGCATGCATGTAGGAGCATTTTTCTCTTACTAAGGCATAAGAAAAGTCTTCGTGATCAACCAAGCCACTAATTCTGTCCCCTGGGTCTGCAGAACTTGCCAAAGACAACCTTAAATTAGGCCACCTGCTGACAGGTCACTCAGGCCATCTGGGTATGTCTCACTTCAAAAAAGTCCTATCGCAAGCAAGGAAGACATCTTGGGATCTTCTATTTTGGCCTGTGGTCCCCAGTCTCCAAAGAGGAGGAATGTGAAAGGTACAAAGCGAAGGGACAACCAAATAAAGTGCAACATCCCATCATATACAGGTGAGCAGATTTCTAGAATTAATTCCATGAACTATGAAGTTAATTATACATGCGGGCTAAGATTCATCTCACCTAACATTGGCTGATATTATAAAAAATTAAATATCTATATACCTTTAAGCATGAGAAATGAACAGAAAACACCATCTTCATCATAGAATCATTCGAAAAAGGAAATAGATTATATAAAGAAAAATGGAAAAATTTAGTTTTCCTAAAAATTTTAAATCAAAATTTCTGATGTTAAATACTTCCTAAATAATAATTTTAAATTTCGTTATCCTTGAAATTGTACATTAATTCAGAAAATTGAATGAAAATTAAGCAGTTGATTTACTTCTTGGTTTCTTAAGGAAATGAGGACTACATAAATACACTGCCCAAGTTTTCTCCAATAACTTTTGAACTTATTAATTCCCTCCAAAACAGAAATGAGTAGAATTTTCTAATTATATCTCTTTTAATGCTTTGAAAAATCAGTACAAATATAGATAAAAGAGATGCAGAACCATAACCCTCAGGAAAGAAAGGAGGCAGAACCATGACCTGTGCCATTGATGGTGGCTAATGAAGGCATCAACCTTTGTTTAGTGCCTCATCAGACAACTGAAGCACCAATATTTCTGTGTATAATATTTCTCTTTCGATATCTCTTAAGGTTAAGAGGCATGGAAAGAATGTAGCATGATTGTTTCAGAGGGAAAAGAGAAGATGAGCTTTAGCAGATGAAGAGTAATAGGAAAACCAAGCTTCATCGATTCCACTGCTCAAATAAATAAAAATAATCAGTTTTATTGCGAAGCTGTGAAAAGCTCACCAATTTGACAAGCTGTCTGTATCACCTATATTGGTTGGTAGGCTGGCAGATCCTATTGGGGATGATATCACCTATTTGGATTGGTAGACTGGTATTAGTAGACTCCATATTTAAGATGAGAAATGCATCCACTTGAGAGTCCAGAAAAAAGGCAACAGAATAAGCAGAACTGCAGAAAAAATGGAAAATATTCAACAGAGACCTCTGAAGAGTGTAAAAATGTTTAGAAGAGTGAATAAATTCGCTTCCTACCTATGTTAGAAAGGCCAAGAAGGGAACAGGGCTAACGTTTCAACATAAGATGTTCACAGTAGACACTAGGGAAGAAACCAACACGCTTGGACTGACGTCTAGTAGAAATGGTTACAGAAGAGATAGGGAAGAGAGATGGACTAGACCACTTCTCAGATTCCCCACTCCTCTTGTTTTGAGTCTATATAAAGTAACTATATCCATTTATGAAAGCAGTCCATATGCTAAGTAAATATTGATGAAACCAGCACAAAACCAAAGATTTTTATATATGAAAACAAAGTAACAGATAGCGAAATACATTAAATAACGAGGTTTAAAGGACTATGAAACAGTATTTGATTGATCTGTGTCTGCCTGCATCGTACTTTTCTCTACTTCATACTACCAGTTTAAGAAAGAAATCACACACATCTGTTGACAGACATTGACCTTGTTGGGTTGTACATTAATGATGTTGGACCCAAAGGCAATTCTTGCTGGGTTGGAAATAAGGAACTGCCTGTTTGAATCTTGACTGCTTTAATAGTTCACACTTCATTTGGACTCTCTACTTTGCAAAAAAAGATTGTAATAATATAGCCCCTTTAAATGCTTCTTCTGATGGAAGGATTTCTTCTGAATTTGAAACCAAAGACCCTCCAGCAATTTCAGCAATGACTTTGCCTTTTCGATGCTAGAAACTGTAGCAACTTCTTGCTATATTTCATTTCCCTAAATATAAAAAAATGGAGTCCAAACACCTAATTCTGCCTCCATCTAATTATTAAACACATTGGTGGCAGGCTGAGGAAGGGGAAAATCACAAGTCACACCAGATCCATCATTTCCTCACATAGATTCTCACTATCTTCATTGCAAATGAAAAAAGCAAAAAGGACACTTTTTTTTTTTAATTTTCCAGTATATTAGACAAGCTTCAGCTTCTCAATTTCTCTCCGTTTCTCTCCATTTAAAGGAGACAATAAAACTTAATAATGTTTAAAACACTCCATATTTATTGTATTATTGAAACAGCTCAAGCAATACCGAGGTAACACTATTTAGTTAAGACAATTAACCCTAAGCTGAGGTACTGATTTTTAGAATAGTATTAGAAGAACTAATATTTGGCTGAGGTGGTCAGAGTCTTTCTAAGGGTAATAATATAGCTTAATAGCTAATAGAAATAAGGATGCTTTGGCTTATGCAGAGCTATGGATCAGGTTGGCATTTGCAGAAAAGAAACAGAATCTCTTCCATGGAGAGCTCAAGCTAAGACTAAAGAACAAAACCAATTTTTTTTATTTTGCTCCCATTTGTTATGGATGTATTGTCTCAGCAGGCTTTTCTTTTGATCCATTTTAGAATAGCTTAGCTGATCCAACCCTGATCAGTTCACAAGCATATTAAGCACAAAAAGATTCTTCCACTGGTCTCGTTTGGTTGTGTGAGTGTGCACACACACACACGCACTCAGCTCCCTGCTCTGAAGTCTGTGTTTTGACAAACCCCAACATCCCCCTTTAATGTCTCAGGGAAGGGACATCTTCCCATTTCAGTTCCCCGTGCAATTCCCCCTCTCAGCCTCCCACTCAGCCTTGTTTATCATTTGCCTTTTTTGCCTCTCTTCCCACTCCCTTCCCAGGCACTGTTGCTTCCCTGTGCATGTCACACATTTTAGTCCTTGGACCACAGGCTCCTCGTCATCCCAGTCCCACAAGTGTCAAGCTGAAGCCTATTTGCTATGCTCTATTTACTTCCAAAGGAAAAAAAAAAAACACCAACAAGTAGCCATGAGGTGTTTTGGAGACTGTTGTCCCTGGTCTGGGTTATGTTCATCATGCCTTGCCAACGTGGATCGTACCACCCGTGTAAGAGCAAGTGTGGTAGCAGGAAAGTCTCTGCACGCAGCAAGGTGGTAAGGAAACTCTACCATTAAATTAACACTTTTATGCTACCAAAAACCCACCTTAAATAGCGTTCCCTTCAATGCAACAGGAGGTGGCAGCAAAGAAAAATCTTAAATTTCCCAACTAACCCAGAAGGTGGTAAAACAACAGAATTGGTGCCTGGAGATGTGAAATAACTTGGTGAGCTTTTGTCATTGATTCATTTCTGGTGAATTAAAAATGAAAGGTGTACTTAAAAAAAAAAGAAAAAGAAAAAAAATAATCACAGCAGAAGACTGTTGCTTGAGCAAATTAATTGAAATTTTTTTTTGGAAAAGTAGTACAAAGGAAATGCTCCATTTTGGCCATTTGAATGTGTTTGCGATAGATGCGGGTTTAACATCAAATCGTGCATAGTCTTTTCACAGACTTCAAATATGGATGGACAAATCACACTTCATATTTTAAACAGGTATCCAAAACCTTAAACAGGGTTTATTTTTTTTATCTATATGTCAGTACTCACCCATTTTGCATCATTTGAAACAAGATATAAACAAACCAACACGAAACAGGGAAACATTCCCAGCAGGGAGAAGACACCTTGGAAATACCTTGAGGATCAGGCACTTATACAGAAAATTGGACTTAACAGTGACTAAAGTGAGGACCACAGGAGAAGAGGAAAGGGCAAAGGACAAACCAATAACACTTGCAAACAGTTGGGTGCAAAAAGCAACAAAATTTGAGTTTGACATGACTAATTTTTCACTCTCTTCAATTTCTGAGACCTAAAGGCAGCTGTCTGCATCTATGTCACACACTTTTGGAAGAAGAGCACAAACCTTCATTTAATGGGGCTACAGAATCAACTTTTCCTGTTTTCTTATACGCTGACAAATTTTGTGACTTTCTTTGGGGGTTGTTACATGTAAATCCAAAGCACTGTGTGTTTAAACATAGGGATGGATGTTAGAGATCTCTCCACGTATGTGGCCCAGCACAGGCAGGAGGCTGGAAACACCTACCTCAAAAACAAACCCACTTTTACCGTTTCACACCTCTGCAAAATGCGTGACACTCAATGGCCATAGTGGCTCAGTGAGGTGATGCTGCTTCGATGACATCTCTGTCATGGTGGCTGTCTCCAGGGTGTCAGGACTGCCTGACTGGTTTTGCAGCTACAAAAGTGGTGCCAAAATCCATATAAGACGGGAGTCAGCCCTATAGACAAGTGTGTTGCCCCCAAACTCCTGGCAACATGTCCCATGTCAAGGTATGCCACTGAAGGAGAGAAAAAAGTGAAGACAACTTTGTCAGCTTCGCTAGATGACTATCCAAGAGGTGCCATCACCAGCAACAAGCACGAAACCGAGGTACATCCTGGCAATGGCATTTCTGCACCCGTGTCAACAACTGCAATACCCCTGAGCAGAAAATACCATCAAAGACTTTTTAGATCATTTTCCTGCTGTTCCATCTGTAATTTTGTTTACCACCAAAACAGTGCTACTGTCCTAAACCAGCTCAAGAACATAAATTTGTCATTTTCCCCTGCTAATGCATTCAGTAAGTCTTTCAATAGCATCCTGGCTTGTATCAGGAATAGTGTGGTGAGCAGGACTGGGGCAATTATGCCCCATTCTGTGCTTGCCAGTCCCAGCTGGAACAATATATCCTCTTTCTAAGTACATATATAAAGATATATGTTGTACATGTAAACATTTATATAAGATATGTAAATGCATGTACAGAGACCATATTCAAACATTATATTCAATGCAGTTAATATGTGATTTACAGAGCTATATATATATCCAGACAAAGTGGGAACACAGCATTAGGAAGAACGTTTGGAGCTTTCAAATCTCATCACCTAGCACTGCAGGCAAACCCTGCATAAACTGATCATACTTTTTCCCTTCTCTTCTCTTCTCTTCTCTTCTCTTCTCTTCTCTTC
>JAOXNH010000023.1:115856340-115866398 GCA_028566575.1 Bartramia longicauda
TCCAATGCCAATGGTGTTGACGACCACATCTCTACCGCAAAGAGGTATCTTCTGTAAAAACATTTAATATTTGGAAAAAAAAGAAATATGTCCACCTTCATCCAGTTTAATCTGTCATATATTTATTATGATTTTAATTATTTTATACATGAAGCAGCTAAGCAAATCTAGGGGATAACACATGCACATTCAATTTCAAACAATAATCCTTTTCAGATCAGCACAGATTATAATTTACCATCCTAATTCTGCGTGGAGAGATCATACCCTGGCCTCAGTTCAATTCTTAACAAACTAGCATATATATCATCAAAAAGCCCCGGATTTATCCATATAATGAGTTGAGGCCAGATCCCCATCTAATGCATGAAATTACACTCAGAACAGGAGAATAGGAAGATCCTTTCACGAAGGAATAAATATTCAAGTACAGCCCCAGAATTTTGCATCCCAACATATAAAACTTGGTGCATCCCTTCGTCCTGTCCACACCACTTCGTTCTCTTGGGCCACATTTCTACTGACCTGACGTGGGAGATCCACCCCATGTCCCTCAAGGTCCCCCCAGCCCTCCCCTTCCAGATGTTTCCTCCTCACTGCATTGTTCAGACCTTCAGCCTCCTTTCCCTTTGGTGTGGGTCACAAGAACTTAGCAATATTTGTCACTTTTCAGCATTTGTCGCTTCTTGTCATTACCCCTCCCAATGAACTTGCTACACTTCTTTCTCTACTCTCAACCCTACATCCCCTTTGCAGGAGCTGTAGGGAGACTCCTGCTTCAAGCAGAAAGACAGAGGCTCAGAGGACACGGAGGCCACCACCACCTGGTGGTGGTGAGCTACTGGGCGAGGCAGCAATGAGTAAATCTGTTTCTCAAGGGACCTTCCTTGTTCACAAGGCCAAAGTACAACCCTGCTTGTTTCCACCTCCCTCCAGCAGTTCACCCACACCTTGCAGGTGTTAACATTGCACCAGGCCAAGCCAGAGCATTTGAGTTTAGCTCTTGAGGGCTGGTTTTTGCAGAGGTCCACTCATAGTAGCATTTCACAACAACCTACTGCAGCAGCACACGAGAATAGTTGAGGACGGAGGCAGAAAATAAACAAGCCACTCTTCTGCAACAGCTTACCCAGAAACAGTCTGTCCCTACCTGTAAATTAACTTTTAAAAAGAAACTATAACTGGATCGGCCATGAAGAAAACCATGACTTTCACTTCCCTAACAATTAATGCTTTCCCATAATCTCACCACAGCATAACAGCCTTCCAGCCTATGCATACCGTCTTAAGAGTTCCCAACATCAGCCTCATAACTGCACTCAACTCTGACACCAAGAAGGCAAGTTATCTCCTGTTGTCATGAAACCACAGATAATTTTCTTCTAACAACTTCCTTTCCACTTCTCCAAATCCCTATGTCTTCCAGAAAACTGACTGTCCCCTGTAATTCAGGATATCCAAACATGCCACGCACATACCGAACAGCTGTATAGCTAAAAATACCTGGAGCTGAGAGGCGTAAAGAGTTTTCAGGATGGAAATAATTTAAAACGAAGTTCATAGAAGCCACAGCTACAGAAGGGCAAGAAAACACCCAACAAGTTTAGTTTTTAACACAGAAACAAGGCACATCTGAGCCCTCTTTGCTGTTCAGTAGAAAGACCTTCTTGATGAGCCAAGAACCAGTGAAGAGCCTGAAGCTTTCTTCCCATATGGCACTTGAGTGCTAATTAAGTGTATCATCAACACAGCATCAAAACATCACTTAAGGTAAAATCAAGTTACAATTTATACAGGACTCAAAACAGACTTTGAACTGAACTACAAACAACTTAAAAATATTAGACAAGTGAAAGGCATTCCTTCAAACTTTTCCTTGGTCAAAGACTCTCTCTAAGAACAACTGGATTATTCCCATCAGTCTTAAAAGGTAGATATTTAAATTGCTCCACAGTAAATAAAAAATGAGTAATTTTGCTTTTTCAGTAAGTTGAACAGAAAAATTGCCCAATTTTATGTAAGCAAGTGTAAAGAAGTGTTTATAGCACTGGACAAATTTCCCCTTCAGTTTAATGATATGAAAGTGTCACAGCAAGATACTGTCGTGGTTTGGGCTGGGCTGGCCACTAAACAAACGATAGATGCTCTCTTTAATTAGGTAATTCTGTTTCACACAGAATTAATTTCACTTCAAAAGAGAGAGAAATATCTAAATTCTCTTTGATTATGCTCTACAGTAGTTACACTAAGGAATCCTTGGAAGTTACTAACAGGGTTAGAAAGCATAAAGTAGCAAAGCATAACATCTCCGTAACACTTGGGTAGTTTAGATGAGAAAATACTTGCAGCTCAACAGATGCAGAATTTCAGGAGTTACACACAGAATAGCACTCCTAGAGCTGCTTTGTAGACTTCTTCACTGTAACTAACAAATAGGTGTATACTCAATATTACATTTAGAATTTTGCAAAGAAAACAGGAAAAATGTGGAAGGTGTAAATGAACTAAAAATTAAGACACAAACACAGAATAAACATAAAAGGTTAAATAAAAGGTCTGAAAAGCAGTATCTCACAGCAGAAGACAGTTATTCCAAGTCAGTTGGACAGCACTGAGACAGAAATTCCAAAGACGAGGATCCTGTTTAGAGAGATGAGGACTGAGCACCTCCCTCACACCCTTCCCAGTTCAGGTATTTCCTGCTGACAAATGGGGAGCCTGGTCAGGAAATCAAAACAAGCTGAAATTCAGCCCGATTTCAGTCAGCTTTTAGCTGGACACATTCCCTGCCCTGTCCCCTTGCACGGTCACAGAAGAGGTGGTGCCGGCAGCAAGGAGTCCAGGGTAGGACGGAATTGCTTCTTCAAACAAAGCAGCTTAATCCAGGCTGAAGCACCCACACAACCACAGCCTGAAGATGTAGTTTTTCATTATAGCAGAGCTGTGAGAGCTGTGACCCCGCTTTTTCAACTCTCTCATGACTTGAGAGTAAGTGGTAGGTTTGGGGGTTTTGGGGCTTTTGGTTTTTTGATCAGTTCATCTCACTGAAGTAGTGCACTGAACAGGAGGAAGGAGACAGAACGTACAGTGCAAGGGTACAGACCAAGAGAAATGCTAAAGTGAATAAGAACAGACAGCAGAACTTACTCAAAAAGCTTATTCAAAAGCATACTAAAAAAAAAATTAATCAGCTAAAAGGTCTTCCAGTTAAATAAACCTCATCTTTTTACAAATACAAGATGTGTAATTCTAGCCATTTTAATAATAACGAGCCCGCTGTAACGATCACAGTGAAACCAAGTCAATGCAGAAAACTCACCTTCACAAAATTGTCAGGGAACATGCCCCTTTTGCCATTTAACTCCCCTTCTAACCATCCTTCTTCTTCCAGTTTTTTCACATTCCTGATGATTTCCCCAACTCTGATCGTTAACTCATCATCGTGCACTGCATCGTAGTCATATTCCACGATGTAGTCCACTACAAAAAAAAATAAAAATACCAGAATGAATGCAACTGAGGCGTGGAAATACAACTTGAAAGCCATGTATGTACAAAAAGGCAGCCATAACGCCAAATGCTAACAAGTGTTTCCCTTACAGCAACACTCATTTGTGGATTGTGGTGTTCCCAACCATTTCAAAGAGAGGGAAAAATAACTTGACAATCACCTATAAAAGTAAATTTCACAATATGACATTGGGTCATATTTTGTTGGTGGTTTTTTGTGCACATATGGCAGAAGGAATGGCTGGCAGTGATTTTTTTTTTCCCCTCCTGCCCTGCCAAGTCCCAGCTCAAGATTTACCAATTGTGAACTGCTGCCCACAGGGCAAGAGTTTGTTACTCAATGCGTATTTGGGGCCAAGGAAGGAGAAAGGTTCAAATTGTGCATGTATGGTGTGTACATAAAATGCTTTGTTAATTCTCATACTTTCATCTGCTATTATGTCTGCAAAAAAGTGATTGCTGCACACACAGTATTTTTGCAGGCTTGATTCAAGAAATGTAATAATCATGTATATGATTGACAATATCACACTTAATTTTGCACAGATATGTAAAAAGCATCCTCCTTCAGATTCATCTGGTTTTGTATGAAGAAGAACAAGCAAGTGAACATTAATTTTGATATAATTAAGTTTACTCAGAGGAGCATAGCAACGTATTTACACAGTTGTCCATAAGTTGCACAAGAGCCGTGAGAGCCGCTTACCGACAGCTTAAGGCTTGTTTGGCAATCAAAACTCATTTGTTCATCAAGAAATTCTATTTATGCCAGAAAATTCCACAAGCCTGCAGCAATCAAATCATCATCCCTCTCGCTCAAATCCAGTCGGGACACCCAGGCACTACATAACACTGCTCTCGCCAAAACCTCCCTCTCCTCTGCAGATCGCAACAAACACGCACAAAGAGAAGGCCATAACAGGGTTAAAAGATGGAAATCCTGAATGGCTGTCCACCTGGTAAATTGTGGAAGATGGCATGTGACAATGGATTTTCTAGATCCTAACACCTGCCTGGAATTCCATTCACAGGTACTGCCCCTAGGCCCTTCTTCCAAGTATACTGCCATGGGATAAAACCATTCATAGCTGGTTCAACTATCACCATACTCGGGCAGAAGGTCCATCTTTGCCCAGATTATTTGTCAGCATGCTGCACTATAAGGGGTTTCTATTTGACTGATTAGTATGACTACATTTAAGTATATCTTTATTTTTTTAATGTCAATTGTCTGGTTACTAGAAAAATCTTTCTCATAGAAAATAGTCTTGTTTTATGAATCATTTAGTACATTAGAGGTAACATTAAAAATAGATTGCTGCCATGAGATCAGTGTCTCCTGCATTGGAAATAATGCATAGTTTTGACTACATATATTTTTGAGGGTTGTATTCTGCCAGCAGCGGGAACCATTACCCTGTGATACCTTTACAACTAACAGTCTCCTAATTATCTTTCCTGCAGCATCCTATCATCTCACTTACATCCTATAAGCGTGTAACTATTATGATTTAGTCTCTTCATATGGTAGCGTAACTTGGATCTGTTTCAGGAAGTCGTGCAGGTTTTTTGATGCATTTCTCCTTTGTCTTGCCACATTACAAATGATGGTTTTTTTTCCTTTTAAAGTATTCTGTCAGCTTTTGTATACCTGTCTGTGCTTTCTTACTGCTGTCGGAATAGGGAGACTGTAAAACTGAGAGTACAAGCAGATGAAAGAACTATCTACCTCCTTATCACAGTGTTTTCCTGCTTCGGAGGAAGAAGTTCAGAAGATTAGGTAACGATGTGGGAGAACACTGATAAAAGTCCAGAGTGAGGGGAAGAGGGAAGCTCAGTTGCAGCTCTGCAGAAAAGAGGATTGGAGGAAGTGTGCTGGAGTGAGTAGAGTAACAGCAGGGAAAGCTGAAAGGAATTGTTCCTGAGCCAAGTCCTTGCACACATTAAAGGGCTGGAGAGCTGCAGAAATAGGGAGTCCTCCAAGTCAATGCTGCCTGCAACATCTGCCTCTGCATTGTGCAGGAGCTTTTCTTTGGCAGAGCATCACAGCCTTACAGAGCCTACAGTTAGATTAGAGTTCTTCCTACTGCGCTTTGCATCTCTATAGTTTTCTCCCAAGCAAGAAGTGACCTGTGTGAGTGTAGGTATGTGTGTGCGGATGGAAGCACTGCGAGTCAATTGCTGACCACATTGAATATCTGAGTAAAAATTTGTGTTGAAAACATGTCATTTTGTCAATATCCTCCCTCCTAAAGATTTTTCACAGTAAATTTTGCTGAACTGTATCTGGCACCCTTGTCTTGCGTAGGTTCTGTGATGCCAATTGCTAAAGGAGAGTTTCGTTTGGCTCAATATATAGGAGCTTGGGCTTTTTTAATGGGAAAATCTGAGTTCTGGTTTCCCAGGGAGTACTGGAGTTTGCAGTACCATTGGTGGTGCAGGCATGATCATTTAAGAGTGCTATATCTTATGCTGCAGCCTGACGGAACTAAAAAGGGTGGTGAGGAGGTGTGGAAACAGAGATTTGGCACCATGATTTTACTTGCTTTTCACTTTGCGTACTCTTGATTGTTTGCCCTCCCCAATATAGTTCTCTTTTTAGATTTTGCAGTGTGGAGCTGATGTGATTATGGTTTCCTGAAGGATTCCCCATCTCCTTTAGACGAGAGTATTTGTTGCTCACTGTTCAAAGGCAGAATGGAAACTTGCTTCTATGCATCCTCAGAATTGCTGGAGGCACCGCTTTGATGCTATTAAATCACTTGTCCCAGATCCAGTTGCCACCAAACAGACGGTATCAGTTTAATATAATTTGAACCTACAGACTTAGCACTTGCCTTATAGTGTAGAGATTACACTAAATTAACGGGAACCAAATTACTCCAGGTTCTCTCTCTGCTTTCACTACGCTATTGAATTATAGTATCATGTTTGTAGTGCTTCAGGGAGAAATGAATTAGGACTGAGATCTACACACTTGCCTTACAGGAAAGTTTTATGGGCAGAGACAAGGGAAACATTCTCCAAATGCTATTAAAAAGATTTTATTTAAGGTCCCATATATTTTCAATGTAATCTGAGAGCTGACTTTGATTCACACATAAACTAATTTGAACTTTGGAACCATATGTGTATTTGTTCCCTTTTGTTCCTTTTTGTGTGATCCCAGCTTTAAAGCTTAAACAACTTCCTTAAAGCTGGTTGCAAAAAAACCCCAAACTCATTATTTGCACACTTGATAGGTGAGGAGGAAATAAAAGACCTAGTAGAGAGTTTAGGGATTATTTATGGCTACTGGTAAATAACTGCAGACTTCTACAATGGACTTACTCAATTTTCTCTCTAAACTGTAACATTCAAGTTGAACATCCTCTGATTCAGAACTGTATCTCTCCTTTGAGCAGAGAAAAGGCCTAATCAAGTACCATAGAGCTTATCTTCTTGCTTTAGTCTCCAAGACAATATATGGTGCTTCAGGTAAGCTTTTGTTTCGTACTCTTTTTAAAAGCAAAGTAGTATTGTTTGTAGTATATCCTGCTTTAAAATAGTAGAAGATGGATAAAGAAGTGACTTGGGAGCCCAAGTTATAGAGCTGGACACAGCAGCGTTTGCTGCGTGTGTTATAGTTAGCCTTAGAGTGCGAGAAGTTGGCTGACACGGTGTTGACCACAACTTTAGCCTGTGTAAGCAGTAAAAGGTTGTGTTTTCACGTACCAGCTATTGAGACTAAAGGTTAAGTAGGGACCCGCCATGCCGAGATGGCAAATGTTCATGGAAGTTTCTGGTGGTCATCTCTGAAAGGAAAGGATGTGACTTTTGGGGAGGTTTTAAGTCAAAGCCCTGTATTTGCTTTTGTGTGTATTTTGAGTTGTAGCCTGCAGAATCCAGTCCCTGGATCCCCTTAGTGCGGATGCCTTATGCTTTTTGGTAGTCATTAGCGCTCAACAGAGAGAGAAGCGATTGCTGAGTGGCATGAGACAGTGCCAGACTCTCTTCTGTTCTCCTGATCTGAGAGACTGCGTCTGCAAGCAGACACATCCACAAAACACGTAGAGGGAAGTAGTAAATGACAAATGTTGGCAATACAAGTTGTTGTCACATTGTGTAACCCAAAGAAATGAGTGAAAGCTTTTCTTTGTAGCAAAGTAGGCACATGCCAGTTGGGTTACACTTACCAGGGATGAGTGGACCAGGGAACTGCTTTTTAGCACAGTTCCTCAAAGAGCAGGATGCACCATTTACATAAGCATGTACCTATAGAAATGACAGTCAGCCAGAAAACAATGGGCAGGGTGGGATGGCAGAGAGTGGGCTGGCACTGCAATTTCAGAAATATTTGGTGCCAGCACAGAAGCCTGCCGGCGTGGCTAGTGGCAGAAAGAAAATGGGGCAGCTAGGGAAAAGGGTAAAAACCGAAGTGGAAAGGAGTTTGATGGAAAAAGTCTGGCAAAGGAAGAAAGCAAAGATGTGTTTTTTGGGGGGAGGGGGTATGGCCAGACAGCAGCAGTGATGGGGAAGAAGGCTGAAAAGTATAGCAACGTCCTATTGTGCTTAGTGTTCAAGAGTTACCTGCGTTGTATGGTCTTAGTTTTTGGTGAGTCACTTAGAAAGGACTTCATTACTGTCTCCGAGCCTTTTGCACTGCTGCATTTAGTATTTTTAACCTTTCCCTATCCCTCTAGCCATTTCCTTTTTTTGTTAATTAGTCTTCCGCCTGCTCTCTGCAGTGTTCTTTCAGTTCACATGACAATCCATAGATCCCCAAAGCAGGGAACATAAAAGCAGAAATTCCTGTTATGGATCTTAAACTGGGATCTTTAATACTAGAGTGAAAGCCTACCAGTTTCCAAGGCTGTTAGTTGCTTCTAGTATGACTCTATCATATGGTGGTGGAAGTAGACCAGCCAGTGGAAATGCACTGTCCAAGCTTGGCCAGTTTGCTTTACAGTTTCTTGGTAGAAACAGCAATTTAGAGTAATCAACCAAAAAGTAAAGTACAAATCTGTAACTCCAACATCTCATTGACAATTCAGCTGTCAGGTCCACTCACGTTGGCAGGAGTAGGTGGCCAAAGGCAGATTGATGATCTTTACTGCAGAGTTGTGAGTGGATTTGAATGGGCTGTGGGATGTGAGGGGCCAGGATAAGACTGTAGATGAAGGGTGGGATGTGGATGATTTAGGCTATTTTGTATTGCTTTGTAAAAGCTTTGCTTTGCATGACTGTTTCTTACCATTATATATGACATTTATTGTGGAGGAGGAGAGAGCTTCTTATTCTACACTGAGACAGAGAAGTGTATGAATATTTATTCTCAACTATCTAATCTGGCGTCGAACTGCATTTCAGATGTGAATGGGACAGTCTGTATGAAGAGAAGGCAGAGGTAACAGCAGTCTCAGTCCCTGGATGTTAATGTTTAACCAAAGTACTTCCTTGAGTGAGGATCGGGTGAAAGGAAAAAGAGGAAGGTCTAAGAAAACAAGACAGAGATACTGAAGGTTGAGTCTACTATAAAGAGGGAAGCAGATGAGCTTCATGGTCCCTGGTCTTGTGTTGTGGGCAACCTGGCATTTACATCCAAGACTTTCTTCCACAAACCAGATGACAAATAGATTTTCTAAAACAAAGCAAAATTCATCTTAGCTAGCTGTTACTCACACTGTACCCAAAGGCAAGGATACTCAAGGAATCTATATACATTTGAGGCTTATAAGCAAAAACCTCTGGCAAGAATCCACATTTTTAGTTTTGTTTTGTTTGTTTTTAATTTAAGTAATTTTGTTACTGATGGTTTTCAGTGGGCATCTGCATGACTGTACTTAGGGAATACACTGTTGGGATTCTATTTCTTGATTACTCTTATATGGCATCTATATAATAGCATCCTTATATGCCTAAAACCAGAAAAATACAGCTCAAATTTTCTTCTCCAAACTTTAGAGTGGCATTTAAAAAACCGTAAGTTTCACTTCTTTAGAAATGTCTTTTTCTAAACAGCATTGCTCTTCCAGATTTATTAGCTGCAGGGCATGAAAATACAAGTAAAATAAAGTTAACATAAAATAAGGTAAACACTGTAGACTTTGACTAGGTAATTACCACTTGCCCATGCTCCTCCTCTATCATTACTGCCATGGGTCTTAATCCTGGTCTGTAGCAGTGAAATGAAAAAATCCGGTAAAAGGACCATGACTTGGCCTACAAAGATGAATCAACAGATAAATGTTTTCAGAAATTCAGTTTAATATGTTCTCCGGGAGCATTTCTATTGTCTTTTCTTTTTATACAATTTTTTCTCATTCACTCTAATTGTCCTCTCTTAGGCGTATCGTTTATTGCTACATTGCTCTTTTTTCTTAAGGTGAAGAGGAAGTCCTCAGTCAAGTAGACTCTTATGAAAACACACAATAGAAAGAAGGAAAATTACAAGGCAATAAGACAATGTTAGGAAAAATCCACAGTTCTGTGAGAAAAATCCGTATATTTTTTATCCCTGTAAATAGCTGCAATATCCTTAGGATAGTTCCCATTGTGCCTGTTTGCTC
>JAOXNH010000023.1:115907024-115920481 GCA_028566575.1 Bartramia longicauda
AGGCACCATCCCTGGAGGTATTTAAAAGATGGGTTGACATAGTGCTTAGAGACATGGTTTAGTGATGGTTTTTATCATAGTTAGATTGATGGTTGGACCAGATGATCTTAAAGGTCCCTCCCAATCTAGACAATTGTATCATTCTATGATTTTATGGGACTTTGAGTAACCTGATATAGTTGATGTCCCTGCCCGTGGCAGGGGTGTGAACTAGCTGACCTTTAAAGGTCCCTTCCAACCCAAACCTTTCTATGATCCTATGATCCTCTCAAACTCCATCCTGCTAATGTGGTGCTGAAGGCAGCCACGTTTTGTCGCAAAGGCTGCTCTTCACCGAAAGAGCTGAAGACAAAACTGACCTGCAGTCAGAAACTCCATTTTGTGATGGCATTGCATCTTGAAGCTTGATCTTATTCAAAATCTCCAGGATTCCTGCAGGGAGAAAATGTCAATGCTTTCATGCAGTATCACCCGTGCAGTTCTTTCTGATTTTGCCTTATTTTAAAATAGAAAAACAAATAAAATGCTTTTGAAAGAAATCGTTTTCCCCACTAAAAATGCTGTGGTGCAGCTTAGTGTGGTAGGAATTTATTTCTAGATCACTGTAAGCTCTGCTTTCCATGAAACATCAACTGTGCAAGCCTAAGAATCACAGCATCTGTTTATAGTTTTAAAGAAATGGTACATTTCTACCCCAAAGGCATGTAGCACTTTGAAAACTGGAATTGTACTCATTCTAAATTCGGCTTTTCGCACACAAATAAAAGAAGTCAGCATTGTTGTGGAATAAGCACACAGTCTGTTTTGCAGACTCGGGTCAGGCAGAAAAGGTTTGTCTCTACAGCTGCCGGAGAGAAGGGAGAGTGGGCAGAGGTCCACCCCTCTTTCCTCCGATGTAAAACAAAAGTGCTGGGGTTTGTATGCATTTACAGCAGATAAAAAACTGCCCAGTGGAGGGTCCTGATGTGGCAGAGCAGCGTCTGCATGGAAGGAAACTTGGTTAGGAGTGGATGTATCCCTGCCTTTCTGGTAACTCGGGATCTGCAGCCCTGCACCCTCAGCATACCTCTGTTCAGCTCAGTCCCCCTGCTCCTGGCACTGCTGTCTCTGTGACCAGCTTTTAGGCCTGTGCCCACAACACGTATCATTTTAAAGTATCGCAATTTTCAAGCAGGGCTCCTATTTGCAGAGGGGAAAAGTCTGTCTCCTAATTTCCAAGGATACTTCACAATAACTTTCATTTCTCCCTTTTTTTGTCTTGCACCACAGATCCATATCTAAAGATGGAGCAATATTTGAATATTTCTTACTGAGAAGATGGGCAGAGTAAAACGATTCCTGTATTGAGTTGTGAGCCAGACTATACTTGCGGGGTGTCCATCCAGAAACCTCTCCATTGTGTGGACAAAGTTGGAAAAACCCTACATATTAAAGGAATAATACCTTGTCCTGCATCCCTCTGTCAGCAGATGGCTCTCCAAGCCGTGCTGTTGGCTGGTTAACCATTGCATCGTGGAGACAGCTGAGGCTCCATGAGTGGGAGCCTGGCTGTGTGCCCTTGTGCGGTTCTTGCTTTCTGCCAGGGGTAATTTGAGGTGCCCCAAAACCTGCAAACAACGGGTTTTGTCTAACCCTTGTTCTCTCTGATATCTTTCCCACTCTGTCCTTGTTCTCTTCTGACAGTCTTCCAGCCCATCCTGTCCGCTTTGGAGGTCCAGCACATGAATGAGCACGTGGTCCTTCAATCATACCCCACTCCTGCTCTGCGCTGATGTTTTTGATGTCTCTGAAGGCCGAGGATATTACTGGGTGAGAACATCAGTACGGCAGCCCCTGCTGCCCCAATGGTCCTCTGCGGGCAGCGCTGCAGCCCTGCCCTCCTGCCTGCAGCATCCCAGCCACCTCACCTACATGGATCCACACCCGCTGCACCGCATCCCTGCCTGCAGCCGAGACACAGCTGTTGGCTGGAGTGTCCCAGCAGGCACCGAGTGGGTTAAGTCAGCGGCTGCCAGCTAACATACTGCAGAAAATACAGCTCAGAACAGACTGTCTGATCATCTCTTTTCCACCCTTGATGCTGGAAGCCTCTAGAGGTCCAATCTGCTTGACTTTTTTTCCTACCCGGCAACTCAATTTTACTGGCGTTTCTCTCTTGTGACCGTGCACACTCAAAAATTGCATTTTGTAGATAATACATTTAGATTGGGGATGCAAGCCAATTTAAAAAGCACTCTTATGGAAAACTAAACAGCACAGGCTTGGAGCAGCCAGGGAAAAGGTGCATCCTTTCCAGCTAGAGCCCTTTGCAGCAGATTGCTATGGAGATAGCAGGAAGATTTGTCATGGGTGGCAAGCCTGGGGAGCCTGGGGAGTTTGAATCATGGAAACAGATCGTTACCTACACAGGAACATCCAGGCTGGGCATAAGGGGCTGCAGCTTTACCTGATACCTGAAAAGATGGGCTTGTTCTCTAAAATTCTGGTACTACACCTGTAACAGCGTTTTGTTTCCTCTCCCTTACCACACAGGGTATGATTAAAAAAGGTCTCTGAAGTTGCTGGGGTAGCGGATGGCACCGTTTCTACGCTGTTACGTACTGAAGAAGCACAGTGATTTTGTTCTCAGGGGGGTTGAAACATGTTGAAATTACTTGAAGGACATTGCATCTGAATGGGGAGCATTGTCATGTCATCAGATCTGGGCTGAACAGACCACCCTTCCCACACTGAGCCCCTTCCAAACCCTTCTCTCCCCACAGGGCACATGTTCTGCCTGTGCAGAGAATTTCCACAGCTGGGACCCCACCTTAAACTGATACGACAAGACTGCCATCAACATTTTGCTATTTAAAAAAAATAATAAAATTCTTGCCTTTCCTCCCATGATTTCCACTTCTATATTTATTTTCCCTATATCTGAGTGCTTGCATTTATGAAGATAAAAGCCATGGAGAAGTGAAGCGAGAAGCTTTCCTACTTGAATTTCCACAAAGGAAATTCCTTGCCCTTGAGCTGCCAGAGAAGATACTCGCTCAGTGTCAGTGGGCCTGGTACCAGAGGGACACAAAGGGCACATCTGTGGGGCTGCAATGTCCAGGCACTGGTGCTCAGTTGGCTGCACGCTCATCTTGGTGGGACAGTCCCAGGCACAGATTTGGCCCCAGCTTGGCCCAAGCAATTCCCGAGGTGTATTCAGGACCTAACCCAACACAGGGACCATCCCCAGAGCCAAACTGGATGCACCCACCTCTTTAAAGGGTAAAAGTGTAACAGTATGGATGCAGCCTTATCACACCAGGCAACCTCAAGGTCAGACAAAAGGCAAAAAGATGACTTTTACAAGACAAAACTGAAAGCGATAATGTTTCCAAAATAGAAATCAAAATGTTCTCTCACAGCAAGGCTGAGCTTTGGCTCCCTTGACAAATTCCAGACGAATCAAGGCAAGAGCGTGCTCATTTGGACAGACAGCACTCTCCCGGCCGAAAGCCCTTCCTTCAGGGAAGCTGGCACAGCCTGCCCGGTGCACGGACCAAACCACCCTTTGCCTATTCCCACCTGCCCAACACAGCCCAGCATTCAGCAGGGTCAGCTGCTCTGGAGGATGTCTCACAGGCACTGAGCAGAGTGATTTGGAAGAGAAATATAAAGAGCTCCAGCACACATGCGTTGAAAATATAGCTGCATACATCTGCAGAGTCCTTTCCCTGCCGTTCAGTCCCACGTCCTCCTTGGAGCTACAGCTCCCCAGATGGATCTGACAGTGCAGACCCTGTGTCCATACCTTGGCTGGGCTGGACTGCAGTATGGGCATCTTAGTGCAAACCCACCTTCCTGACTCCCAGGGCTGTCAGGACCCTGCAGTCCTCCACCTTTCCATGCCTCACTTCTTAGAATCATATCTTGTGTTGGGTTGGAAGGCACCTTTAATCTAGTCCAACCCCTCTGCAGTAATCAGGAACATCTTTAACTAGATGAGATTGCTCAGAGCCTCATCAAGCCTGACCTTGAATGTCTCCAGGGATGGGGCCTCCACCACCTCTCTGGGCAACCTGTTCCAGTGTCTCACCACCCTCTTTGTAAAGAACTTCTTCCTAATGTCTAACCTAAACCTACCCTGCTCTAGTTTAAAACCATTGCCCCTCATCCTATCTCTACGTGCCCTTGCAAACAGTCCCTCCACATCTTTCCTGTAGCACCTTCAGGTACTGGAAGGTTGCTATAAAGTCTCCACGGAGCCTTCTCTTCTCCAGGCTGAACAACCCCAACTCCCTCAGCCTGTCTTCGTATGAGCGGTGCTACAGCCCTCTGATCATCCTTGTAGCCCTCCTTTGGACCCACTCCAACAGGTCCATGTCCTTCTTCATCCCTTAGCATAGGCAAGGAGACATCCTTGCACCATTCCATCAGGAGGAATATGGCAGGACTCAGCAACCCTGTCACTCAAACCAGAACAGCACCGCGTAGCGCGGGGGCAGTGCTTTAGAAGACAGTAGCATTAGGAAAGAACAGCAATTCCTCCCTTCCTGTCCATCTCCTCGGCTGTCTCTCCACATGTCCTCCAATTACTCCTTTCCTCTTTCTCTGGTCCCTGTCTCCTTCCTGCTGATCTGAGCTGCAAACCACTGGTCTGCCACAGGGCTCCACACTGACACCATGGCCAAGACCTGCACTGGGCCCCTTCTCCCCAGGCTCAGTCTTGCTAATTGAAAATAAAAGCAAACAGAAACCAGCCTCCTCGCTGGGTTTTATCATTACTCATCCAGCTTGGGCAGGACGGGACAGGGTGAAGGTTGCACAAGGAAAATACTTGATGCCATGTAAAGGACCAGCCTGGGGGGGCAGGGAGAGGCTAAAATCTTTGGAGGATCTATTGCCTAAGGATGCCTTCATGACTCTTGGCAACAAGAAGGAGTCTTGCTCTCGGTATTGGGGTGTCATGCAAAGGCATACCAAAAGTATCCTAGGCTGGGCTGACTTGTAAATGGCAAAGCTTCTCAGGCATTTTGAAAGGTGTGTTTGATGACTAAGCTTAAACCTATTAATGCCTACTTTACCCTGCTGTGAAATGGGTTCCACCATTTCAGAATGATGATCCTTATTAGCCCCCAAGAGGTGTTTCAAAGCAGCCCTAAAGGATAATAGCCCGTGTCTGAAAACCTGGATATGGCGATTTGTCTCGGGACCCTGACTGTGTTATCACTCATGGGCTGAAATCTGTAATCAACGGCTCAGCTGAGCTCCACTTTCCTTAAAACATCTCTCTTCCCGAGCATCATCTTCACATCAGGGAATACAGCAGCTCCTTCAGCACTGAGCAGTACCACTATAGCTACGCGTGGCTGTGATTTTATGTTCTGAAACAGCTTGTGGAGCTGCTCCTTTCAGCAGTAAAGCCCCTGTCCCTATGTAACCAGTGGTATTTATTGCTGGTGGTAGCCCCCAGCCTCAAATCAGTGTCTGGATACCCTGAGCTTGTGCACAACAAGAGCCTGCAGGCAAAGTGGAGGCAGAGATGGCAACGTGTTGTGAGGGGGCTGGATTTCGGGTCTGGGCTCACAGCAACTCCTGCACACGATGGTTGGAACCAGACACGTCTCGGAGGGACCCTCGGCAACGAGGGGAGCGATGCGGGTGCGGGGTTTCTGGCTGTGCAGCAGCGTGGGCTGGTGGCCCCCGAGTGCAGGAATGAAAGGGAAAAGCCACACTGGAAATAAATGTTTGTTTGTCCATTTGGTAGTCTCATTCCCAGCCTTGTCTGCACCTACGTGCTCTGCCAGCCTCACGGTAATCTGAGGTGGGCCTGAGTCCCCTTGAAGGGTATGGAATTGGTTAATCCCTTTCCTACTAGCTCTCCTTCCCCTCTCAATGACCTCCATCATTGACCTTCAAAATTTGTCATCAAGTTCAGAGGATCTATATAATAAAATAACAAAACCCAGCAACCAGTAACAATTCTCCACGTACCTATTGTATTGAATGGAGGCATCTGCCACCGTTTGTTCTGGCAGCTCCCGCTCCCCCAAGCAGCCCTGAAATCACTGGGAATCCGGTCACTTTTGTCCAAATGCTGCCAGGTATCTTGGAAGCCAGATTCATCGTCAAAAACTTCTGTTTCCAAAACAAAACTGTGCAGGATTTTGGTTCCATTAACGTTGTTTGAGGTTTCCTTCCAATTATGCATGAAAATAACTCTGCAAATCCCAGCACAACATCAAGGAAATTGGGCTTCCCGGTCTGCTCTGGCATTGCCAGCCCTCTTACCTCCCCTCTGCTGTGTCTCCAGTTGCTGAGACATGGAGGCACCACCACGCTGATTTTAGGGAACACTGTGCCCTATTTCCATAAGAGCAAGAATGAAGATTGTATGAGGGGACAACAAGGTCTTACACTAAGCCAAAGTCCAAGACTTTCCATATCCTTCTATTGCAGTGCTCCCATCAACCTCCTTCCCTTCTTCTGTTAAAAAAAAGATGGGTTCTTCTGGAGGTCTTCCCACAGAGAGGCTGCTGCAGGGCAGTAGCCCACGTGTCAGAGCCTCATGGGGTGTAGGATAATCCAGGCCTACTGGAAGGAATGACCTGTGCAACACCTTGTTAGCCTGAAATGGTACAGATAGACAGATAGCTCCAGGCAACATAAGTATTCTGTTTCCTCAACTGGAAACTGGAGAAAGAGCTGCTAATTCCAGCACTGTTCAACTCTGCTACTAGTTTGAGGGCAAAAATGATTATAATTTCTGGTAAAAGCTGGAGATTGCAGAAAGATTGGTGGGGTAATCACTAACTGTGGTGACAGAGCAGTTGTACCATGGCCTATATCTCTTCCAACAGCATAGGATGAATATCGCTCCGTGCACTAGGATAGACTGGGGAACCAGGAAAACAGGCAGTGCCTATAGGACGGGGACTTAATGTATCTAGAAAAAGATTGGAGGGATTTAGGGGGATCATCTGTACCAGCTCACAGTGAGATGTTGCAGCAAAAAGGACTGAGGCTGAAGAACAGATGGGAAATATGTGCTTTAGTCAAACACAAGCTGTTGAACTCAACAGGAGGAGCTGGTTACGTGTTATAATTCAGTGTCAAACAAGAAATCAAACTAGATGTTCCGACAGAATGTAAGTTTCTGATTTGCCAAGGGTCACACATGGTGTTTATCATAAAGAAGAAACTTGAAGACATGTCTTTGAAGCCCCATGGCCAATGTCCATCCTCTGAATCTCTCTCCTCTATATGAGAAGGAACAAACAGTTTTCATTCCTCTTCCCTTCCTTCCCTTTCCCCCTGATAAGGAGTGGGCTGGCTGGGAAAGCTGTGATTGTGGAAGGCTGCACCCAGTGCTGTTAGTGGGAAAGCTGCTTTTGAGCCGAAATTCGGATTACAGCACAACATTGTTGTCCTGTTGCACCTTGTGCTCGATCCTACCTGGTTCCTATCGTATCCACCTTCTGCAGATCCTGTTGCTGTGGGCACCCACTGCGATGTGAAATATGGGTCCAAGGACTTGCTCCAAAGGTTCTTCTGGTCCCTACTTTAATTGTCCTGGGTCTCACATAGTTTGCTCCACAGTAATGGTGGGTCACCAGTTCAAAGGGACTCAGAGCTAGCGTTCGGTTTGGAAAAACATCCAAAAGGGTGCATGCTCCTGGCGTGCTGGCAGCGCCTGTTAGCTTGATGTCAGAGCTGCTACTCCAGAGACGTGGGAAGTGACATGCGGTTCATCTGGGAAGCTTGGCAGTACTTTCACTGCGAGCGGTTCAGCTGTGCTCCTCAGGGAGAAGAGTAGGAAGTGTCCTCATTTCCCTGGGAGCACGAGGCACAGTGTGCTTTTAGCATGTGTGCATGAGAGCCGTACCTTCACCTGGGTACTGGGACCAAAGGACATTTCCTTCCCTCTCACAGAAGCACATCACAAGGGAGATACAGTGGTAATACACAAGAGATCAAAGATGGTTTTTGCTAGAGGGCTGGGAAGAGAAGGGTTATAAGGTCCTTTCCCATCTGAGCCTTTGGGAAATCTGCTGGAGTTGCAGAGAGAGCCTCTGTGTCCCCACTGGCCAAGAGCTGAGCTGCCTGGGAGGGACAGGAGGAACTCCATGCTCTGGACAGGGTTGCTAGCAGGCTCCCTGCGGTGTGACATGAGCCTGAAGAGCAGCAGGGACACCATGTGAGTCAGCAGGTTTGCCTCCTCAGTCATGGCTGCGTTCAGGCTCTCAGCTGTAGGAAACATCCTCCTTTTTGTGTCTTTTCACACCCATCTTCTCATGGCAAAGCCAGCACTAACGTCACCACAAATGCAATGAAAGTCCAGAGAGCTGTGGCTCCCTATGGTGACATCTCCACGCTGACCTGCTCTGGTAGTCAAGGAAGGTGCATCCTCTTGGTTTGGACCAAGGACGGCATTCAGTCTTAGGAGAAGTGGGAGGAGGAATGAGGCAGGCTTCACAGGGCTGTTCCTTGCATGGGACCTGCTGAATGCTTGGCAATTTTGTTATGGACCCCATAAAAGCAGATCTTCTTGATGATGTTTCTGGACACAAAGACACAGTCATCATAAAGAGGTTGACAAGGTGCTGGTCATCTCTTCCCAAGGGAAATCCAGTGCTGTTGGGTGTGGGTGGATCCTCCATTACCAGCTGAAGGACCAAAGGCCCAGATAATCTGAAAAAGGCCTCCTTCCCACTCACTCAGTCCCTTGGGCTTGTTACAGACACAAGGCCAAGCTCAGATCTATGACAGTGGTGACACAAAAGTCACCCGACCTTCTCCTCTACCATCTCCTTTACCCTGTTGTGAACCTGGCACAGCTCTTTTGGCTGACAGTGTCCTCCTGTGCACAGCAGAGGCTCAGCCTCAGGTTGGGAGCCCTGCAGGCAGGGAAAGTCTGGAGGTATAAGCCTGGGCAGTGGTGGGATGGAAGCATGAAATGTTTGATAGATCACCCATTTCTCAGGGGAATTGAGGTGGTTTTAGCCCAATGAGTACCAGGATGGGGATGAAGAGATGATGAAAGGACAGTGGTGATGACACATCTCCCACTTGCCAGTTCCCAGGAGGATGCTGAGAGATTTCCATGCTCTGTGTGCCAGGTCAAGGTGGGACAAGCTAGTTGGGCCACTGGTCCACAAAGGACACTGTGCCGGGGCCAGCACTGCAGCCATGCCCTCTGCCTGGATGCTATCAAAGCAGTTGCTCTGCCTGGGCCAGTTCTTTGCTCCCTGAGGATTTTGTCCTCCAATATTGTCTTTCTTCTCCTCTTTATCACACGCATTTTTGGCATTGCTGATGCTCATTCATTTTTAACGCCGAATACACTTTTCCTGCTCAAAGCCTTTCCTAAACATCAGCTAATAAAGCCTCCGCTCTCCCCTCGGAGACTGGCATCGGGCGTGATTATCCCCGTGGCAGGGATTTGCCCGAGAGCATGAAACAGGTCAGCTCCAGCAGAAGCTCTGGACTTGAGCCCAGAGCCAGAGAGCCCCAGGGCTGTTCTCAGGCCAAACGTGTACTCCTGGAGCATCCCACCGCCTTTTCCCTGGGAAGGGCACACACAGGTGGTGGGTAAGGGTCAGGGTACAAAGTGCCACCTGTGCTTTTGAGCTGACTGTCTCTACAGGCTGAGCTTCACACCCAAAGTGCCACAGCAGCTCTAAAGACATAAACAGTATAGGGGATAAGAGGAATTGTCCTGTCTGTCCGTACCAAACTTGTCAGCTACAATTGCAGAGATGTTTTATTCCTATCAGAAGCCATCAATCACCAGTTTAAGGCTATAAACAGCAGTTTCTTGCTGAAGGATGTGTGATATTAGCCTGAAAGCCCCTGTGTCCAAAGTGTAAATTCATTCACCAGCCTGTCTGGGTTCCTGTTGCCTTGGTGTGCCTGGCTCAGGGAGCTTCCCAGAACCAGCAGCTCTCTGCATCCCAGCACTAACTGCCTTCAGCATTATTATTATTATTATTATGGTTTTCTCTACGTGTGCCTGCAGTTTCCTAGAAATGGCAAGTCATTAAAGCCTTGGAGGAACAGCACACAGCGCAAGCAGAGGGGGAAGGAGCAGGGGATCGCCTCCGTGCAAAAATATTTCCTACTTCCCAGACATCAGCTTTGCTCGGGAGTGGCAGCCGGATCACCGTAAGGCAAAAACAAAGAGCAGGAGGCTCTGGGCTCTGCAGTGCGGAGCCGCTGCATCTCCGCACCGCAGCCCAGAGGTTCCTGGGGCCGGCTCTCGGCACAGAGGGATGCCTGTGCCTGCAGGCTGCCTGGCACGTCCACAGCCAGCCCTGCTGGAGGACGCCTCCCTCTCTATGTTAAGCTATTTCTTCATGTGTTTTCCTTCCTAGGTGGCATTCGGGGAATATGCAAATGTCACCGGTGTGTTAAATGAGAGGCAGATGACACACAGTGAAAGGCCCATAAAAGTGAAATGTGTGTAAGTCTCACCCTCCCTCTTTTCCACTCACATTTTTCTTTCTTTGCATCTGAAGCAGAACAGCTACAGCAGGAGCAAAACCAGCAAGGAAGGAACTGGGCAGAGAGCGGGCTGGGAAAAGGGTGTGTTAAGCCATAGAATCATAGAATCATATGGGGTTGGAAGGGACCTCTGGAGATCATCAAGTCCAACCCCTCCACCGGAGTGGGTCTACCTAGAGCAGGTTACACAGGAACTTGTCCAGGCGGGTTTAGAAAATCTCAAATAGCAGAAGGAAGCTGTCTAGACAACTGAATCCTGTGTCTTCTGTCAAACAGCTGTACCACTGATGTCGGTATGGAGCTCTCTGAAGAAAAGAAATCATAAATAGCACAAACGTGTGCTCTTTGTTGTGGATTTGTTGTTGGCTTTGTTGTTCACTTGCAATCCAAATTTTATAACATACCATTTGTGGAAAAAAAAAAAAAAAAAGAAAAGAAAAAAAAAGAAAAAGCATCAAACCAAACCTCAGTGACCAGAAGAATTTGTCAAATTACTTGTAAAATTGTTGAACTGCTCTATTCATCTAGCAGTAGTAGCAGTAGCAACAGTAGTAGTGTTTTCATGCTGGTTATACTTCCATACTTTTCAGTAAAACATTTGTTCCGTTGAATTTTGTTAAATAAAATTAGGGAAAAAAAAGGAAATTTCAAAAATGCCTGACTAGAAAGGGTTTTCTGAACTAATAATTCCAGTCTCAATGATAGCTGAACTTCTCTACCTGTTTTCCTACACTAATCAAGTTTGACTTTCTGCAACTATTACTGTAAAAATTACTTTTTAGAGTCAGTGAGCTTTCATCCTAACAATTCCAGATGGAACATTATCCCAGAATCTCACTGCTCTCTGTTGGTTAAGGTTTTCTACTATGTAATTTAAATTTGTGAAAAATCAATATCAGTTTGTACCTGTGATCCTTTAACTTAAATAGTTGTTCTCCTTTTTTTGGTGATTTTTTCTCATTGACAGATTTAGGAGAAACACTCATATCTCCTTCCAGCCTACATTTTGTTACACTAGATGCCATAAATTTTCTGAGTCCTCTGTTGTGCGACAGGCTCTCTGTTTCCCTGGCCATTCTACTAGCCTTTTTTACACGTTTTTTTTATAGAATCACAGAATAGCCCAGGACCTCGAAAGATCATTTGGTCCAACATTTCATGGGAAACAGAGCCTAGATGAGATTATGTAGCACCCTGTCCGGTCACATGTTGAAAACCTCCAGTGATGAGGGCTCTGCATGTCCCTAAGGAGGTTGTTCCAGTGAATGTTCTCACCATAAAAAACTTCTTTCTTACATCTTCTTGAAAAGCAGTGCTTTCCTTTCATAGGGCCCTTCCTTTATTTTGTCAATATGCATTTGAAGTAGAAAATACTGTGCCATTTCTCCAGTTTTTTATCCAATCAGTTCTTGTGGATTGAGTTGTTGTTCCTTTGTTCTTACGGGAAGCTTTTAATGAAGTAATGATCTTGCATTGGATATGATCTCAACAAGGAGATTTCACACATCATTGCTGGACGTGTAGACAGTTCAGTGTCCAAATGCACCTTATTTTCAGTGCATAACCTGTGTGCAAGAGACTCACAAATAACCCACTTTAGTATCTGGCGTAGTCTGACATTTTAAGAGTTGAGACTTTAAAGACTGTAACATAAAATATTCTTCAGTTTTATGGTTTTGTCCTTGGAAAATGTCTAGGAGCCTTACCACTTTCTGAAACTATTACTGTGATGTAAAGTGTCTGCATTCAAACTCCCATGAAGTTGATCCTAGACCACATTTGTATTAGTGTAATTTTGTAGAAACTAATGGAGTTATACAAAAGATAGACATATATTGTTTCCTTTTTACAAATAGGTGCCTTATTAAAAATAAAATGTAATTGCAAAGATTTCTTGCCTTTAGTGAGTAAGGATGTTATCTAATAGATTTAATTATCCAGGGAGTTCTTGTTAAGGAGGATGCCTAAAGGGCCTAGGAAGCCTCTCATTTCTCTGACATATTCATAATAGATTATTTTTTCTGTGGCTGTGGTCCTTCTGTTAAAAATAAGAAGGAATTGTTTAGACATGTTTTTTAGGTGGAATCATAATTCTTATGTATCAAATATTAGAAACAGATTTTTATTCCATATTTTCTCTTGAAACAACTACATTTTTTAGATTTGACCTAGAGTTTCTTGGATTATGTATGAAACACTGAAAATCCTTTTTCCTTTTATGATTAATTTCTTGGCACTAGTCTCTGAAAAACAAAACAATGTTGGTGTTTTAACATACAAAATACGATTATGAGTCAGCTGACCCTATATTTGTCCAATTCTATAGA
The DNA here is from genome assembly GCA_028566575.1 of Bartramia longicauda. Taxonomy (NCBI): domain Eukaryota; kingdom Metazoa; phylum Chordata; class Aves; order Charadriiformes; family Scolopacidae; genus Bartramia; species Bartramia longicauda. The sequence continues at coordinate 115,919,831 of JAOXNH010000023.1, forward strand.
ATGTACAATTCTATAAAAATGACTTTGTTTTTTAAACAACTTCACATATGGAGAAGACTCTTGCGAGCAGTATTGCTTTCACAAAATTGCTTCCCAGTGAATCTTGCTCCTTTTCTTGACTATTTATGCTTTATTTCACCTTTTATTAGCTGAGAAAACTATGGTTAGTACTGGTGGAAACAGATCTCATCCCTGTCTTGAGGATGAAGTCTAAATAAGGAGTTACAAAGCCTGAGAGCCAAAACTAATTACTTTGGTGTAAGAGTGTGCTGGCAAAAAAAAATGATGAAACTATATCCTTAGTAAATAATTATGCTATATTTTTCCAGACCTGCAGGCCCAGAAACGGCCAGTTACCAATTTCTTCCTTGCAATAATTGAAGTTCATTTAATATTTTTAATTCATCTTTCAGACATATTTTACTCTTGATTTTTCAGTGTAGAGAAGAGTTGTGTAGCAGCTGCATCATCTGTTAAGTGCTCTGAACTAATGTCTAACTTGATTTTACTATATGAAAAGTAGGTAATTAAATGTACATACATGGATTATAATGTACTTAAAAACTTCCCTCTTAACTCATTCTTGATTTAAAAATAATGCAAATGTAGCTTTCTCTTCCTCATGTTCTTCCAGAACATGAAGATAGCTAA
>JAOXNH010000023.1:115944261-115955374 GCA_028566575.1 Bartramia longicauda
GGTCCGTGTCTCTGCGCCGCCCGCGCAACATCCGCGGGGGGGGGAAGGGAGGAGAGGAGGGGTGCGGGGGGTGTGCGCGCTGCAGTGCGGGGCTGCCTGCCCGCACCCCCGGACGGGCTGCCGGGGGCGGTGGTGCTGCCGGCGTGGTGGGGGGCAGGCAGGGGTGTGTTTGGGGGGGGGATGCGTGTATTTGGGTGTCGGATGCGTGTATTTGGGTGTCCTGCAGCATCCCCCCCATCGCCCGTCCCTGCGATGCTCCCCAGTGTCTCCCCCCGGGAGATGCAGCCCACCCCAGCTCCCGCACAGCGGGCACCGGCCGGGTGCCATGTCCCCCTGCTCCATCCTCTCCATACTCCGCGTTAGTGCAGGCGGGCGATGGGCGGCATCCTCCACCCAGGCTTCATCCAGGGCTGTGCCGGGTCTGAGGGCTGAGCAGATCCGTGCTTCACCTTCCTGCCTCGCTCCTGAAGCTTGGCATTGGGTTGGGATCCATCCATCCCTTCATCCATCCCTCCATCCGCTTTTCTTACCACCCTTTGGGCAGGCAGCTAACCTCCCCGCCGCTAATTGCAGGCAGCAGCCTTGATTTAACGCTGAATTTTTTCCAGTGGGTTCACCTCCAGCGTTACCTCCCCAGGTAGGGCCCTTCCCAATCATCCCTTCAGGGCTCCATCCCTTTTTTTTTTGGGGGGGTGGGGGGGGAGAGACAATAATTCGGTGTGTCAGGCAGACGCCGCAGCTGCTGCGGCTGGGTTGTGTAACCGGGGAGCACACTTGCTCTTGAACTCAAGGTGGATCTTAGCAAGCTGGTGCTGGCTCGACAGGAATCCGAATAAACAAAAAGATAAATAATCTAAAGCTTGGGAGAGCATTAGAAACGGCCTGGCTGCTCCAGAGGCGGAGGGTAGCGGTGCTCAGCGGCGGAGCAGCCGGGATCGGTGCACGCCGCGCTCCGTGGGCGCTCCCCGGCGCCGGGTCCCCACGGGGAGGAGGGAATGCTGCTGCCCGTCTAGAAGATGAGATGCTGATGGGGAGCTTGAGGTACGGAGCTCCAGCTGGGATCCTGGAGGTCAGTTGGGGAACGGTGGATATAGAGGGATGGGGTGGGTGGGTGGGAGTAAAAAGGAATGATATGAAAATGTAGGGAAATACAGCAGCAATTTTGTGAAATGAAGCCAAGACTGAGCAAACGTGTGTTTCTTGCGTGTGTGCGCGTGTACCCGAGCCTCTGCCTGCACCCATCGTGGGAGCAAACGAGGCGCGAGACAGAATTCCTCTCTCTGGATGGCCCCTTGGCCACCAGCCAGGCTTTCTTCATCTCCCATCTTCGTCTTCCAACATTTTTGGGCAACTCCCGTTGGCCCCGCAAGGAGTTAATGTCTTTCCAGCCCCCGTGGCAGCGCATCCGACTCGCCAGCTGCTGGTGCAGCAAACCCAAAGGGGCCTGGGTTTTGAGCAACAGCCCCTCGTGTAGCGGCGGTTGCCGAAAGGCTGGTGTTGGCCCGTGGTTGCCTCCTTCGCTCAGCACGGGCTTCGAGTGGCTGCCGCAAGGTGGTTTCCACCATCTCCCCCCCCGGGGGTCGCCTTGCCTCGATGTGGGGCTTTGGGGGGGAGCCTGGGGGTGGATTTCATCTGCTTGGGGCAAATCCGCGGTGGGGGCTGGCTGCAGGAGTGGCTGCCGGGGTTTCCTCCCTGGGGACCAGATGTGAGCGGTGCTGCCATCCTGGCACATTGGCTGCCCGCGCGTCGCTCTCCGGATGGAGTCAAGGGACTGCGGCGCGGGGTGAGCCCCGGGCTCTCGGTGTCACAAACCCCGAGCCGGTGGCCGCAGTAGCCGGTCACGCTGCAAGAAGCACAAACTTGTTTTCCTCTTCGATGCTCTCTCCTCGCAGGCAGCTTATTATTTTTTTTTTGGAGTAACTTGATCCTTTTTACAGTGTGCGGGGCAGATGGGCTCCTCCTGTCTGTAAAGTTACCGTAAAACTTCCAGACCGGTTTGTTTGTTTTATTGATTTGGGTTTTTTTTTGTTTTGGTTTGGTTCTTTGTTTTTCCTCCTTTAATGTCACAAGCGACTTCCCGGTGCTGGTCGGCGGAGGGTGCAGCTGACCTTCGGGAAGGGCTGTGCAGCCTGTCCCCAACCTGTGCCAAGGCATCGCCGTGGAGCCAGCTGCCATTTCTCCCAAATTCGGCTGGTTTTGCTCGGAAACTGTTCCCAGGGTATCAATTTAGCACCATCGGTCCTTGCTCGCTTACAGCTCTCTGCTCCTACTCTTCTCTACTGGGGTCAAGTGACCTGTGTTTAGCTGGCTTTTGCCTTTTTTTCTTTTTTTTTTTCTTTTTTTTTTTGGGTTTGTCACTGCCTCCCCGCAGGAGGCATCACTGTGTACAACCCAAGACGTTGACTGCCTCGAGGTGTTACCCCATTTCAGGACACAAATGCCTGTTGACCCACCAACTTTCTGCTGGTGCGTTGGCTCAGGGAGTGGGTTTGGGTCCTGAAGGAGCCGCTGTGTCCCTGCCACGTCCCCGGGGGGCTTGTGGCCTCCTGAGAGCTATTTACTGTGCAAAACTGCCCATGGGGTCTCTCCTACAGCGTGCAGTTATGTATAAGGGTGATGTAGGCACGGCATAGATGTGACCGTGGAGATGGAACCATCAAGCTGGGTGGTGGTGGACCATCATCCACCATCTGTGGACCAGCTGCGGGGTCCTACTGGCTCGAGGGTTTGCAGCTGAGCACGAAGGTTCCCTTCTCTGAGCCGTTTCCCCGATGTGGGGAGGTGAAGATGAGAGCATTCCTCAGCCTGATCCTCATACCATAAAACCTCCGAGTGTTGGAGGAGGTGAAGGTGGCCAGGAATTGCCTTTGCCCGTGCAGTGCAGGGCATCGATGCAGAGCTGGGGGTGCCCTTTGGGATCGTGGTCGCCCAGTCTCATGTCCCAGTCCCCCTTCTGGCTTCGGTGTCGGGAGCTGTGCCTGTATCAGGCACGGAGAGTGGCACCGAAACTGCCTGAAATCAGATCTGCTCTTTAGTGCTGTCTTGCACCGATTCCTTTTCTCTGTGATTTTTTGTTACCCTATACACTGTCCTCAGTGTTGGAGTAATGAACTGAAATCCAGTGGCTCAGCAGAGCTCAATTCATTATTCTGCTGCTTTTGCCACTGAGACTGGGTGTATCAGCCAGAAAGGTCTGGTTTTTGTGTGCTGCTGGGCAGCCCTGAGGGTGAGGGACCAGACCAGCAGGCACCCCGTGTTGTTGAGGATGTTCTCCTGGCCTTCTCTTGCCGAGATCTGCATGGTGCCAGCCACCAAACCCCAGCAACAGAATGTTTTTAGGGTCCAGAAACACCAATTCAAAAAACAGCAGATGCTGAGTGCTGCTTGGCTCTCCCCTGCTGGGACTTCTTGGTTGTCCCTGAGCTTGGAAGTGCATGTGCGGCTGAAGATCTGGAGATGTTCAACAGCACCAGTGCTGCTTTGCTTGAAATAAAGCTTAAAAAAAAAAAAACAAACCAAACAAATGGAAGCAAACAAAAAATAAAGCTGGTGCTGGTACGGGAGTGCGTGTCCCACTGACTTTTAGTTACCCAGATGAGTGATGGAAAGGTGCTGGAGACAGGAAAAAAAAAGGAGAGCAGGATGGGACCCATCGCATGTGCAGGGTTGTCCATGGTTTCCTGAGGTCTGGCTTGATGAAGAAGGAGAAACTAGGATCTGAGCTGATGGCATGTAGCTCATCCCCAGCGAGGCAGGAGAGCCACTGCCTGTCCCTGACACTCGGTGGCTGGCACAGGGAGGAGGATGAGTAGTTGACCCCCCCCCCCAGGCAACCTCGGGAGACCAGATCCTGCTGTGTCTGGTTTGCTAATTCGGGGTTGCGTCATGAAGATTACGGGCGGCAGGTTTCCTTAGAGCCAGCTAAGCACTTTGTGAAATCGTGTCTTAGGGGAGGGGAAAAATAAAATGCATCCTGCAAGCCTCCGCTGCCTGCCAGGGCAGCCCCGCTTTTTTGTTTTAATTTGACGTGCTGTAATTAGCCCGGCCGCCGCAGGATCCTTGTCAACTCCTGCGGGCTTGCCTGCTTCTGCCTGCTCTGTAATTGCTGCTTCAGGAGAGAGGGGGGAAAAAAAAATAAATAAAATTTGAAGTCTTTTGTACAAATCCTGAGCTGTAAATTATTTAGCAGGTGAGAGAGAAATGTGCTGTGTGTTTCCAGGAAGCGAGAGACTGCACCAAAAATGACGCGGCGTGCGGCTCGGCTGCGATGTGTCTTCTGCAGAGTCATGGTGTGGGGAGGATTTTTTATTTTTTTATCTCTCTCTCTCTCTTCCCCTTGCTTCTGAATTTATTCTTGCTGGCTGATAGCCCAGAATAGGTAGCAGAGCAAGAGGGCGGGGGCTTGTGTAACACAGCCGAGTGATTTAAGTGCCCGGCTGTGCTCTTGAAAAGCCTTAGGGTCTCCGCTCTGTTTAGCTTCAGTGTAGGAAAGCACCTTTGGAAATTCAAGGTAACGTTGGCTCGTTCCTCTCGCTTTCCCCCCCAACTCAGCCTGCGGCTGTTTGAAAATGTTTGGGGTTTTTTTTTCTGTTGCTTTGCATGCTGTATGAATGAGGTTGTGCCAGCCTTTCCTTTGATACACCTTTTGTTCTTGGTCCCTTATCTCTGCTGGCATAGCGGGCATTAAATCCATGGACCGCACAGGTCTTCTGGAGGAAGTGGAGGTCCTGCTTGGTAAATGGAGCTTCTTGTTGAGATGGAGCAGCCTCGATAGAAAGGAACTAAGGGAATAAAGCCCCAGGATTGGAAATGGGTAGAGATAAACAGATTTGTAGCCAGCTGGGTGCAGTTCAGTGTCTAAAAACAGGAGACCTTTTACCTGTATCTGATGCAATGAGGAACTGAGTTACGGCAGAGCTCCTCAACGAGCTTAAAAATAGCATTGTGTTTTCTCTCCTGTTGCTAATGCATCTGGTTTAAAGTGGGTTCAGATGTGGTTGGAGGCTCGAAGCAGAACATCCCTTTGCGGTCTCACCAAACCCTACGCTTGCTCAGGGTCATAAAAACTCGTGGAAGGGCAGAGGGGCTGAGAACTACTCCAGTAATACCTGCTGGCCCGGACCTCATCCCGCTCTGCGTTATTTGGAAAAGTAACTATTTGAACAAGTGCAGATGGATAAATACAGAGGAGGAAAGTTTTACAGGTCAGAGCTGCCACCTGCGTGTGTTCATTGTCTTCTTGGCATGTTCCTGGCTCGTGCTGGAGCCTCTCAGCCTTGAAAGGCAAAGCTGCTCTGAATTCCTATGGGGTGGCCAGGTAGCCTGTACTGCTGAAACACAATTAGCAGTATTTACCGCCCTGGCAGGGTTGCAGTGTAAATGATGCTTAGTCTCACCGAGAAGCCTGGTGTCAAATTTAAGGAATTCTAATCATAGCTGGCGACGTGTCCGGAGAACGTGCTGCCTTCGGCACCAGTTCTCTTCCACCCCGACCTCACTGAGCTCCTTCCCCTGTGTGTAGAGACATCTCTGTGGTCCTGCTGGGGATTTGCATCCCTCTGGGATGTGCTTCGTGATCCCACAAGGGATCGCCAGCGGAGAGGGCTCTGCTCGCGCCCTGTTGTTGACTAACACTTCCCCTCTGTCTTCCAGCTGCTCATGCTCCTTGGCACCGCTGATGGTCAGTCAAAGCTGACCTCCGAGCAGAATGCCATCGACCTCTCCCCTGGCAAGTACCGCCACCTCGACCGTGCCACCAACAAAGAGCTGATCTGCGACAAATGTCCTGCAGGAACCTATGTGTCTAAACATTGTACAAAGAGTACCTTAAGAGAGTGCAGCCGTTGCCCAGATGGGACCTTTACTAAGCATGAAAACGGCATAGAGCGGTGCCACCCTTGTAGAAAACCCTGTGAACTGCCAATGATTGAGAAAACTCATTGTTCTGCCTTGACTGACCGCGAGTGCACTTGCCTGTCTGGTACGTTTCAGACGAACGATACCTGCGTCCCTTACACGGTGTGCCCGGTCGGCTGGGGCGTCCGCAAGAAAGGAACTGAGACGGAAGACGTTAGGTGCAAGCCGTGCCCTCGTGGTACCTTTTCTGATGTGCCTTCTAGTGTGATGAAGTGCAAAACATACACTGACTGCTTTGCGAAAAACATGGTGGTCATCAAGCCAGGGACGAAGGAGAGTGACAACGTCTGTGGTTCTCCAGCGTCTCTTCCAAACACGTCTTTGGCTTCGTCAAGCACTGAAGCGGGTGAAGAGCCCTATGAAGTTCCACCAACCGCTCATCTTCCCAAAGGTAATGTCCACCATTGAAACACAGACGTGTTGTCGGTCGTGCGATTCCATTCCTGCCTCACTTTTAGGCTGTTAAAGGGCAGCCTAGCCTAAAGCATGGATGGTGCTTTTGCTAGTGACAGGATGAGGGGTAATGGCTTCAAACTGAAAGAGAGTAGATTTAGATTAGATATTAGTAAGAAGTTTTTCACTCTGAAGGTGGTGAGACACTGAAACAGGTTGCCCAGAGAAGCTGTGGCTGCCCTGTCCCTGGAGGTGTTCAAGGCCAGGCTGGATGGGCCTTTGAGATACCTGATCTGGTGGGAGGTGTCTCTGCCTAGGGCAGGGGATCAGAACTAGATGATTTTTAAGGTCCCTTCCACCCCGAACCATTCTATGCTTATGCTTTGTGGCCAGATGGCAGCTCCGGGTTGTCCTCAGTTGTGTTAAACCACATCTAATAACATTTTCACTGAGACTGCGGTCATGATTGGATTCCTGGCTGTCCTACTGCTTGGTTTGAAAGGACATCACGTTCCCCAGCCTCTTTTCCCGTCTGTGTTGTGCTGGCACAAGTCTTTGTGCGTTTGTGGCAAACCTGAGCAGAGTGCAGCAGGAAAACCCTGGCAGGAGAGGAGGTTTGCTCCACCAGACTGCTCCCCTGATTGATTCACTGCTTTCGTGCCCGTGCTTTCCCTGCTGCATTTTGCCCTGTGCTGAGCCAACATATTGGCTTGAATGGGATCCATCTCCAAAACAGCTCTCCAGGAGCCTACACTGTGCCATATTTTTTTTCTTTAACCTTTAAGACTTCTATTAGTTGTCACTGGTGGGAAGAACCAGGTTGAATTCCCCATTCTCTCATTTAATTAAAAATGATATATCATTTTAGCCTTTAGGGAGATGCTCCCTAACACTCTCTGGGAAGCAGCCTCTTTGCAGTGCCTCAGATGGGGCATTTTAATTAAAAAATGCAACTTTTGGTGGTCTGAACACCTGAGTTGGTGAATACAATAGCAGGGAAGTGTTGACAGTGGTAGGGTCCCAGTGTTTCTCCTTTGTTAGATCTCAAAGCTTGATATGGTGTGTCATTGGAAGAGGATGGGAGGGTGTTTTCCTGAACTTTGAAACTAACTGTAGACAATTAGGTAAAAGTTAAAGCATTTTCCCTGTTTGCATCCTGGTCAGAGTGTTTTGGGTAACCAACTCGGAGGCAAAATCAGGTTACAGGTGGTTACACCCACTCTGTGTCTCAACTGGGATGAGACATGATCTTGAAAAGCATAGTTTCCAAAGTAAGCTCTGGGTTTTACCACAAAAAGCCCTCCCTTCCTCTTCTCACCAGGCTTTGGTCATGCAGCTGGCTGGGACCTGAGAGCTGTTGGTGGATAAGAAAACTCCATAAAGATGAAAGTAGCTCTTAGGGGAGGTTGAGTTGCTTCTGAAACCTGTTTTGTACTTGGTGCATCCGCAGCTGCTTGCAGCGCTGATGAAAAAAGTTTGTGGTTCCTTAACAAAATGCAGTAGAGAGATGCTAAGCCTCCAAATTTTCATGTGTTTCTAGCCCAAATACCACATTTTCCAGACTTGGAGTTCATAAACCTAAGAAACCTCAAAGCTGTAGGTTTTTTTGAGAAGTACAGAATGTACGAACACAAATTGACAACAACATGCCTTTAATCACTTGGGTGGTTGTTTTTTTTTTTAAACAAACTGCCACTAGCCTTAACCACCAAGGGTCAGTTTTATCTTGAACCTACCTCTGTAACCGTACCCATCTGTTCCCAGAGCCAAACCTCAACTTCACCTCTTCCCCTTCTCACTGCCTGGCATTGGGTTTCTGTCTGCTGGCCAAGCAGATGCTCAGACAGGTCTTGGACTGTGACATGATGCCGTATCCCGTCTCCGGTGCTGTGACACTGAGCTCTCTTCTCCTTTCACAGGTCTGAACTCTTCAGTTCCCGATTTTGTCCCCTCTCCTGTGCCACGCACATCCAGTGGCGCAGCGGGCAACTACAACGAAACCTCGGCCAACGAGACGGACAGCACCAGTGGGACCCTGGTGGGCTCCAGCACTGCTGGTCAGGCCCAGAGCTACCGGCACAAGCAGACCAGCCAAGCGCTGGAGAAACAGCCATCGCTGGAGATGGCGGGGGGCGAGAAGTCCAATATCCCATACAGGCCAAACCGGCGAGGTCAGCAGAACGTCCACCAGCACTTTGACATCAACGAACACTTGCCGTGGATGATCGTCCTCTTCCTGCTGCTGGTCCTGGTGGTTATTGTCGTCTGCAGCGTCAGGAAGAGCTCACGGACTCTGAAGAAGGGACCCAGGCAAGACCCCAGTGCCATTGTAGAAAAAGCTATTATGAAAAAGTCCACCACCCCCACGCAGAACAGGGAGAAGTGGATCTATTACTGCAACGGGCACGGTGAGCAGTGGCGACCGGGGCTGTGGGGGGTAGTGTCCTCTGTGTCATCCCACATGGTGCACCCACATCAAGTGGCCAGTTCCTTTTTTGTCTTGCTGGGTCTTGTAGCAAGGACAAAGCCCATATAACAGGTTCCTCAGATATTTCTTCATCCTTGGCTTCTCCCCATCCCTGTTCCCATGGTGTGTCCCTGCTCCTGAAGGAAGAGTTAATGGAGGGAATGTCACCTGCTCTCCCCACCTCCTCTCCTCCTTCTCACCCATCCTTGGTAAAAAGATCTTGAATGAAGGCTTCTTTTTTTTTTCCCTTTTTTTTTTTCCCTCTCCCCCGTCATCTCCCCTTTCTACTCTTCTGTTTCCCCTCATATTCTTGGTCACCCAGACATGGGTCTGGTTGTCTTTTGTGTTGTCCGTTTTCCCTCACCGTCTCTGTTTCTGGAAGGCTGAGTCATCCTCTGCCTCTTGGCAGTGCCTCAATTTCAGGTTCTTAGCCCTAAATCCCGACTGCTGGCTTGTGTCCCCAGCCCTTCGCCTGTGCCGGAGCCAGGCGGGTTGTGTTGTGGAGGCGTACAGCTCCATGGTGTCGTGAGGTCTTTCCAGAGGCTCTACTTCATAGTGTTCTCCAGTTCTTTTGGTGGATGACTTGCTGTCAGCTTTCTGATGAGATTTTAAAGATGACCCGTTGTAGTCATGAAATTGAAATTTGTAAAAATTGATGATAAATTATTGGTGGCATGAATGTGAGTACCAACCAGCTGTGATGTCCCTAATAGGATACATGGTTCTTCCTCTGCAAAGCTACAGTGACAATTTTGCCCCCCACACACCCCCTTACCCTTTGCAGAAAGACAGCACTGATGAGTCCTTACTTTGGGTTGAGGTTGCGTTGCTCAACCTTGAACATGTCTTAACAGTTAACCTTTAGAAAAGCACATTTAACAAGGGGGAGCCAAACAAAGAATGGATTGAAAAAAAGGTTGGAAGGTTTAAGAGAGATCAGGGCTTGATGAAAGTTATCCTTGAGTGCTTAAGTACAAAGCAAAGAAGGCTTTGAGGAGGACATCTTCTGTCATGTATTCTCTTCTGCTTCCTGCTGATTAATAGACCTACACTCTGCCTTCATTAATGCACTTATAGAACCAGTAAGATCTTGTTGGAATTAGTTCTGTGCCTTCTCTTGTGTTTGTGCTACTTACCAGTTCCCTTTTAATTCTTTTGAATCCTTGGGGTGCAGTTTCTTGTGCTTTTTTCCCTTTGTAATAACTTTTCCCAGTAACCCCTGTACTCCGTTGTCCCTGAAATCAGTGGTACCCACAGCATGCTCTTTGGGGTGATGGTGAGTGATCTGTAGCAGGGTCACAGAACCTTATTAAACGTCTTTATTTGTGGGTGCCATAATACATGGCTTTGGCCATGGTTCATTGGCCAAAAGCAGCTGGTTGTTATTAACTTTTTTCCCCGTGACCTTAATTACCTGTTGGTTGATTTTCTCACTTTCCTATTTTCTGGAGCAGGGAGTGTTGTTGTCTCAGAGCAGGGGCTGAATTTGAACAGGATGGGGAGCGACTGAGTGCAGGGACCAGACCAAGTTTCTCTGAGCGGGTGCAGCTCTGGTTTCTAACCTGATGTTTCAGACCCTGTGCTGCAGCTGGACCTTCTTGTGGAGGCCACACTAGAGCTGCCTTTGTGGGCAGTGCTGTGTGTTTGGTCACCAAGCATGATTCAGGTTAAAGAATTGCTGGTAAGAGCAGGTGATATGTGGTGAGCAACAAGGCTCTGTTAACCCATTTAGGTATAATCCCACCTCCCAGATCTTGTCATCCCTTGGGGCACAGCATCATTCATGTGTCATCCTCTGCTTCCCAAGATGATTTGGTCTTCTCTGTCATCCTTTAACAGCTGAATTCAGGTAGTGCATGTAATTCCCAAGATATTTGCAAAGTTTTCCCCTTTTCTTGGGAAATAAGCTGGTTGTGACAGCACAAATCACACTTAGGTTGATCAACTGGCCCAGTGTCTGATCGCGCTGCTCCGGTCTGGAAGTGAATTGCCCTGTTACGCCGGGTGGTTTCGCACATCCCTCCCCGTCATTCTTGCAATAGTCACGCTGGTTCCATGTTGGCATGGGTGGCTTCATGACTTCCTCCTGCCACTGAATGTCCTCCGTTGAACTTTGTGCAGTGAAGGCAGGCAAATGAGCGCAAACCAATTAATGCTTTGTCTTGCTTTTAGTGCTGCTCTGGTGCTGCCTCGATCACGTTGCGTTAGATGGAAGGGCCTTGCTCATTAGTTCTTACTTGGTGGTGGTGGTGCTCTGTCGTGTCAGATATGGAAGTTGTTCTCCTCTGTGGTGGGGTATAAATCCCTCTTTGGTTTTCCTATTGAAACGTCTGGCTC
>JAOXNH010000023.1:115972051-116003188 GCA_028566575.1 Bartramia longicauda
GGGTCCTGGGGGTGTGGGGTGGGGAGGGGACACGGGGGGGTCCCCGCCGGGCGCCCACCTTGACCTCGTTGTAGAAATACTTCTTGTCGTCGGGGTAGAGGAGGTCGGCGATGCCGAAATCGGCCACCTGGGCCTGGCTGGGTGACTTGAGGAGCACGTTGCGGGCGGCCAGGTTGCGGTGCACCATGCGGTGCTCCTCCAGGTAGTACATCCCCTGGGATAGTCGTGGGGGTGAACGGGACACAGGGGGTGTCAGCGGGGCTGGGGGCCACGGGGACTCCCCCCCCAACCCCCGGGGGACTCACCTTGGCCACCTGGACGCACCAGTTGAGCAGGAGCTGGGGGCTGATGGTGTCGCGGTTCTTGCGGACGTAGTCGAGGAGGGAGCCCAGGGGCAGGAGCTGCGTCACCAGCTGGAGCTGGGGCCCGGGGCAGATCCCCAGCAGCCGCACGATGTAGGCATGGTCCAGGCTGCCGATGGCCAGCATGTGCTGCGGGGACAGGGTCAGCCACGGCCACGATGGACCCCCCCTGGGACCACCCCCCACAAAGCCCCGGACTCACGTCGGTGACGGCATGGAAGGTCTGCTGCCCGCTGCAGTCCTGGATCACCTTGATGCTCACTGGGATCTTGATGGAGTCTCCATCAGGGATCCAAATGCCCTGGGGTGGGGGGGGGAAAGGGAGAGGTTTCTCACTGCTATCCCAGCAAATTGCAATTCTCCATTTTGGAGTTAAAAACAGAGAAGTTCAGTGTGGTGCAGACGCTGGGCAATGGGATTATTTTTTGGGGGTGCGTGGCAGTGATTTGCAGATAGGGAGGGTTGTCTCTGCTCGCCCGGGCTGGCCTGGGGGGTTGCTGGCACAGCTGGCCACCTTGGCTACCGTGAGTGTCCTGCTGTGAGCAATGCTTTAAGCTCTTTTTTTTTTATTTATGGCTTTGCTGGCCTCGGCTGAAATATTTCAGGCAACGGATGGAGGTGAAGCAAACAGCCTTGCTCAGGGTGTTCAGCAGTGCAGCCTCAGCAAAGCTTTAAAAAAAAAATAAATTAATCAGGGAGACATTGGAAATAGAGAGGGGGGAGCCGCAGCCCCGAGCCCGATGAGATTTAATGGCTAATTGCGCGCTGCGGATAATCCGCTGTGAATCAGCAGATATGTCAGGGCTGGGTCTGGTGTGAGCTTAAGCCATGGGGTTTTTGGGGGTTGCTGGAGGAGAAGAGGATCTGAAAGTGCCCCGTGTCCAGGCATGTGGCTGTGGGAGCGCCTTCTGGCTCCTTTTCTTCCTCTTTTGCAGGTCAAAACCCTGGGGGAAGGAGCGGGGAGGCAAGAGCCTGGAGCAACGTTGCCCAAATCCAGCCCCGACAGCTCCTGCCCATCCCCTTGGTTTCTTCTTTTGGCAAAGCAGAATTGGGCTGGGCCCAGTAATTAGCAATTAGCTTTGTGCTGCGTTAACCTCACGTGGCGGCAGAGCGGGGGCGAAGCTGTTGGGTGGATTTCCCAGCCGCGGGGCTGAGCTCTGAGGGCTGAGAAAAGCCCAGGCAGCTAGGGGGGAAAAAACCCCAAAATTGTATGTAATTTTTCCTTCTGGACCTGCATCAGGCTTTATTTGTGGCATAAAGCTGTAGAATAAAGCGGCCGGAACCTCAGGGAAGGTGTAGGGCTGGTTGTGTTGTGCTGGGGCAGGCATCACTGCTTTCCTCTAAAGCATGAGTTGGTTTTTGGCAAACCAAGGTTGGGATTGAACCAGAGTGGAGAATGTGCAATAAACAAAGTTTTAATAATTTCTAAAGTAATGCAAATGTAAATAATATAAGCACAAAATTATAAACCTTATAGTAGATGCAGTTCCATTGGAGGTTTCCCTGCTGTGGTAGCCGTGTCTCCTTGGGTCTGTGTGTTGGCAGTATATTTGGGCTCAGGAGCCTAAGATGAAACTAGAAGACACTGGGGTCAAAACAAACCAAACTGAGTACTGACTGACTCATCTTGTAGTTGACTTTGGAAACTCTTCTTCATGACTTCATCAACTCTTCATTGTGGTTTGAGTTGAAAAAAGTGGCTGGGCAAATCCATAGAAAGGAGAAGCCACCAGGAGCTCTCATGGAGACACCGTCTCCTGCTGGAGAAGCACTTAGCTGACAAATGGCTGGGGACAGTGCAGAAGAGCTGCTTCCTCCATGGATGGTGTTTTGGTTTCAGCATCTAACGCTCTCCAGACCTGGCATTGTACATTCTGGATTGTGGTGAGGTTTGATTTCAGTAGCCAGGGCTGCCTTGTGTTGAGGGACCCTGACCCCACCACAGCAGTGGTGGCCAAGCACTCTTCTGAAACCTGCCCAGTGAGGTGAAGGACATGGAAAAGACATTTGGGCTTTCCCACCCCATGTTTTTCCCTTGTTGGCAAAGGGGCTGCTTCCTGCTCTGCAGCACCTGCAGACCATCACTGGGTTTCTGTGCCACCTTGGCAAGACCTTATGGCCCAGCCAATGATGTTTCACCTTCCAAGGTCTGATTTGCCCTGAAGGTGGACCTCCAGATGCCACGTGTGCCATGAAGCTGCTCATCCAGGTGGATCCTCCCTGTGCCTGTAGGGACTGTAGTGAGAGCATCGCCCCCCCGACACCAGCCTGTGTTTGCAGGATCACCCATGCAGGGCTGCCACCCAGCCCACCCTGCTTCACATGCCGGGGTTTCTCCTCCCTCATCCCATATGGAGCCGCACCAGACCTGGGAATAGGGCTGGTGTCAGCCGGGTGTCATCTTTCGGCAGGGGATCCGGGAAGCGGTGTCCTCGCTGCTAAATTTATCCCCAATCCTGAGAGGGTGTGCAGCCACCCTCTGCGGAGGTTGTTCCTCCAATCCCAGCTCCCTGCTGGATTTTTCCCATGCGTGGGGTTTTGGTTTTTTTATTACTATTTTTGAAAAACAAGCAGTAATTTTGAGTCGTGTTTGTGTTGGGGCAAGAAAACCCGACCCAAGCGTGGCTGCACGAAGCCGGGCTGATGCTGCAGCAAACCTGCCGTGGGTTTTTGTTACCGCCTGGTTGCTGCAGGAGGAATTACAGGGAAGCAGCGCCCAAGGGAGGGGTTATTTAATGCCCACGGCTGCTCCTTCCTAACGTTATTAGCACAGCAGCTGCAGTTTCTGCTTGTCCGAGCTGAGCTTTTATTGCGGTACAGTAAAAGGAAGGCAGAAAATGGGACCAACCAGTTCCAACAGAGCTGGTGGGAGCAGCTGTGAAAAGAAAACAAAGCCAGGCCTGTGCTGTCTTCTGCAGCCATCCCCTTCTGTCCCCTTCCCGTCCTTTTAGGAAGGACCTTCAGGCGCCCTCAGCTGCTTAGAGCATCCTCTGAGATGCATCAGGATCCATGAGGATGTCAGTGCTTGAGCCGCAGCCTAAAGGGAGCTCTTAGGACTTTATTTTTTATTCGTCATTGCAAAAATCTTGCTGCAGTGCTCAAAAAAAAGAAAAAAGATTTGGCGGAGTGCCCCAGTACGAGGGACTGGTGGTGGGGGAAGCTGCTGGTGCCTCAAAGCTGCCGCGGCGCCTTCGGTTTTCCACGCTGGTCCGTGGGTCTAACAGTCTCCCCTCTGTCTGTCTGTCTGTCTGCAGGTGCAAATGCAGCCTCAGTGGCAAGCGCAGGACCCCTGCAACGACGACGTGAAGGTGAGAAACGTGGTGGCTCTGGAAAGGCAAAAGGCCTTCAGAGGCGTTGGGTTCAGGGTGTTTTTTTTTCTGGCCAGAGCTCGGTTTCGGTCGAGCACCACCGTTATTAAAAATAGGAATGGCCGAGGTGGTTTCAAGCAAATGAGTCACGGGCCATGAATAGTGTGTTTTTACACCTATTCCCCAGGCTTCACCTCGCAGCAACCTCCTGCTTTCCCCGGCCTTTCCAAACCCTCATTCCCACTTGCTTTTCTTCCCGCGGTTTAAATATTAACACACATCCGAGCATCCTGTTGACTTTGTCTGGTAAGCTCACAGCCGCTCAGCAATTTGGAAAGCTTTGGGCTCCCGGGACGCCTACAGTCAAATAACCTTGGGTGATTTTTATTATTTTATTATTTTTTTTTCCTAGCGTGCTTTAGCAGCTGTTTAATTAAACTCCAAATGACTCGCACGCTTCTGGGAAGGGCTTTTTCCTCTCTGCTGGGAAGGCAGAGCCGGGGCAGCCGGCTGCTCCCTGGGCAGCCGAGCCCCTTTTTGGAAATCAGGAGGTGGGTTTGTGGCTGGATATTAAGTAGATGAGTTGCACGGGGGGAAAACTTAACCCCTAAAGCCTTGTTTGTTTGGGTGGGTTTTTTTTAAAGGGGAAATCAGAGCGTGTTGCAATTTGGAAGGCGGCCAGCCGCTCTTCTGGTCCTTCCCTTGCTTCTCCCCCGTTAATGGCAATAGGCTGGTTCTCGTCCATGGGCTGTACTGGAGAGGGAGTTTCAGGGGAGAAGGCAGATTCTTTTAATTAAAAATTAAATCTGACTTTTAACATGCCTATTGCGTAACGTGCTGAGCTAGAACAAATCCTCCCCTGTTTATTTTCAGTGGGGGGGGAAGAAAAAAAGAAAACCCTTTATACTACCAGGAACAGACTTCAGTGTTAATGTAATGTGAACTAATGGGCGTCTCAGCAGACATGTGATTTGTGGGTGGCAAATTCCTCGACACGGATGAGGAATGCGCAGGCACATCCATGCCGGCGCGGAGGTGGCTCAGCAGCTCCCTGTCCCACAGCCTTTAATCCAAATTTTGTATTTTAAGCCCTGGGTAGCAGGCAAAAGTGTGTGAGCAGGAATAGCCTGGTCTTCCCTCTGTAGAAGGAAAAACCAGGATTGGAAAATGCTGTTGGGAAAGTGGGCTGCACACTTGTAAATCTGTGCTTTGGCAGTTCAAGCAGGGATGTGGGGTTTGGGAAGAAGTTAAATATTAGGTGATACTTAGAGCTACCTTCTTGGGTGGACCTGGTGACCTGCAGAGGTGCCCGAACTGCCAGCCAGGGACATGGGGGCGCTTCCCTCAGCCTCTCCTCCCCGCAGGGAATGGAAAACAGAAATGGTCTGCATGAGGTTTGCATCCCGAGGGGATGCTGAGAGATGGAGGGGGTGGATGATGTTGTCTGGTGCTGTGCAGGTACGAAGGAGGTGCAAGAAGGAAGATGCAGAGCATCATCACGTTAGGAAGTAGGTTCTGCTTCCCTGCACAGCGTGTTCCAGCAATTCTTGCTGCTCCCTGTGTCTTTGGGACCGTGAACCCAAACGCTTGCCCTTGGTTGGCATCAGGGTAGGAAAAAGCAAAGGCACTGGGGGGAATGGTGGGGTCAGCGCCAGCCCCGGCTTGTCCTTCCTGGCCCTGGACTTGGAATTTAGATGGGATGGATTGAGCAATCCATCACGCATTAATGGGGTGCTCACGGAAGCAGGGGCAAGAGGAGGCAAACAAATTATTAACCTGAAAGGTTAACCATGTAGCAGGTAACAGGAGCGTGCTGCAGTGGACATCCCCTTGCCCTGCAGCCTCAGCAGTGGTTGGAGGCAGGGAGCCAGGCTTTTAAGAAATTACATCTGTGGTAGGGCTTTTGGGGAGGACTTACTTGCTTGGCATTATCACCTTTAGCCCCCAAAAGTTTGGCTCTTGGCGGGGGGGGGAAATGGTACTTTGGGCATTAACAGCCTGAGAGGGAGAAGGAAAATGAAGCTGAGATGCGCTGCTGCAGTTGCTCTGCGCCATCCAGTTTCTCCTACCAAGGGTACAGGTTGCATTAATTACCCCTCCTGCCTGTTGAGCGTTGATGTGCCAAATCCCTGTTTGATGTCCACTCTGGGTCATCTCCTGTGCCTGTTCTGGGTCAGTAGGTCCCCTGGAAGGTGGAGGCCACCCGAATGTGGGGACCACTCACTGAGGATGGACTGGGGCATGTTGAAAACCACTGCAAACCCCCATCGGGATGGTTTTGAGCCCAAACCCGTTGCATAGCATCTCCTGAGTTAATTTTCCCTCTCTTTCCCCATCCCAAGGTTGAAGCTGACAGACTGGCACCGCCGGTGAGCCCCAGCCCGATCAGCCCCGTGCCCAGCCCCAAGCCCCCCGAGGCCACCGTCCTCACCGTGGAGCCCTCTCCTTCGGAGAAGAAGTGTTTCTTCGTCGACGAAGCCGAGCCCCTCCTGCGGTGCGACTCGACCTCCAGCGGCTCCTCCGCGCTCAGCCGGACAGGCTCTTTTATTACCAAAGGTACCAAAATCACCCTGGGGAGCAGGGAGACCAAAGGGATGCCACGGCATGTCCCCTACGATCAGCACACGTGGCAGAGCTGCCCGACATGGTATCATTAAAGTAAATAACTGGGAAAACTGGCTCTCCAGGGGTGTATCACCTCCCCGTTCTAGACCAGACTATCTTGTCAGCAAAGATGATACAGATTTGAGAGGGAAAAAAACACCTTTAAAGGCTTTTAACTCTTTGAAGTGCTGCCGGAGAATTTGTAGCATCCCTGGATGTTGGGGGAGGTTTCTCCTGACTTAGGGCCCTTGGGTTATTGCATGAGATGAAACCAGAAAAATGTCATTTCAAGATCGAATTTATTTATTTATTTTCCCCCATGCTTGGTCCTGCTTGCTGCAGCGTCTGACTTAAGATGTAAATCACTAGATGTTAGTCACTCATCCTTTTTTGTGGGGGTTTAATTTACTGCATTTAATTTGCTTCATTTAATCTTCAGCTTCTGACGAAGGTGAAACACTGAGCTCAGTCAATCTACCGAGTTTATACTTGGGTGCGGAAATGAAGCTGACCCAAGGAAAACAACTCAAAAGAGCAGAATTCAGCTTTTTTGGCTCCCCTTCCACTTCGCTTTCCCGCATTGGCCATTCAGCATTTATAAATGCTGTGTTTGCTCTAGCAGTATCCTGGATTAGGTGCCTCAGCAGCGCTGCCTTCTCCATCTTCATCCCTCCCCATCACTCACCACCCTCCACCTTTTCCCTCGATTCTCCCGGTGGCGTGTCCCTCTCCAGAGGTGGCACCAGGGGATGAACTGAGGTCTCCAAGGAGAACAAGCCCCAGTTAGCAGAGGTTTCTTGAGGGGTTTCTTGACCACCCTCTCCTTTCCTCCTACAGAAAAGAAGGACACCGTCCTGCGCCAGGTGCGCTTGGACCCTTGCGACCTGCAGCCCATCTTCGATGACATGCTGCACATCCTTAACCCCGAGGAGCTCCACGTGATAGAGGAGATCCCGCAGGCCGAAGACAAGCTGGACAGGCTATTTGAGATCGCCGGAGTCAAGAGCCAGGAAGCCAGCCAGACCCTCCTGGACTCTGTCTATAGCCACCTTCCCGACTTACTGTAGGCACTGGGTCACCACACGCTCTCCGAATATCTGCTAGAGCTAGCTTGGCACTCGTTAAGATGACCGACAATACGCAGGCAGGTTTTGTTGTAGAATATATGGCCAGTATTTTCGTTGAGGTGTCCTTGGTTTCTGGAGGGGAGGGGGGGTGGTTTGCCAGCGTTGCACCCCTCCACCTTAACTCTATCGCTCAGTCCAAGTCTCTGCACCCTCTGTCCCCTTCCCGAGCCTCTCTTCTCCTTGTTTCTCATTCCAATCAGATCAGTCGATGCACTTTAAAAAAAAAACAAACAAAAAAAAATGCAGTTAATGAACTAAAAGACCACGAATCTGATGTAATTTAACACATCGGGGATTGCTCTGTAACCCACTTCTTCTGTCAAAGCTGTCGCTCGGAGTGACCGTCTCCCACCGCCTCCCTTCGCCTCGGAGCAGTAAATGGCAAATACACGCAAAAAAAACCAAACTAAACCCAATCGTTGCTGGTTACTGTCTTTTAATGCAGCTAAGCTTCCCACCTGAGCTGACTTATTATTCTTTTTTTAATGTACTATTGTATAGCTCATATCCATTGCTGAGATTTTACTAGCACGGTTATTTATTGTATGGTTTTCACCCGGACGACGCGTCGCGCTCCTATAAAGCTAAAGCAGAAGCTCTTTAACTGCAAAGGAAAAGGGTCAGTCCCACCAGCCTTCGAGGTGATGAAAAGGTCCTTTGCCTTCTGTCGAATGTAAGGAGTTATTTTTATTTTTGCCTTGCCGCTGGTGGGAACGGCGGGGGGTCCCGAATGGAGCCGGTGCTGGACGTGGAGGGGGCGAAGGCGGCCGCCGGTGGTCCTGCTCTCCTCGTGGTGTAAGACTTAAACCAAGCTATGCTTTTACACTCGTGTCTCTTGTTTTTTATACAGACGTGGCCGATGATAGGTTCTCCAGAGACCTTACCTGGTCTTAAATAGTCTCTTCAAATCACAACTTCACTTTTTATTAAGGAAACAAACAAAAAAGGGAGGGGGGAGGGGGGTGGGGGGATAAAAAGCTGCATCGTTAAGAAGTCTGTCTGATTATAATTGCAATTACTATGCTCCCGTAACGAACAGTCTGTACTATGCTCAATTTGAAGAAATCATGAGGGTGGCGTGTGCTGCCCGGTGGGAAAGGGTGGGAGTGGGGGAAGAGGGAGAATGAATTGAAAAATTGCCTTCCAGTGTACTAATTTATTAATAAATACTAGGTGTTTGTTACTTGACATGATTCTGTGTTAACCTCCTTAACACCTGCCTCTGCTTGGGGACACCTGGGGCTGCTCAGGGTGCCCATGGGTGGGGGGTGAAGGGGGAAATTTTGGGGTTTAGGGACGGTCAGGGGGTTGTCTCCTTTAGCTTTGAGGCCAAAATGTGATTGCTTACTGCTGATGGCACTGCCCCGAGTCCCCAGGGTCGCTACCAGAGCTCTCTGTGTCCTGGGGGAGATGCTTCCCCGTGGGGCAGGTGCCCACACTGAGCTGTGGGGGGGGGCATGTGTTAATCCCGGTAGCGGTGAGCAGACCAGATGGCTGATGGAGCTTCCAGCGTTGGTTTTCTCAAGCTCTGAAAGACTTTGCAGGCATTTTGAGGGGGCTGAAATATTAATTTTCCAGGCTGCAGCTGCTGTGCTGAGTCACTCCTGAGCGAAGGTCTTGCAGTCGCAGCGTTTCTCTCGCCCTGTTACATTACCCATGTCCTTAAAACCTCGGCTTCCAAATAACTCATCCCTTGTTATTCTGTCTATGAATGGAAACCTTAATGGGACAAATGCTTCTGGTTTATAATGCTGTCATTTTGTATACTTAGCTCCAGAGCGTTTTCCATTAACTAGGGTGCTGTGTTTTCTTTCTGGCTGGCATTGAAAATTGCTGTTACAGGACTATAGATAGGTACAGGATTAGAACTTTTCAACACGTGGACAGATGAAATACAGTGCAAAATAACCAGAGCCGTTACTGGGAGCGCTGGGGTGGGATTTTCCCTCCCTGGCAATGAAGCATTGAGCTCTCCGTGGCTGCAACGTGTCTTCAAAGCATCACGAGCAAATAGTGAGCATGGCTCGTGTGCCTGGCACAGGCTGGGTTGCTAAAAGCAGTATTTTGGAGATGGAGTACCACCCTGTTGGCACGTGGGGGGTTTTTATCTCCATGTTGGGAGGGCTTGGTGGCTGCTCTCGATCCACCTGGGCAAGAACCAGCAAGGGGAAGGATGGTGTGTGATTCTGAGCTTGATCTATAGCTTAAGCCAAGCACAAAACACGGGCTATAAATTATCCTTGGCTGGTTCTCAGCGTGAGTCCAGCTGGGAAACTGGGGATTTGTTCCTTTCTGACAGCCCAGGTGCTCCCAGCCAAACCCACCGGTTGTAAATGCTGGAGCCATAGTGCCACCCTCCTGGGGGACCGCCAGACCCTTCCTGCATCCTACAGCTCCACTTTCCATCCCAGCAGCCACTTGTGTCTTCTGATGGGGTTTGAAGGTAAAGCAAAAACCAAAAAAGAGTCCTGGAAAGAGGATGCAGCAGCCAGCTGAAGAAACACCATGGAGCGGGCAAGTTGTGGAGGTGCCTTGGCCAGGAGATGCCAAGGAGGCATGGGGGAAGCCTGGCGAGTGGGTCCCCAGGCTGTTTGGACACTTAACTCATCTTGGTGGCAGGTCATGGGACAAGCCAGGATTTGGGCAATCCTTGGCTCTGTCTGTGCTGTGCACACTTCCAGCATCGCTCCCTCCTTTGCTTGCACCTGGATGTTGGTCTTGTCCCTGGCTCCACCATTTCCTATTTCTGAGCTGTCACCTCCAGGCAGCCCTTTGCTGTGTGCATGTTTATGTGTCTGCAGTATATTCATTTCTTAAATATATATGCAAAGACTATATATTCGTATATACTATGTAAATATTTTATATGTTATGTTATTTGTATATGTAAAATTCTTTTTTATTATGTATATATATGTGTGTATAATACATATACAAATACTTTATGTATCTGGGGGTGTGCAGGGGAAGTGTCTGAGAGCAGCTGAGCCACATGTACAGGCAGGGTATTTCCTGGCGGTGTGGGAGGTGTGAGGAGCCACAGGCCCAGCGCTCCCACCCTTCCTCTCAGCCAGCTCTCTTAATGCCTTCAGAAAATAAACCAGGCATAGACAGGTTTGTGACCTGGAGGCATAACTCCAGAGGGAGGAGAGGTTGTCCTTGTCCTCCTACTTGGCTTGTTTGAGACATGGGGGGCAATGCACAAACCTTGCATGCCGCAACAGGGAGCGGAGCGGTAGGATGAGGGGTAACGGTTTTAAATAGAAAGAAGATAGATTTAGATGAGATATTAGGAAGAAATTCTTTACTATAAGGGTGGTGAGACACTGGAACAGGTTGCCCAGAGAAGCTGTGGATGCCCCATCCCTGGAGGTGTTTAAGGCCAAGCTGGATGGGGCTTGGAGCAACCTGGTCTGGTGGGAGGTTGGAACTCAACAATCTTTAAGGTCCCTTCCAACTCTAACCATTCTCTGATTCTATGAACACGGGTTGTGTGCAACTCGAATGAAGTTTTTGGCTAAATGGTTTTAGCAAGGCAAAGCTGTGAATACGAAGACCTTGATACGTATGAAAATGCATTTTGTGTTTTATGCAAAACATGCATTAAAAAAAGGTACTCTCAGGTCTGCATTGCAGGTGAGAGGTGCAGGTTTGAAGTGTGCAGTTTGGCCTTGCCCCTTGCCTGGCCTTGCTCCCTCAGTTGTTGTGTTTCTCCTTGTGTGCTGTCCTCCAACTGGGGACATCCAAGTGGAGAGAGGGGTTTGGGCGCAGAGGTGGCAGTCCTGGATGGCAGAGGCTGTTAAACCCATGGGGACAGAAAGCAAGAGGAGAGTCCAGCCGTGCTCCCCACCTCTGTCCGCTTTTGGCACCTTGTAGGTATCACTATTTCTCATGTAGCTCTCACAAAACACCAGCCACTGCCATCCTGCTTGCTGCAGGCTTGGACACGAGACATGAAAATTGCATCTCCCCCCAAGGTCACAGTGTTTGCTGGGACGAAACTCTCCGGAGATGCCTCCAGCATGGCCTGGCATCTTCAGGACTGGATGGCTCTGCTCTTCCAGGGTCTTTTAATTCCTCCAGTGCAAATGCGGTTTGAGATCTGTTTATTTATTTTTTTTTTTACTATTATTCTCTTTCCTTTTCTTTCCATGAATTGCAGGTGCTCCCTGCAGAAGAAAAAGGCATCTGGTGCACTCCTCTCTTACCCCAGCCTAACTGGAGTTCATCCTAATGGGGAATTAATGGCAAACCTCCGGCGTGGCTGCTCAAATTCCTGCTTGGAAAAGCACCCAGGGTCTTGCAGGAGGTTTTTCAGCCCTCCGGCTCCTTTTACATCAGCTAATTACTGTGAATTGCAACACAGTCTCCGTGTAGGAGGAATCGTCTGTGCAGCCTTTGTGTGAATAACCTGTGGGGAGATCGGTGGCCATGCCACCTGAGGATGCCCAGCGGGCTCGGCGTGGGATGCGGGGGTTATTTGGGGGGGTCTGTGCCCTGGGGGTGTGGGGGTGGGCCGTGCAGTGTGTGGGATGGAGACAGGTTGGCACAGGGATGGCTGACACAGAAATCCTCTCCTGGCATCGCCTGGCCATGAGCTTTAAGTCACGAGGGCTTTGCAACTGGGTTTTCCTCTTTTGGACTTTGCTCCTGCAAGTACCGCAACGGGGAAGTTTCCAGGGCAACTGGTAGGAAATGGGAAGATGGGAGAGAAATAAAAGGAGCTGTCATTTCTGTATTCATCGAGAAGATGCCTAGTGGTGGCACCCCCTGACATGTTTATCAAACCAGCCTGTGGACACGGCTGCTTCTTTACCATGTGAGCATTTATGAGGTTTACAGTTCCCTTCCTACTGTTGTGATTTAATTTTGCCTTCCAGCTTCCCTCCCCTTCTCAAGCGTTTTCTTAACCAATATAATCCAGGAAAAGGGGGAAAAAACCAAACCAAACCAAAAAAAAAACCCAGAAGCATCCAAATAATATTGGATCAGCTGCTGAAGATGCTGACCAGCAGCTCAGGCAGGGGCTTTGTGGGGTTTCCTAAACTTGCACCAACCTTTCTGCAGATTTAGGTTACAGCCGGGCAAGGTTCTCATCTCTGTTCTTTAGGTGCCTAAATGCTCTGAAGTCACTTAAGCGATGTTAGAGATGTTCCTCTCTGCTTCTCAGATTTGCTTTGTCTGTGTGATCAACCCACAATAGTGATCTAATTCAAAATCAGAAGCTAGTCTTTCATATTTTTTGGGAAGAAAACCATTGATTGGTTTATAAAATGTTGCAACCCCGCAAGTTTTCTTTTTTTTTTAATTTCTTTTTTTTTCTTTATTCCTTTTTTGGTTTTTTTTCTTCTTGTTTTCCTGATGCTGAAGAAGGAAATCTCTTGCTTGACTGAAATCATAATAACGATTAATAATCCCAATGATGATTAATAATCCCCACATTAACTCGCAGTGGGTGATTTACAGACACAAATGCACAAATTACAACACTTTCCCTTTTGGTTTTTCTTCCCTGGATGCATGCGAGTCCCTGATCTGGGGACCTTGCCCTGGGAATGCCTGGGAGAGGTGTGGAGGTGGAGATGAGCCCTAGGATTGACCCTTTTTAGTCCTACCATTGGGAATAAGATGCCCTGCACAGGCAGGAGCTCCTTGCTCGGCAGCAGCAGGTCTTGGTGAGGATCTGAGCCAGGTGGGGCTCCTGCTCAGTTTTTTTTTTTATAAAAGTAAGTGGATTAGACCACAGGGAAGGACGGGGGAGATGTATGCTTAGGTCCTCCTTAGCCCAAAGTGGGGGACTCAATAACATCCAGGCTGGGTGTCCTCTTTTTTCGCTCCAGCAATCTTCTACCTTTGCAGATCCTTTGCTTCAGCACCAGGAGGGGAGAATCCCCTTTTTATTGTTGGAAACTTTGTTTTTCATCAGCCACCTCATCCTTAACCTCAAAACACTTAGTGTCCAGCACGAAAGACTTTTGTTTCACTGTAAAAATCAGGTATGTTGTCTTGGTTTCTTCCCTTCTTCCTCTTCAATAGCAGGTTTGGGGTTGAGGTTGTCCATCAGGAGTTTGGGTTTGGTTTAAGAAGCTATTTGTTGAGTGCCTGCCCCTATTTTGGGGCTGTGCTTGTGTTTATCTTGAGCCCCATATTTCTGCGTGGCATGGTGGGTCTATCTCCTTGCAGCTCTTTGACATTTGATGAGCTCGGCTCCTGGCTTCTCCCCTTTCTCCTCCCATTGTGGACATCCAAGGGAGCGCCCTTGCTGCTGGGAAACACTGGTTACTTTAATTCTTTGCAGTCTTGTTGTTTATTCCTAATATCCTTGAGATGGTGAGTAAACTCAGAAGCTCCAGGGCCAGCTAGTATGGTGTGATCCCAGCCAAAACATTAATTCTTATCCTCTTGCATGGGATGACCCTGTCCAAATTTCCCCCAAGGACAAGGTGATGTCACTGTCTCCCCACCCCGAGCAGACCTTTGGGAGGATGTGAACTCTCCTACACCAAAACCATGCCAGGGGTGGTCCTCACACTGGTGGCACTTAGAGCCAGGCTCTGCTGATGCCGAGTTTGTGAAATCAGGAGCTTTCATGGCCCTGCTTTGTTTGCTTACGCTTTCACTTCACTTCCATCAACCGCCTTGTCTGGACTAATTCAGCCTTCCTCTCCCCTAACTTTCCGTGACTGTGATAAATAATTTATGTAACAGGCTGAGTCAGGATTTGTTGCCTGGGATAAAGCGCACAGGCTTCTGCAAAACACGCCTTGGTCTTGCTGTTAGCCTAGAAATAGGGCCACTAATATAATAGACACGTAATAGTCTTGACTCTCCTCCCTCTCACGGTGACACAAATTGGGGCTGACACTCGCTCGGTGACTGCAGCTTCTCGGCTGTGCCAAGGAGACGAAGCTAAGATGTTTTCTGGATCTGGCAGGGAAATAAATGCTGGTCCAGCAGGGACCAAATCCTGGCAGGTCACGGGCAGACATAAGCTTTGAACTCACGAGCACGGGCACGTGCTATGGAGGAAGCTCAGTGTGCCCCTAGGATACCTGAACAATTCCATACTCGGGGTGGAAAAAATGCTGTTTTAATGGAAAAAATAAAAGTAACCCGGGTTTTCTGCACCTCAAACTGAGTAACTAAAACTCTTATTTACTGTCTTTTCCACTTCCCTTGTTTTGCTCTGCTTTCTCCTGCTCTGTGTCCTACAGTTGCATCCCTGGAGGACCTCAGTGTGGAAGGATGTGGAGTGGGAAGGGCTGGAGGGGGGGACTGTTTTCCTGCGTCCACCCCTGAGGTGATGTACTCCTGTGCATGATCCCCAAGGATGGATAACGCCAGCAGTGCTTTGCTGCCATGGGTGGCCATGCAGGGCTCAGTCTGAGACTGACATCTTGAGCCACAGGAGCTCTGGCCCATCCGAGACCCCTCTGGAGGAGACAGACCAGGATGGTATGCCAGATTTTAAATGAATACACGTGTACCTGTGGAAGAGTTATACAGAATCTGGCTTGCATCCTAAAATAGCATTCAGCTTCACTGATTTTGGCACACTGGCCCCAATGTACAAGAGCCACGGGTGACTTGACCCTCTGGTTTGGGGTTTGGGTGTCCAGATGGGTGAAAATGCTTCCCCTGAGGGCAGCAAACCCTTCCTTTGGGGTTAACAGCTCTAATGCTGCCCTGGTGCTCGGTGCTGCACCAAGGCTGGGTCCCCAGGCCAGGTCTCAGCTCCCTTCCCAAGTGCCACCCACTGGGGTCTCAATATGAAGCCCACAGGACCGTGTTTCAAACTCGACGAGTGTTTCCCAATCATCAGACTAATTAGGTAGTTGCTGTAAAAATCCAGCGCTGCCATTACAGGGCAAACCTGCGCTCGGTGGGGATGGATGGACCCAGGGAAACTGCATGATGGACAAGTCACCCGAAATAACCCCCCAGTTTGTCTGGAGTCCCAGCAGCTCCTGGAAAACGAGCTGCGAGATGAAGACTGCGGCATGGACGCAGGCTGACGCAGCACTGCTAATTATAGAGCCCCGGCTCAAGCAAGCGCCGCTCAATTAGCATTTCTTAGACGAGGATGTAAGAGGTGTGAGTGCTGTTCGGTGGCCCCAGACCTCCTCCAGGCTGAAGGTGACAGCACGACGCCCACCAAGAGCTGCCCCACCGCGGTGGTGGTCCCGGAGTGAAGCGGCACGGATTTACGCCCCGCTGCTCCCAGGGTGATGCCAGGGCTCATAGTCCAGCCTTTAATAGCGGAGCGATAAATTGCCCGTGGTTTTTGGAGGAAGGCCAGATGCTCCCCACTGGTAGCTCCAGCAGGAGGGAGGGAAGTGGCCGGCGTGTGATATTAAGGCTTGCAGTGCCCGTCCCCTGCGTCATTCATTCGCTTCGTTCCCCGAGGCTCTGTTAAAAAGCACAAGGTGTAATTTTCAGCGCTGAAATGCCAGCGTCTTACCGCCGCCCAGCTCTAAATGTACAGCCATTTCCTTCCAGAAGAGACATTTTTTTTCTGAAAATAAAAAGAAATGCATATTTTTTTTCCAGGGTAAGCAGTGATTTTCTTGTGCTTGCTGGTTTTTGGATCATTTGGCAAGCTGACGTTACCACATTAAAATCCTATTTAATGTAATCCTTATTGCAGCACCCCATAGACTCCTTCATCCTCAAGCTCGGCGAAACCTCCATGACCAGCACCACTAAAGCACCTGAAATACTTCATTAAAGGCCAGTAACGGTCCCTGTGCCCCAATACACAATGCCCAACACTGCCGTGACTGGTGCCAGCCTGGGCACCAGCTCCAAGCTGGAGTTTGAGGAGATCAAGTGGCCCTTTTTAGCAGGGTCTGTTGTGATAGGACAAGGGATAATGGTTCTGAGCTAAAGGAGGGTAGATTCAGACTAGATGTAAGGAAATAATTTTTTACAATGAGGGTGGTGAAACGCTGTCCCAGGTTGCCCAAAGAGGTGGGAGATGCCCCATCCCTGGAAACAATCAAGATCAGGTTGGACAGGGCTCTGAGCAGCCTGATCTACTTGAAGATGTCCCTGCTCATTGCAGGGGGGTTGGACTAGAACTTTAAAGGTCCCCCCCAAACCAAACTATTCTATGATTCTGTGATTTCTGATCACAGGGTTGAGTGAGACTTGCAGAATCTCCTTGTGGGATGTAGGAGCTCAAGTCCCATGCCAAAGACCCGCACCCACTATCAGCTGGGGAGATGCTGAAGAGAAGTAGCATCAAGCATCATGTGGTGGTTCTACTGGGACCTGTGGTGGTTTGGAGGTCATCCATTCCCATTGCCACAGCAAGTAGGCTCTCCACTGGCCCCCAGCTTGCAGACCTGGTCCCCACAGGGTTTTGCTGGGTGTTTTGGATGAGTTTAATGCCCAGCACATCTCTGCAAGACATCCCACAGCCGTGCATTTCCCACTGCTTCCACCCCAGTGGCTCTCAGAAGCACTGGAGCCGGTTAATCAGGTCAGCTGAAGAATTTGATATTTAACTCATTTCCGTGGCCAGGCGGAGGCGGGAGAGGTGACCCAACAAGGTCTTGCCCTATTTCAGCTAGGAAAAACACGTCCTGTTCTTTCGGCAGGAGAGAAACTTGGCCCCAAACACACCTCATCTTGTGCACTGGAGGCATCCACTCCTCACCCAGGCTGGTGTCACCTCCTCTGACCCCGGCTATGGCGGGCTAAAAGCCTGGCAGAAAGCCACCAGCAGAGCATCATGTTGATGAACGTCACTGCCCGGGCTGTTGCCGTTTTAAAGGGTGGCCCACACGGTGCTCGTAACTTAAAAACAACTCTCCTCGTGCCTGGGACTGGGCTTTCTCCATCTCACCCCAGCAACGATTTTGGGTTTGTGCCTGCCCGCGTGTGCGATTGCGCATCCCCGTCACAGCTGGCTTAATGAACCTGAGCAAACGAGCACAAAAACATCGAGCTGTACCGATTTTATGTCACTGCCAGGTTTTGCACTCAGCTTGGGTAGTGGGAAGCCGGGGAGATAAAATGCAGCTCATTTTGTTGATGTCAATGGGGTTTAAAATTCAAGACAAATTAATTGCATCTGTATTTTTTGATCGGTGAAGGCAATTTCGTGAAGCATTTGTTAAAGATGCCACTTAAGGAGGAATTTCCCAACTGCAGAAGTTAATAACTTTAAAACTGCTACTCAGGCTCTCTGCGAATGGGGCTTTGTGCTGCAAATCTCTTTGAGACTCATAATTCAATCCTATTTAGAAGCAAATTTCTTAGATTTAGAGCGATGAATATTTAAATACTACCAGTTGAAACGTTTTCAATTTTGAGATCATTTCAAAGCCAGGCGAGTTTATAGCATTGGGCTACTGGGCAATCCTTCAGCGCCTGAATTGATCTGAACTGTAGCTGAATCTTAAGCAGCTTAAACAGCTCTAAAGAGTTAGAGTAGTTTAAAGGGTTAGGGTAGTTTAAGCAGAATATCATGTTTTCAGGGCTTTGGTTAAAGAAATGGGAGTTCACAGGCTGTCAAGCCGAGCAGCTCCAGATGAAGGACCTGACAAGCATCGTTAGAAAAACTCTCTGAAGCATTAGGCATGTTCTCTGCTTTCAAACCTTGTCTGCTTTATTTTTTCTAAGGGAAAAAAAGAAAAAAAAAAAAAAGAAAAAGGAAATGAAACGAGCAGCTTGAACATTCACACAAAATGCAGAATAAAGGCAAAACACTTGGGAAATCCTGTGAAGGTGGGTTTGCTCTGACAACAGGCTTGTTGCTGCTCCCTGGATGTGACACTCACCGTTCTTCAGTACAAACCACTTCAAAACCCCGTGACACTCTGAAAAGCAGCAATGAAAAAAACATGTGAGCTTTGCTGTGTTCATGTTTAGGCCCTTCAATGTCAGATATATGCAAATTAAAAACTGAAAGATGGAGCTTTTAAACTCTTTTGCGAGCCCAAGCCCGCTCTGCACAAGCATTTGGGCAGGATGATTATTTCAGATGGGAAAGAAAACCAGGGGAGAAGGAGGTGTTTTTTTTTTGGTAAGATATATTTATGCCCATCCTAGCCATAGTAAAAAGCCTCTGTGTACCATTATAATTTATTCCTCTCGACTAAAAGCCATGCATATTCCAGTATCGTTGCTCCATCTGTGCTGTTAATGCCGGACTGTGCTAAAAAGAAATCAGGATTTATTGGATACAAGAGGCAGCTGAGGCAGAGGGAAGACTCCTTATCCTGGTATAACGCAGACGGATGAAGGCGGGGGGGTGTCTGTTTCCAGGTGTTTCTCCAACTGGATTGGCATAAGGACAGCATCTGTGCTGGCATGAGCCACCCACGCCTGCTCTCCGACAGCGCGGTGAGGAGCAGTGCAGCCGAGGTGAGCCTGCAAGGGCTCTGCCCAGGGCTGTCTCTGCTGCAGCTTCTTCTCATCACTGGCAGGGGTCATAGGAAAGGGATGGGACTGGTGCCGGGTCACCCGCATGTCTCTGTCACCCACTGTCCCATCCCTGGCACTCACCACAAGCAGATGCCTGGGAAAGGCATAATAACAGGTATCGACATTTCCCCCACCGACCCTCCTGCCTCTGACCACTTGTGGCTGGGGGAGCGCCTGCAGCCCCTGGGGTCTCTGCCTGCTGGGTGACCCTCCATGGGGCTTTCTCCCATGACCACCCAGGCTCCTCCAGAGAGAGCAGAACCAACCTTTGCCATCCAAACCTTCTTTGCCAGACTTTGTACCAAGCACCTGTTGATTTGTCTGGTTTGAGCCTGACAATCTCAGCCGATGCCCTTATTTACTTAATTTTAATTTTAATTTTAATTTTAATTTTAATTTTATGAAGAAGCAAACAGATTTTCCTCTCCCAGTTTCACAAGCCTCACCATGCTTCCCCTCCAGCCACCTCTTTTCAAAGACAAGGAGCCCCCACTAACTCATTGCAGGCTCTGTTTGATCTTCCCTGTGACCCTTCTGCAAACTTCTCCTCTGCTGCCCAGGGTGAGCTGTGATGGCAGACGAGGCAGGACCACATCCACCCCAGGATTAGACCCCGACAGCATAAATGCTGCAGAAGAAAGTGCTGGCCTAGACAAAATCTCCCCTTTGAGGCTGTTTCAAGAGCTTTCATCAGGGATGGGATATCTAGCATTGCCACAGTAGAATCCAGGCAATCACTCAAGCAGAAAAATAACACAGGTGCCATGTAATGAGATCTGACAGAAACATAGCAGTAAATGATTTAATTACCCAGCTTATTTCAGTGAGGGTGCCTGGATGGACACAGAGGTGCTGGGTCCCTCCAGCTGACGGCAGCATCCTCCCTCCCGCAGCCCGGCAGTGAGCCTGGGATGAACCTCTGGCCTCTCATCTCACCATAAATAGACTATAGAATTGAATTGAATTGTACTATATAGAGTGAGTATACTAATAGTATAGCTGGTACGTATGTATATGCCTTGCATTTGAGGCCCCCAGCAGTCTAACTGCTCCTTTAGTCACGTTCCTCAGCCCCATTTCCCATCTCTTCAGCCCCAAACTGCTCCTATGTCATTCTATCTTGTCTCTGTATCCTCTTAAAACACTGATTTTTTCAGCTGGGAGCCAGCAATATCCTCTCTGTCCATGAGTGTGATATTCCCACCAGTTCTTGCTTTTCTAGTTCCTTTGGAGACACATGCCAATGATGTATTTTTCAGAGCAGACACTCAGCATTTCCCAGGAACTGGGTCTCTTTAACATGTGGCAATGTGTGTGTTGTTCTCAAGAGCATCCAACCCTTCTTTTAATACTGGCTGTCCTGGGACCCCTTTCTCCACCACTTTGGGTTAGGGGTAGACAGGTGGGGTGCTCCAGTCTAGCAGGATTTTCTGCCCCCTCTGAAGCTGGCAAGTGGCAGATCCCCTTCTTTCCTAAAGCACTTTGCAAAGAAATTGCTTGTATATCATATGGAAAAGGAGCATATCAGTGGCACTAGGACTTTCCTGCATCGCCCAGGATTGTGAACCAGGTTCCGGGGCAAGCCACTGAAGAACTTCCCACCTGATGTAAAGCACCAGCCGATTTCATCATCCCAAAAGCTTTCCAGGAAGCCCTGAGTCAGGAGTTTGTGTTCCCCTTCTCTCACCCAGGCCATCGTCCCAACCTCTGCAACAGTGGTCGGGCTTGGGGGCTGGAGACGTCATCACAGAAGCGGGCTGGAAAATGCACGATCTGGGGGGGAATTCCTTATCACGGGTCTTTCGCCTGGGGTTTTGCGAGCAGATCACTTCCAGCTTTGCTGGAGCTCTTCCCGGCGTCTTTTTGAAGGGTTTTCGCCCTCTGGAGGCTAAAGTTAGGAAAGCAAATGCAAGAGAGAGAGAAAAAAAAAGGCTCAAATCTTACTTTTGCTGAAATGTAGCACCCATGAGAATAAACCTACAAAGAGCTGGTGGGCCCCAAGGTGCTTCTCCTGGAAAGCAGATCGTGGGCAAGGACAACTCTTGCTTGGGACCCACAGGTGTTGTGCTCAGCCTCAGCCTTCCCATTCCTGCCCCGACAGCACCAAAAAATGTCCAGACAATGTCGAAACATCCTGCCTTGACAACTCCAGATGAGAACTTCTGAACATGATCATCTTACAAAGATTCTATTCCTCTTTTTTCTCCTTCATCTTTGCCACAGGTTGTGCATCATAAAGGACTACACAGAGGCTGAAATGCACACGGCATTTCTAAACTTCCAAAATTAAATGTTTGGATATCCTTTGAAATTCCTATACTTTGTCCTCATCAAGATGCAGCTCCATTCATTTGCCTGCAATTAGAAACAGGGGAGAAAAAAAAGTAGGTTTTTTCCTTGATAAATAAATACTTGGGGGAAAGGGTGACACTGAAAGCCTAGGCTCAGGTTTGGTTTGCACTGGGCTTGGTCTAGCAGCATCTACATCTCTCTCTGATTTTATTTTCCTGTGTCCTTCTGCCATGACTCAGTCTCAGTTCCTTGGAGACCCTGATAGCCTGTGAGGTCCTCCTGTTCCTCCGCATTTCTCTTGCCAGCCTGTAGGACACCCTCTGTCAAGGTAACCAACACACAGCTCAGCCTCATGAGTCTCAGCAAGAACACCAAAAGTGCTGTGCATGGAGGCAGGGTGCCAAGAACATGCCCGATGAAGGCCATTTTCCAGGCGTGGGTGATGTCATTCAGTGATCTGGAAGTAGAGATGCAGAATGTCCCCTCCTGACCGATGCTCCCACGCAGGACATCCTGTGTTTTGTGTTTGCGCTCTTCCAGCCAGACCAGGTCCTTGCATGCGTGCCAAAATGACAGCTTGAAATGTATGTGTGAAAGACCTGCAGGCACCCGGCTCTTACCAGTGGCTTGAACACCCATGGGTTAGGAGCCTATAAAGGAGTGATGCTCCTAAACATCTTTGTGGACCTGGATCTTGCTTCCAGAACACAAAGGACATAACTGATGTGAGTGGCAGCAAGGAATATTAGATTTCCATCGCCGCAGAAGCATTCGCCCACTGCTTCTTACACCTACTGTCCCCTCATGTGTAAGAAGGAGTTGCCCACCTGTGACCACCAGCTCAAAAAATTCCCATATTCCACCAATATGTTACAGGTCTGTATCACCACTCATGGTTGGAAGAGAAGATGTGCAACACCATGAAGCAGCCAAGTGCCCCACTTCCAGCTTCATGCCCAATCTCGACAAGGTACCCACCTCCACCACATTCATGTGTATTCCATGAGACTTCAGGGGAACTCATAGCCATTGTATACAGGAGGTGATGGGAAGTAGCTCCTCCATGGCATCTCTTCTAGTGTGTGAGGAAGCATGCTGCTTAGTTGTGTTTGGTCTCAGCAATTCCCAATCCAGGGACTGTGGGAAAGCACGTGGGGGTGGGAACCTAGAGGTGGGAACAGGTTGCTGAGCACCAATTCCCAGTATAAGGGGCTTGGGGGCAATTTTGACATGACAGCTCTCTGGGCATGGCACTGGTTGTAGAGGCCTGAGAAAGGAGATTTCCCCTTTTTGGGGGGGATATTATGTAGTGTCAATGAACCAACTTACATTTTACCAAAAGATTTCATGGATTTCAATGCTCTTGGATATCTGACCAGAGACCTGCCACCACACAGCAGAGGGACAAAGCTGGGGCAGGAGACACTTGTCACAAACCCCCCAGCAGTTCTGGGAGCAGCAGTAGAATAGGAAGCAGGACAACAACAGTTAAACCTAACCATCTCAACACCTGCACAGCCCAGCACCTCCTAATGCAAGCAATACCATCTCCAACTCCTGTAAGCAGTAAATTACTTAATAATTTAATACTGTGCTCTGCAGTAGAGGTAAATACGTTTTGGTGGAGGAGTGGAGGTAAATGGATTCGGTGCTGGAGTACATCTGATGTGCACTGAAGTTATTAAGTCAAAGCAGAAGCCCAGAGGGCACTTTCATGGCATTCGGTGAGAGCGGCACGGTCCCGGGGATGTGATCATTGCTGCAGATTTGGGGGCCGCTTTTTCAGTGCTTTATAGGGAACCCAGGAAGGCGCCAGTGATGTTTTGAGCTCTGTCTGCAGGGGCTGGGATTTGTACAGCTGAACAAGTTTTAATGTGATGTTTTCTGAGGCAGTAGATGTGGAAGCCCAAAGTGCCACGATTACGAAACGCCAGTCCAAGCAGAGGCACATTTTAAATAAGCAATAAAGATGCAAGAGCAAGTCAGTACCAAATAGCAATTCCACCGAAAGATCACAAAGCCATGACCAGGCACAACCCGATTTTTTATGCCTGTTAAAGTAATTGGAAACTCGCCTTGTACCTGTTCCTCATCTTATTAAAAGGTCTGCTGCTATGAGGACATGTGGAGTCATTTTTTTGATGTTGCTAGCACTCTGCACAATTTCTTGGCCGGGTTTCACAGTGTGCCAGTAAACAGTTACCTGCTCGTTTACTGGAAAAGCAAAGCAAGGATTTCAGACCTTCTTTAGAAGATGATTTAACCTTTTTACACATCATTTTGCATTTGCGTAAGCAGGTCAGCATCCAAGGCTTGAACTGAAAGTAGGGTCTGCCTTCCGCCTCAGCCAGCATGGGTATGGAGGAAGAAGGAAACCCAGGAGTGCACACACATGGCTGAGTCTCTGCAGCTTTTGCGTGTTTCCTCATGCCTGATGTGCACATGCCATATTAGCAAAATGTGAAAAATTGACTCAGCTTGAACATGAGTCGGAGCCCCAGCAAGTAAACAAACCCATAAGTCATTCTCCAGCCGAGCTGCCAAGAGGCTCTTCACCACCCGGGCAGAATCCAGGGGGTGCCAGGATGCCAGACTGCGCCTGCAGCCCGCCGCTAACAAGGAAAAATCATTGCAGTTGAGCTCTCCTTGGGTTCATCTCAGTGTAGGTGGAAAGCTAATCCTGCAGACTAATTCTCAGCTGGCCCAGCCACTGGAGGAAGAAAGGGAAGGTCGTTTTAGAAAAAAACCAGCACAACTTTGCCTTGCTCAGCCTGTGGTCGCTCACGAGGCTGAATTGCACCATCTCACCGTGACCCCAATGAGTTACACCAGAGACACGCGATGTCCAACACATTTCAGGAAGCAGCTGGTACTTCTGCTTAGTCCCAAAATCCTACTTTTGCCATGCTCGTGTAGAGCACTGTGTTGTGCCTGCTTGAGTCATCCCCTCTGGGTAAGCAAATAGGTATCTCTGAAGTCAACCATTGCTTCTGAGTGAGTAACTTGAAGCCCAGCCTTTCCCGGCTGGGCAGCTCTTTTTTTGAGCGAGAATAAGAGGAACCAGGTCTGTGTAAGCAGTGAAATGCAAAACCAGGAGGACGAAACAAGGCTTTTCCCCATTTCTAAGCTGGCTCTGAACCATCACCATTTTCTGGCTCAGCCCCTGTGTGTCCGCTGTGGAAGCTGAGTGAAGGCAGCTGCCCTTGTCCCTGCCAGGACATCACAGTTAACCCAGCTGCCATCACCCCTTGGCTGGGAGCTGCAAGAGTCAATACAGCTGGGCAACTGGGTCTTTTTTGTGAATGTTTTACCCATACCTGCCAACCTGCATAGCACCTGCACATCACCTGGGCGCTGTTTGTCTGACCCACGAATGGGGCACGTGTGGTACATCACACTGCTTGCAGCAAGAAAAGCACAGGAGGAGAACAGCATGAGGAAGGTAGAAAGGCTGATGGTGAAGAAAAGAAAAATATGGAAGAAACTATGAAAGATAGGAGAAATAAAAGAGAATCTCTGTAGAAAGCTACAGCAGAGCTCAGCAAGAAGATGACATGTCTCCCCCTGGGTTCATTAACCACTAATAGGATTTATGAGAAGAATTTGTCACACACTTAGGAGCACTTAGAAAAATGAAAAAATAATCTGGAAAGAATCTTACACCCTATAAACATCTATCCTTTCTAATTAACACTTTATGCTTGTTAAGAGTGTAGGAAGTGAAAGGATCCAAGTGGAAGTCGAGCAGGGACCAGTTTGAGATGAAGTCCCCGAGGTGTGAGCGGACCTGGAGTCCTTGGCTCACACAGGTATTTAAGGTCTGTATGAGGTGCTCTGAGCATCTGGCCTGGCCTCCAGCCATCACTCATTGGCTGTTGGTGTCCTATATGTTGCACCTGGAGCTCATATCTGTGTTTCTGGTGCCCATTGAGCACCTTGATGATGCTTGGGGTGAGAAAGGTCACATCCAGTTGCAGGGGGATGCCAGAACCTGAATGGACCAAAATCTTCCACTGTAGTAGGGACAGTCCAAAATGGCTGCTGGGGTCCCAGGAGATGCTTGTCCTTGTTTGGGAAGAGAAATACCAGGCAATGACCTACCTGAAAGCAGCTGCACCACCAAAGCCAGGAGTGGCAACACTTAGGCGATTTCTATTGCATCCCTGGCTCCCCCACAGGGCTGAGCTTCTCGAGGTCTTCTTCCTTTCTTCTGGGCTCCAGGAGTCCTAAACGTAAAGCCTGAGGTGTTTTCAATGACCTGAGCAAAACCACCCTGTTATTCCTGAGTTTTCAACACAAGGTGGCAGGCTGTCCCCAACATGGGGAGCAGCCAGGCTGTTTGAAGTGACCAGAAATGGTCCTTTGTCGCCACAGAAAGGAAAACGCTGCTCCTTTTTGTCATCTCTTTGAGGAGGGAGGAAGGGTACAAGGTTTCTGTGGGACTTGTGGTGACTTAGGGAGAGATGTATGTGGTGAATGAAAGCCTGTTGCTGTGACTTCCTCTGAGCCTGAGCTCTCATCTAAAACCACCTACCAGCTTGGGAGGAAGGTTGCTGAGGGGTGCCCGCAGTCTGGTTGTGGTGACAGTGGGATGCTGCTGTGGGTGCATCTCCCCTGCCTGGAAATTAGGTATTGGCAGCACTCTCAGCACATGCTCTTTAGTGGTTTGGCTACCAGGACTTGGGGCCAGACTGAAGATGGCACAGCTGAGGGTTGTTTCCCATCATGTCCACCTGCCTTGCCCATGTGGACTTGTTTGGTCATCAACAGGCTGTGTCTCAGCCTGGTTATCTCACTAGGCCTGACCCTGACCCTGACATTGACCTTGACCTTGACCTGTAGCTTGACCTTGGACCTGCCTCATCACCAAAACTTACCTGAGGACCTGGACTCTTGATCAAACCTAGCCACCACCATCTCCGGACCTGCAGCAAACCTGCACCAGCCATTCTGATAGGGCAGAAGTGAGAGCTAGGGAGGTAGCTTTGAAGGCTGCCCAGGATTACCCCAGGTCTTCACCTCTCTATGGGTGTGGGGCACCATCAGGGGCATCTTCCTGCTCCCCACCATCCACTGATGGAGGAACACAGGACCCACATGGAGCACAGAGCTCCCTGTGGAGCAAAAGCTTCCCACGGCTCATGGGGCTCCTTGCCTTGCAGTTTATTCAGCAGCCAATTTAGGTTGTATTGCAAAGAGTGACTAAGCATGGTGGGACAGTGGAAAGAGCAGTCTAATCCACCGAGTCTCACATCTACAGGAGCTGCTGGCACTAGGTGGCTGGTGTGCCACCTTTGACACTGGTGTGGGAGCCTGAACACACTGCACTACCAGCTTGATGTTCTGCCTCCCCCCTCACCCTGCTGGGAGCATCCCCAGTTCATTAAGCTGATTTGCATACAGCTAAATATGAAGTCATTAAAAAGTGCTAGATACAAGAGCGAAACTGGATGAAAGCTTCACCAGTGGGAACAATCAAAGGAAATCCCAGTGCTCGAGCTCCAGTTTGCTCAACAGAGGGGAATTCAATTAAGGGCTGATTTGATTTGTGTAGCTCAGAGAAAAGCCGGCTGACTGGGTGTTGGACATATTTTTGGCTCTGAATCAGTCATAAATACCAAGGATTGTTTTAAGCAGACTGGAACAAACATGCTGGACCAAGCCCATCTCCAGCTGCCAGTTGGGGAGTCAGGGTGGGCAGCAGAGGAGGCAGAATTACCCCTCGCTGATGGAGAGCTGACGTGTAACTGCTCACAGGTGTTGTCTTCTCCCCACACCCCTCTCTAGGAGGAGACCCTGCAGATTTTGGCTGTGCTGGATCCGTCCTTCCCTCCTGTGCAGCTTGCTCATGCCCCCCCAGCCACCATGTGACACTCCATCGTTAGCCCTCAGAGACCTGCACAGTTCGTTGCACTAAAAATGCACCTTCTCACTTCAAGAGCTTTTGATCTCATGATTGCCTCCCTGGGGACACCGAGATAAGGACAGCAACCAGTTATGATCATGCCTTGCAGAAGTGATTAGCTATCCTGTGTTACTCTTTATCTTCCTGTTATCGTTTTCTTTTCTTCCTTTGAAAAACTGCTGTTTGTTAAATCAACCGATTCATCCTTTGCCAACGCACCGGACGAGCAGTGCCCAGCTCGGTTTCCTTCTCCCAGGTTTTTGTCTGGGAGGACTTGAGATGAGTGGTTTCTTAGTGATCCCCCCACATCGAAGCCCATCTCTGGTGGGTACCTGTTAAATCCTATTAACTGGTGACTACCCTACAGCCTGGAGGAACTCACCCTCCCGTACACGAATATTTCCTGCTCATGTTGGGAGCAGAAAAGCTGCACTGAGCCACTCACAGCTCCCCAGGAACTGTGTCCATGGAGCAGGGTGAGGCTTGAAGGCACAACCGGAGCTGCTGCTTGATCCCTGCAAAAAGCACAGGGCAAATGGAGCAACCCGGGGTAGCAGGGAGCAAGCACTGCTCAAAAACTAGCGTGAGCAAAATGTTAATTAATTCCCTTAATACTTCATGCGTGCACAGGGAGTTAGAGGGTCCTTCTTGAAGGAAAAATTCATTTGCAGTACAAAGCAGTCCCTTGGGTTGACAACACGGAGCGGGTTTTTTATTTGCTCAGGGAGCAAAATGGAATTTTGCTGCAAAAGGCAGCAATGAACTCATTTAAAAGGATTTGTCCTTCACATCTGAAGAAGTCATTGGTGCTGTGCCTGCAGCCACATGAGAAGTGTCTGTGTGAACCTTTAGGTCTACCTAAAACAAGGACTTCTTGGTAGGACTGGGCAAAATTCCTCTCTGAACAAAATATTTGATGGGGAAGGATACAAATAACTGGGGACGGGGTCCAGGAAGCACTGAGCAGTGATTGTGCTGTTTGGAAGAGCTGTGTCCCCCAAAGGCTTTGAATATTGCTGCAGCTTAGTGCTCCATCTCTCAGTTCCCCCAGGTAGAAAGGATGCCAAATGCTGGATGAAGTTGCCTGAGCAAATTTTGAGTCTGGTACAAAACTCTCAGGATTTCTGTAGTAATTCTAATACAAAAGTGGACAGACAGGCTACCGCTAGCCAACAAAAGCAAAAGCTAAACCTATCTTTTTCAATGCTTGGCAAAGACTGCATTTAATACTAAGTAAATATTGCATTCTTGGAACCATTTCCCTTTAAAATGAGCAGGCTGGATGAAAGGCTTCCCTGGCTCTCCCAACCGCATGAAAAGGCGAGATTTATTTTCTTGCTCAGCTGAGCAATGCTGGTGGACAGCCATACCTCAGGTTTTCCTTCCTGCTTCTATCATGTCTGCTTATCAGAAACTATCACCTGTTTACTCAAGACAGAGTTTGCTCATCTGAGGCCTCTTAGAGACATCCTACAAACGTCCCTTGCAGTCTGAACCGGACAACCTGTACCCGGTAGCCCCATGAGCAGGCAGCCCAGGCTGGTCAGATTTGTTGGTGTTTTGAGCTAGATCAATGTGTGTTTTTGAGCAGAACCAACACAAAAGCTGGGCTGTGCTCCACAGGGAGCATCTGACCGACTTTAAAGCTGTGAAACTGAAGGAGAAAGCAAAAACTGCTCTTCTCGGAAAGCAGTGAGGACTGGCATCTGTCCCATCTGACCTTGCTTTCTAGCCATTGGAATGGGCATTGTGGCCATGTGTACACAGATAGGAATGGTCCCATGGCTCCTTGCAGTTAGACATGAATAAATGGTAAGCATGGGCTGGTAGCACCTTGTAGTCCTTGGCAGGACTAAAACCTACCAGCAGTGAGAAGCTCTGGTCTATGCTGGCTGATGGGAGGAGAAATGACACTTTTCCTTTGGGACACATCCTGCAACAGACAGTGGAGAGAGGTCTCACAGTGACCACAGCCTGCCCATCTACCCCAGGACCACACACTCCATGCAATCAGTGGGGCGTTTAATGACGTCTGGTCTCAAGGTTCGTGCCCACACAGCTCCCAAGGTCATGCCACACATGCTGGTGTAACACCAGCAGCCTTCATCATGTGTATCAGCAGCACCACGTCATATTGTCCCTTGCTTGATGGTGCTGGGACCATGAGGATGGTGGATTTGGATGAGCCAGCAGTGCGCTGAGCCAGCTACTGTGCAAGGCATCTAGGGAAAGGAGAGAAAACAGGGGATGTGCCACATCCATCCAACAAAGTCCCCATCCACTGTGTCTCTTTCACCTGCTGACAGCAGGATGGTCTGACCCCCTGGGAGACCCCTCCGAGGTGTGCCGAGTGACAGCACATGTCCCTCCGCATTCCTTGCTGGGGTTAGGATAGGGCCAGTGCTTTCAAGTGTAGACTAGTCCCAAGAAATTTATCTTGCCAGCTTCCCTTTCGTAACAGGAAGGATAGCTGGCAAACAATAATTGCAGGAAATGTACAACTGACCCAGGCAAAGGTAGAAGGTTTACTTGGATCAACCTCGTGTGCAGATGGGAACCAGGAGAAAAGCCAGTGCTGAAAGCTTGTGGGTCTTTTCCATGGATTTTTTTTTTTTTTTTAACTGAGAAATGCTATTTTGTCACGAATGAAGTTGTGTGGAAATGTGTCTAACTCCACAAAACCATGGATGAAACACTGGCAGGGTTATGTGTGTTAGCAGCCAGCTTCCTCGGTGCCTATGAGCCCTAGCCACCATCAATGACGCCTCCAGGGAAACTCTTCCCAGCAGAGCTCTCTCATGCTGAGGGTCCTGGGGTGTCTCAAACCCCTGCTAGGGAGCCAAGGCAGCCTAGAACATGGGATCCATGTCTTGGACATCTGTGATACTTAACAAGAAACAAGAACTACTTCTGGGCTTGGTGGAAGACTCTCAACACCTTGGCCCAGGGCAATTTTCTCCCAGTGCTCAAATTCTATAAAATGTGAGTATTCACTGATTTGACTGACAGCCAGCAAAGTTGAGAGTAACCATCAACACCCATGGATAAGCCTCTGTTTCAATCCCAGTATCATTCAGCAGGTAACTAAAATGACGTGCTTTGTTTATTTCAAGATATTTTTTGCTATATTTCCTTCTCTTAGAGACCCCATTAGAGATTCGCATTTAAGGCCCAAGAGCAGGATATAAGTTTCGCAGCATGTGATGAATTTCAGCTGGGGAGAAAATCCATCTTTCAGCCACCTCTAATCTCAGCTATCTTCAGCCTCCCCTTGCCCTTGGACAGATTGGACACTCCAAAAATTGGAGTGAGGGAGAGCATGTGATGCATCAGCTTTTCTGTAGGGATCAGCATGTTCAGTGATCCGGGAAGTGAGGAGAAAGAGTCCCAAAGGAGGGGATCCATTTGCAGTCTACAGGTCTGGTCCTCTTCTCCATCCACCCTTGCAAAAGGAGGATTGACACTGATGCTGATGAAATTATATTGGTGCAAAACTGGCGTGAGAAGAAATCCAAGCTGAATTTGCTGTCCTTTCTGTTCAGCTGGGACCAGTGAGAAGGTCAAACCTGTGCCCAACACCAGCTGAGCATGCTGAAAGCACACCCTAACCTAAGATCGGGATTTATTTTCATGTACACAGTCAATTGTTGATATTTCTTCTCCACTATTGTGCTAACCATTAAGAAAGAACTATCTTTGTGCTGCACTAATAAAAGGGCCAGGTGTGCTGGTTAATAAACAAATAAATCTTTTTAATCCATAAACGGCATTTTCAGGGTGCATTAACCTGATAGTTTGGTATGTTACTGCCCTGTCCTATGTTCCCCTTTCTCTCTTGGAAGGGTTTTGGGATGTGCAGCAAGTGTTTTCTCTCCAGATCTGCTCCACAGGTGATATGTCTGTACTGGACCACAATCCCACAGGCTTTCCAGACATTTCTAGAGGTGAGATCTGAAAGGTTATTGGGAGAAAATAAGTCTGGAAGAAATCGTAAAATGCACACACAGCCCAAGATCTTCGCATTGGCCAGGGACAGCCCTTAATCCTCATAAATGTCTCCCTACGTGGACTATGTCTGGAGCTGGTCCAGGCTGAGCTCCTCAGGA
>JAOXNH010000023.1:116016580-116032118 GCA_028566575.1 Bartramia longicauda
TCCAACTTAAAACCATTGCCCCTCGTCCTGTCACTGCAGGCCTTTGGAAACAGACCCTCCCCAGCCTTCCTGTAGGCTTCCTTGTTAATTAAGTAAGACTCTAGCAAGCATTGGATAAAATGCTACAAAAGAAAGCCCAGGATGTAGCTTTTTTGCTTAATAATGGATTTAACCCAACTGCTAGCCTCTGTAACAATAATGGAGTGCCTTGTTCTGATAAACGTAGGGAAAACAGCAAAGAACTATTTCATGCAATATTCAGAGAGTAACCAGAATGACTTTTAAAACTATGGTACAGTCCCTATAACTGGTAGGCTGTGAATCATAGGTACAAAACTCTGTGGAGTCTAGGGATATGATGATATCATCCTAAGCTAAATGCTTGTGTGCTGGCTCTAACAATATGCCTGAATAATGCTTATCCTTCTTTTCAATGAGATGTTAATTAATGTGCTTAGTAATAGTGGCTTTGAAAACTCATCAATATTACACATTTCACAGCTTTTCATTAAAAAAAAATCAAGTGGACAGTAAAAGAGCTAAACATTTGGCATATTACAAACTGATACTTAACTAGGTATAAGAGCTTTTGAGATATTCCTATAATCAAAAAAGTTCTGCAGGCAAGGAAGGTCAGCAG
This sequence comes from Bartramia longicauda, assembly GCA_028566575.1. NCBI lineage: Eukaryota > Metazoa > Chordata > Aves > Charadriiformes > Scolopacidae > Bartramia > Bartramia longicauda. The sequence goes on from JAOXNH010000023.1 coordinate 116,017,221, forward strand.
ACTGTATGGGTTTTTTTTCCTTTCATATAGGGATAACTTTCAATAAACCAGAATAAATTCAGAGACACTTTGAAAAACTGCGCAATTTGCAGGGAGTCATTCCTCATTTTGATGGCTTACATCTCTGAAACTTGTTCTGTGCACGGATCTTTGAAATCTGTCCTATTCCCAAATCACTACTTTATACTATTGCAAAAGTTGTAGAAGTGTCAAGTTAAAAATTGAATGCAATAATTATCTGAAACCAGAGCAATATTTTAGTGATCACCATCAAAGATGCACGTAGCTCTGCTGAGAGTTAAATACATATAGACTTTGCACTTCAGGTTTCAAAATGGGATCAATGAAGTTGAATGAATCTTTAGAAAACACGGTCTATGCAAGACAACAATAACAAAAATATTCCTTTGCAGAAGGCTTAAAATATAGCTGGCAATAATTAGCTCTGAAGCATCAACTAAAAATATTTTTCAAAGAATTCTGCAGACTCAGAATTATAAATTTGTCGAAAATTTAAGGGCTCTTAGGAATCCACCTCGTCCAGTCTTTTCCATTGTACTTTACTGACAGACATTTAAAAAATCATAAAAAGAATTAGAGCCTAACCCAACCTCCAAGAACTCCAGTATTTTATCACTTTCTAGAATTTGATCCGAACCCCAACCCAGTGTTTCCCCCAATCTCTTTTGCTACTATTTGAACCCATTTATTCCTGTCTTATTCACACAACTCTGTAAATCTGTCCCTCTCAGAAGCAGGTCTCATCCAAAAAATTTAAGCTGAAGCTACTAGAATTCTTTGAAAAAAATCTAAATTTTCATATGTCCTTTCATATGTACCCTACTTATGATGCTCTGGTGTATTTTTTTCAATCAGAAAACTGAATATCTAAAATTTTCCAGCCATTTTTAAAAGAGGTTTTCAAAAAACAAAACAAAACAAAACCCCAAAAACATTTTAGTAAATGCATTTTTCCTAACATAAAATTCAGACATTTCAGAATCATCCAGAATACATTCTAAATCATTCCACAGCTGTGGAAAACATAACTCATTAAAACTGACTACTGACTACTTTGCTTTTACATTGTACTCTTTCCTCTATTTTTCCTCATTTCAATTAAAAGATTCCCTAGGCATTGACTGTGTTGTTGTATACATTCAGAAAATCATCCCAGGTGTATCATAATCCAATGATAAATTTTAATAAAATGAAGCAAAGCATCTAAGCTTTCCATTTAAGTGAAACATGACTGAATCGAAAAGTCCAGTGGGACTATGCTTTCTGTTTCATTTGGAAACCACTGAATAGCACTGTTTCCATAAGCTCATTTGGCCCCTCAGGTTCAGATCAGCTGCAGCCAGCAAAATTATCTGAGGTATACAGTGTTTAATGGAGGTCAGCACGTATCTCTGACTCATATGAATACATACTATGATCATGTTCTCTGAAAAAAACCCAGCACATGGAGACTCACAGTCTCTTTGTCCATTGTACTGGAAAAGAAAGTCCTGCCAGATATCCCGCAAATACAGAGAATGTCTGTGCACAATGATTTTGCATTTTGAGGACTGCATTAATTCAAAGACAAAGGAAATTAGGGGTAGCCATAGAGTCGCTGACTTGCTAAAACAATTATACATCTTGTATACATTATTTATTCAAGAAAAGCCAGTGTCTGCTGCACTAAATTTAGCATCAGTATGGTAACTTTGGATGAAGAGACCACTTAGATGTAATACATGCTTAAAACAGGACTCCTTTCAGGGAATTTTGACCAGAAATACATGTTTCTTACCTCATGAACTCTTTTAGAAGAATTCAGTATCCCAACAGAGAAACTGCTTTGCACTGAGGGAGATGCTGCCAAATATTCAACATATAAATTATTCTACTCTTGAATGTGTTGATGTCTTGGCAAAGATGAGCCCTAAATAACTGTCTCATTGCATATTAACAGCTTATGTGGCTGGATTTCAATTCCATGTAATTTGCTGAACACTAGAGAGCTTTATTACAAGGTTCGGGATAAATTAAATGAAAATTAAGTACAAATGAAGTATGGGTCATCCATGAGCAGAATTCAAAGAGATGCCAGAAAGCAGAATAGCATCTGTTACAGGATCCAAAAAGGCAGATGGATTTCCAGTACATCTGTTTTCAGAAAATAAAATGGTTTGGCTGAGGTTGGGCTATGCCTTGTTGGAGAAGAAGAAAGACGTCCAAAGAAATTGGGCTAAAACTCATCTGGACACACTTATGCCTCTGTTTTAGTGCAGATCCAATCCCATTTTGAGTACAGAGGAAGAATAGCATGAGATTTCACAGAGATCCGGGGAACAGTATGTGAGATAATGTCTCTCTCTCTTCTCCCAGTTGAAGGAGCTCAGCTAAAAGCAAACAAACAAACAAGCAAAACCCCTATGCAATCTGTATCACAATCTGTGAGCAAAAATACCTACATAAACGTGTGGTCCCAAAGATACCGGACTTAATTTGCTGTTGGTTTGTAACATAGCACAAATATACACTCCTTTCCAAGAATACAAAATGGGTACAAAATTTTACTAGTTTAAAATGATACATGACTTTTATTTAGTACTGGAGTCCTAAATGGCATGCTGGCATGCTCACATTTAGTATTTAATATGGGTGCCAACATGAGAAAGAAGGTGACAAGGGTCAGCTGAAAACCACCGAGCAAGGCTTCTCTCTTGTTGAAGTTGAAGCTTACAGTTTTAGCCTCCTGATTTATGTTTGGCTTTACGAAATGAAAATGAAAGGGGAAAGACAGAATGAGGTATTCTCTACTTTTTTTTTTTTTCTCCAGATGTGCCCTGGCCTTGCAGCAGGTTGGCTGTGCTTTTGGAGAGTATATGGTCCCAAAGAACTTTTCTCTGTGGAGCACTCTTGCATTGCTGGAGCCTGAAGGTAGGGGATGGATTAGTGGGAGACCTGGGCCAGGCTTGTGCAATGAGGAGAGGAAGAGGATGGTTCCCAGCTGCTAGCAGCTGCACGGGGCAGACCAAAGCCTAATGGAAAGCCTGCTTGCCATAACTCCTTTTTCTGCAGAAATGGATAAGTAAGGAACACAAGCCTTTAGTCACCTTGAGAACAGGCACCTTGTATTTTGGATAACTGTAGTCAAATAAAAAGTGTATCTTACTAAAGTATGATTCAGTTCTTTAAAAAAACACAACGCACAACCCACCATACCCCACACCCCAAAATAAACACCAAAACTTAACTGTGATTGAAACCCAGTGCCTTATTTAACGAGGCAGATAATAAGAAAGAAAGGATATTCACAAACAAAATTCAGGTCTCAATTTCTGCTTGCTTTAACACAGGCTGATGGAGTGCCATAGAGTGCCATTACATTTTTAAAAATAGAAGGTACATGAATAGGCATGCACCTCAGTTTTTAAGAGAAATGAGTCACAGCTCTTCAATTATGTTTCTTTTCTTTGCTCCTTTATTTTAAATTTTAAAAAAAGACCTTATTTGTACATCCTAGTGCATACTTATCAAAATCCTGTGAACATAGTTAATCTCACTTCCTGTGATTGGGATAATAACAATGATAACACTGTGAAAAGCAATAGACTTCATTGTTAATGTGGTTTATTGAAGCAGATAATGAGATCTGGCATTTTATCTTGAGAGGAATATTGACAAGTAGCACTTTCCTCAGTAAATATTCTTGTCTATGAGTCAGATTCTATGCAACAGAAAATTAAATTCCTACAATGAATTCAACTTCACCAACGTATTCTTAGTGTGCTCTGGAAACTGCTTAATTTCTGTATATATGTCCTCTTCCCATATTGTAATCAATAGTACACAGGACTTGACACCTCCCCCAAAATCTCAAGGTATTTCTCAGAAGTATTTTGCAGGAATATTTGTTTCTCACCTTTAGAAAGGGAAACAAATTAAGAGGTAATGAGCTGCTTTTCATAACAGAGTTATAAAGCCAAAAATATAACCTGCATATCCTCTTGTCCATCCTGGTATTTGGTCTGTCTGCTATAATAAAGCTTAAAGTATCTACAACACTCTAATTTCGTTGTTGCAATTTCTGTAATTACTTTAAGCATGTTAGTCTGCTAGGAAAGATTGAAAAAGAGAAGGCAGAGTACAGCTCTTGCTGTGAAAAAGATGTAATGTGGAAAAGGCAGAAGCAGAATTTTACTTTATAGAATAACAGCTGACTATGGGGTTAAGATTAAAGAGACTCCAAGTCTTTGAAATTTGTCATCTTAAAGTTTCTTCATAAGCAGTCTCAACTGTAAAGGCTTAATCAACTGTTGAAGCTCACAAACTCTTTAAAACTGAATGTGTGAAAAACATTCTGGCTGAAACGGCATAGGATGCTACATGACATCGTGGCTTCTGGTAATCCTGCAGCTAAAAATCATCAGGAATGCAAGAACTCAGCTTAGCACTGCCTTAGTTCCAACCTCTTCCCAAAGTAATATCAAATCTCAATTCAAACATTGTGAGAAACAAGTGGAAGACATCCCAGAATGAAGGAGCTGAATCCACTGTCTGACTGTTATTAACCATATCTCCTCATTTTGCAGTGCATTAGTTGGGCTAGAGAAGGCATTGGAGTTTATGAACTTCAGATTTCCATATTCTGGGAATGAAAACTGGACATTTTAATAGCACAATTTCTGACTTCGTAGTAACGGCAGAATCCAAACATCTCAGTTCATAGTTCTCTACTCATGTTGAATGTGAGAAAGTAAAGCTTGGAAGCACTTACAAACAACAGGATCATAAATCTTTGAATTCATGTGCACAGTCCATGGCTATGATGAGTTTTGATTTGAATCGCACTTGCTATTGGAACACCTGGCATAATATAAAACCATAAAATGTATACAACTAATAAAAAAAACCTCTGGATTTTGCCATGTCCTAAAATGGACTCATTAGTACGCATACAGTGAGAGCAGCGAGCGGGGACATGTCCTACCTGCCAAGCCTGTACTGCTTTCCATCTGCAGAGGTGCAGTAATTTCCACGGCAAGGAGAACCCCTTGGGCTTTTGCACAGATCTGCCCACGGCAAAACCACATGGAGCCTAGTGAGGACCAGCTGCCAAAAAAACCTGACCCGAGCATGTCTGGTGGCCATGTACCCAGATATCCGCTTGACTGGAGCTACATCTTTAAATTAGCTGCCCAATATTTAGGAGATTCCAACAAATTGCTGTATCCCTCTTTTTTCCACCCATGCTAAAACTTTCAGATTATCCATGGGACTCCATAAAGTCTGGGAGCTCCAAACAAATCTCAGATTTGTGAAATGGTTTTCAGGCAAAGACATACCCCTTATGTCATGGAATAAATAGATCTTAGGGCAATACATTCAACTCAGAGAAAGACAAGGCCGTTCTAGCTGGATCTGGTTGTCATACTTCAGTTCAAATTATGGCACTGCTTGCCATGAGGAGCAGTTATAACCGCTATAAATGCGAAACATTCAAACAGAATACATATTTATTTCATAGGTTCAAACCAAAGTAGAGAAGATATTTCTGAGACTGAAGTTAGTGAAAAATTAAGTAGGTTTGTTTTTCCCACCCCAGGTATTTCTTTGAAAACCTCTACTGTTTCTGTGTGAGAGTGCAAGATCCTTAAATATGGCAGAAGAAAATTCCAAGGCAGAGAGAGAAACTGTGATGGATTTATCTGTCTACTTTCAGAGAGGTCAAAGGGAACCTGATTGAAAGCTTCACCTCTCTTATTTGGGTTGCAGTCAACAAAAGTAAAGAAAAAGGAATATTCCTGTGGGGTTAAGTACTAAGAAAAGAAGGAAAATGATTTGTCCCAAAAAGAAGACACTCTAAATACTACCATTTACCTACCTGCTGATATGCAAAATTGTTTTTATCTTTAATCTGAGGCTAATGGAATAAAAGAACTGTAAAGAGGGCAGGCTTACTACAGCCCTTGTCAGACTTCTCTGTTACTTGGTTAAGAAAATAGAAAGCTAAAACGGAAAAATGTTTCTATCACCACATCCACTCTGGGCATCAACAGGTGGGAAAGCGCAATATTTTAAGTCTTAAAAGCCATGATTTCCTCCACACACTCCCCGTGAAGATGAAAAGACAGAATACAGTGTTTGTGGAAGAAACTGAGGAGCGGTTTGGGGAAGAAGCTGTGAGGATGCTTGCATTAAACAAGGAGATATTTAAAATAAATATGGTATGTGGCCGAAGGAGAAAAATATATTGAAATGACAGAAAAGGAAAAAAGTTCAGAGTTATAAGGATACTATGAGGACAGATTGAACTGAAGGGTGGGGGAGAAAAGGAATGCTTGTAGATCACAAAGAAACCGGCTAAAGAGACTTGAGTAAGAGATTTTGCTTTTCCTTATTTTCTCTGTCTTTACTTTATCCTTCCTTTTTCTTTCCTCACTGAGGATCTTTTCCTTAAATTCTTACTATGTATATATATGTACATTTACACAAATGAGCATTTATTTACATTTCAACTTTGCATCTCTACTGCTTTTTTGCCTCAAAGACCTTGGCACAGGTACCTCCATTCTCCTGCGAGAATTCATGGAATACACAAAGCTACCTAAATCATGTCTGACAGCTTCAGTTAATGTGGGCAGGTAGATTTTACACTATGAAATACACTTCATCCATAACAATTAAAGTGTACTGCACAACTTAGGTGAGCAAGAGAGACGAAGGGAGCGTAAAGAGTTAAAGCTTCCATGGTAACCTCGGCAGTGAGGATGCAATTGGCTCACCCGGTCCCTTCTGTCACGTCTTGATTCCATGCCAACAAATCATGAGCTGTCCATCATTTCACACATCTATTTTTAGAGCATCCTCAGCTGCTTCCAATAAAATGATAAATGATACATGTTCACAGAGGGCTCATACTGGTCATGGAAAGGGCTGTTTCCATCCGAAATGCAAGCTGCAGCCTTGGAGCAAAACAACGTGACAGAGGTACTGACCTTCAGTAAAAGCAGATTAGAGGTTTCGGTCAAACTGCCCTTTGCTTTTCTTAGCAGCAACCTGTTCCCAACTAAAGGCAAACAAAATCTATGCCAAATATGATCAAACACGCTTGTAGATCATATTAAGGGAATTGTTCCAAAGGGCTAGTATATCTGCAGAGTCACTCTCAAGTGCGAAACATATAGATATTGCCTCATCTATACTGAAGTAGCTCCTCTCTCGTGCTTTAAACAGGAAGACATACTAAATGTTTAAATAACGATACATGACCACTGCAAACACAGAATCTGTAAGAATGCATTTCTCTGGGAGACAGCTCTATTCATGCAGGATGCCCAATGAACAGTCAAACAATGAACAGAAACTGCTTATGTTGTACCAGCAATTTGTTGCAGTGTCTCCACTGCAACAACAACAACAACAACAACAAAAAGGGGCAAAATACATAGAGAGAAATGGGGGAGAGACACTTTGTGGAAGGAGAAACATGAAAACGAAGTCCTTAGGTGGTCAGATCGACACCAGCAAGAGCCATACCACATTGTGGCACAAAAACTCAATGCAAAATTTTCCACCTAAAGTGCCCTCAGTGCCTACAGATGACAGTGCCTTAAAGAAGTAAGGTAATAGCATCAGCACCCTCCAGAATTCTGCTTCTCTCTTTTTGTTTGATCTTCATCACTTTTCTTCTTATTCTGAATGCTCTGCGCTTATTTTGCCCTGCTTCAGCATCACTTGCTAGACTTAGAAAGTATATCCTAAACTTCCAAGCCAACTTTTATATACAAACTCAGCTTTCTGCATCATTTCATAATGTATCCTGAAGTCACACAGGTCCATCATTTCTATGTGCAGAGAACTGAGTCAATATTTTACAGGTTACAGATACTGATCAGCAACTAATTTTGAACTACTGTTTATTACCACTAACTTTATATAATTTAAAATATGGACTGAAAGGTCTTTGGAGATGAGACTTAAAACTGTAACCAGTTTCACTCTTAACGTTTTTTCTAAATAAAGTCAATTTTCTTTTAGTGTTCAAATATTTTTTACATGCATACCAATGTACTTATTACATCCAGAATAGCAAACTACATTTTTAGATGGTTTTCCTTACAGAGATAATATATTCTAAAAAATCAGATCAGCAATATTATTTCAATTCCTCTATTTCTTTTGCTAATCTGCCTGTTTATGTGACAGCAGAGAGTTTTTTCATACAAAGGGGTAAATTCGTATTTTAAAGCATTGTTTTCTTCAGAAGCAAAAAAAAAGCTTGTTTTTAATATTTCCTTTTCTATTTATTCCTTGTCTAAATGCAATAAAAGTTATTGATAATTGAGGTATCATATACTTTTTAAATTACAGATTTTTTTTACAAAAAGATAGATGAAAGTCTGCAGCAATGATGCCAAAGTAAACTTTAGAAGTGTTGCTTCATGAATGTCACTCTCCTGTTCTTGTACAAAAGACGTCTTCCTCAGCTATGAACGGGGCTCAGTTTAGCATTTAAGAAAAGATTTCTGTTTGTTTCCATGTTACGGGGAAGCACTAGGATTAGACATGCTAAAAACATTTCAAAAGAATGGTTCACTTGCAGCTATCTTAATCAAAAGATGTTGCAGGTACTTAGTAATGAAAATAATGCATAAACTTCTCATTAAGTGTTTAAAAACAAATGAAAAAACCACACCAATTCCACAAAAAAAAAAACCCAGAGAGTACCTTTCAGTAACCAGACAAATGATTTTATAAAATCAACTTTGTTACAAAGCTCATTATAAGCATGTTCAAACGCAATATTCTGTTAGCCCATAAATGAGTAGAATCATGTCAAATTACTTTTCTCTCCGTTACTCCATATACTGTTTTGGCAGCAGTAAGAATTAATTTTCAAAGCTCATTAAAAAGTTTGTATTTTTTCAGTCTTGCAAAGCCGCTCAGGCCCTGAGAATTAAGCTGACATAATGGCATAGCAAAATAAGCATCCTGCTTGTCAGGAAGATCAACAAGGAAAGAGGCGCTTTCCCTGTGCTTATAAACACAAGGTTTATACACCAGAAAGTCACCTCCACTGGGGAAATCATCTCCTGGGAAATGTTATAACAGGAGGCAGAAAAAAAAAACCCCTACCCCTAACTCCTCATTAGAGTGTGCTGAATTACACTGAGTGGATGCTTTGATTACACAACATCTTCCTTCACAAAATTTGTTACCTGTTCTCACTGTCACTGCCATAAAGAAGCTATAAAGGAAAACAAGTGAAAGAATGGAGGAAGGAGGAAAACAGAGGGCTGTCCTGATGTTCACAGGTCAGGGAACAGTCAGCTGGATATGCTCAGCTCTGTCTGCTCATTCCCGCACTGCACTCAGGTACCTCCTTCTCCAGGAGGAGGGGAAGGGACTTCTGACCATTTTCCAGTTCCTCATGGATCATCACTGAATCAATTCTTCAATTTCCTAAAGAAATTATCTTTAATAGAAAAGTATGAAAAGGTTAAAAAGTCAAAGACGAAGCAAAAGGACTGGTGGGTTTGTTTACTGGATAGAATCAACACATTCCTTTTCTGCTGCTCTTGACGCTAGCGTCTGTATAAAGGTAGCAAAAGTGAAATTATGGAATCATAAAAACACAGAATGGTTAGAGTTGGAAGGGACCTTAAAGACTGTATAGTTCCAAACCCCCTGCCATGGGCAGGGACACCTCCCACCAGACCAGGTTGCTCAAAGCCCCATCCAGCCTGGCCTTGAACACATCCAGGGATGGGACATCCACAGATTCGTGTGCAACCTGTTCCAGTGTCTCACCATCATCTCAGCAAAGAGTTTCTTCATAATATCTCATCTAAATCTCCCCTCTTTCAGTTTAAAACCATTACCCCTCGTCCTATTGCTCCACTCCCTGATAAAGAGTCCCTCCCCCATCTCTCCTGTAGGCCCCCTTTAGGTACTGGAAGGTTGCTATGAAGTCTCCCAGGACCCTTTTCTTCTCCAGGCTGAACAACTCCAGCTCTCTCAGCCTGTCCTCACAGGGGAAGTGCTTTGTGGTATTAATTAAAATCTGTCTCAAAAACTGCCTGCTCTTTTCCTAAATGCCTCATTTCTGGGCAGCCTTGCAATGGTGGCTCCAGCACTGTTTCAGCACCGTAGTAGCAAACCTGGCAAAGACCTAATCCATCTGACAGCACTTAAGGGAGGCTCCCCTTGTCCCTAATGTGGGGACTTTTGAAGGTGTTGAAGCAGAGGAGTCTCCTATTGAAGACTTAGATTGTCTGTACAGTCCGCTGAGTGACACACGAGTGCCTCTGAAGATGTGCCATGGGAGATGCCACAGAAGTTAGGCACCAGCCTCATCCCATTGAGAGAAGAGGAGCTGAAGAATATTCCTGATCTTGACATGTGCATTTTACCTTAGGCCATGCTAGGATTAGGAGAAACACGTGCAATAGCAACAGTGCAACATGAGAATCTGGAGTTGTTCCCTAAACCTGAGGCCATCTGTCAGGGCACAGCTCACCTCTGCATGCCTGAACTCTCATTTTTCCTCTGAAATAAGACAGCCTAGGCTGTGCTGCCAACTGGCCCATATTGTTCTTTGAATAATTTCTGTGAATCTTAGCATTGGCATTGTCTGAGACAAGGAACAGGCTAACTGTTTACTAGGTCTCCTAGAAAAACAGGTCAGAAAGAGACCTCAGATGGCCATCTACTCATGGCAGACGTTTGTTTAAGCTCTCTGAAGGCACCCTGAGGCCTGAGAAATGGCACTCCTCTATCCAGCTTGGTGTTGGATCTCATGAGCAAACCTGCCATCAGGTACAAGCTGTCTTTGCATTGCCATGTATGAGCCTAACATCCACCATGGGGGTTCACAATGCTGGATCATCCCTGGTCTAAATCTGAAGTGTGATGTCATTTTGAACGAGGCCAAACATCCGTCTGAAGTCTAATATTCCTTAAAGTCTTCCAAACCTTAGTAAAACAAGCTAGTCCCGTTTGTGTTGATGATATTCTGTCTTAATCTCACACCTAATGCCAATGATGAAGATGAATGAGCTCTGATGATTTTGAAAACAATATAGACAAGTGTAACCTTCAAAGAAGTTAAATACTACCATTATTTAGCATATCTGAGTTATCCTGTGCTCTGCAAGACAGACCAGTACAAAAATAGTAAGGCTGGAAGTGAGATCAGTGGAACAAAAAGTAAACAATTGTTTTTTCTCTCAGGCTTGATAACTACAGAAGGGAATTAAGAGATATGGACAACAGAGATCTGCTCTCACTGATCTAGGAGATTTCTCTTCATTTATATGATTCTTTGTGCAAAAGGTGGATGCTCTGTTGTACTTCTACATTTTTGTTGCTAGGTGTGACAGGCCAGGCCCTCAGGCAGGAAACTCCTGCTGTCCGGAGCGGGATCATACAAACTCCAAATGGCTGACACCTACACAACCTGCAGTAGCTTCCTATACAGCCAGCTGTGCTTGCAGCAATAACAGGAAAAAAATCAAGAGGTTAATAAAACGAAATGAGCAGGAAGCATGCAGTCATCAGACTTTCTAGTACTTCAGTCTATAGAAGTAACCCGTGGCTGGCCTGACTTAGGGACCTAATCCAAAACTCATTGAAGCCCATGGAAATTCCACTTCAACGGATGTTGTTAGGCCTCACTCTTCACTATATCAATATGGGAGTACGTGGATAGTTCCACCTTCCCTGTACTCAAGCAGTGCTGAGCTCCAAATTTCCTGCCTTGTTAATGCTAGCTGTGATATAGACCTGCCACTAATAACTGCAGATGCTCCAAAAAGGGTGAGGAGAAGAAGGGAAAGCCATAGCTACCTCCCTTCTCCCATCCCAGCCAGCAGAGGTGAGCAAATGCACAGCTGGCATATTCTTTTCCACAATCTTTCGAAACACAAGGTACTCAGCTGCGTGCAAAGAGCTGGGATAGCAGAGGGAACTCGTTGTTTTGCATTTCATTTTTTATTTTTTTTTCTTCATTCTTTCTACAAAACTTCAACACAAAGATCAAGCAGGACGTCTTTAGCTTGAATTAAGAAAAACCTTCGGAGCGGAGGTGAGGAAGAAATGCCAAGAAGAGGGCAAGACCTCAGCAGGGCTTTCTTTTTCCAGTGAAGTGCTGATTTAAATGCCTTTTTCACTTTGGTGCCAGCTACTACTATTTTCAACCTGGCATATTAATGTGCCGTGTGGCACAAAGAGAATTTGCTTGTGAGTGCCATGGCATCCATTTGCATGTAACTAACTCACCAAAAAACCATAAATGCCCCCCTGAAAACTAAACCTCTGCTCAAGTCCTACAGATCCTTTAGCGTATCAGCTGGCTCAGCCCCCTGGACCACGCTAGGCACAAAGCTGGAATAACACAGTTCCTCAAACATCACAGAGAAAGTACCTCGCAGCCTGTTTATTGCCTGTTTAAATCCTTATCATTTAGCTGTTCAGTTTGGAGTCCTTGATTAATTTGTGTTTATTTTATTTTTGTTCGCATTCAGATGTGTTATCTAAGGTCAGTGCAACTTCCCCTGCCCCCCCTTTCCCTTTTAGCCAACTCTCCCATGAAATATTGTTGTGCCTGGGTGTGTGTTTCTTAAAGTCATTGTGTGTTTTATGTCTGAAACAAACATTGTCTGATCATCCAACTTATTACGCACTACCCAAAGGTCATGTTTTATACACAGAAAGGAAAGCTCTTCTGTGGTGGCTGAGGAATAACAAACTGGATGGTCACTTAAAAACAAGGGCTTTAGCCCCAGAGATCCAGTGGCTGAGAAAATGCTCAGTGGATGTTTGAAAGGGGTAAAATAGGACTGCTATAAGCTACTGGGCAGCCATGGAAATGGACTGTCTTCTGCCAGCCACCTATCTCCTCCCTTCACACCATCTAATCTTTAGCAGCTCCTGGTTCCTCTCTCCTTGCGTCCCTCACCTCCACACACCCCATGGCACCACAGGCCTTTCATCCAAAATGCCTGAAGGGAGGCAGAGCCATTTAAGACGCAGGAAAATGCTGGCATGGGGACAACTGAGCTTCATTAAATTCAGAAAAGATATAGCCCAATTAGAAGGACGCAGAGCAGAACAAGCACCAAAGAGGTGGGATGATTGCTGTCCTAGAATGACAGAGGACTCTTCAGCCTAGACAACTGATGGGGAACGTGGGAGTGATGTGTGCTGCTTGAGGCCATGGAGAAAATATACCATCCAGTTTGATACTTAAGGACCAAACCTGACCCTAATCCATGTTGTGGATGTTTGATGTTCTGTGTTTTCTTACAGTTTACTTCTTTTTGTGTGAGCCAAAGGGCCATTAAGGGCTGTTGAACACCAGGGTCTTGCCTCTGCCTCCAGAAGTCCCTGTACCTCTGACAGCCAGAAATTCTGAAGCTGTGCTGCTACAGGCTTACTTTGCTTCTGTGAAACTCTTCCCTAGGGCTCTGCTGTAGCCCACGTTGGACAAGCAGCAACTGGGCTAGAGGATCCTTCCATCCAACCAAGTGCAAATCTGCTTATGGCCTTAAGCAACCACCACCCGTTAGAGAGGCTGGGGAATGGTCTCTCAGTGTGAACAAAGGAGCCAAAACAGACACACAATTAACTGCTTTTGCAGTGAGGCTTGACAAACCTCTTAAAGCAGAATTTAGGAGGCTGAGCACACACATCAGTCATAGGCTCAGTGACCCAGGATGTGTCTTATAGCCCTAGGAGAGGTCCAAGAGCTATGGACTAATCGTCACCTCACAAAGAGCTCTGCTGGTTGGAGACAAGTTGCAGCTGCAGAGTTGTTTGTTACCCTCTTCCTGGTGATGCCAAAGGTGTGTTCATCTCTACTTCTGCACAGGAGAAGTCACATCCCCAGATACAGAGCATAGAAAAGTTTCAGCCACCAGTAATAAGATACCTCTATCTGGAGTGGCTGCATGAGGATGAGTAACTCTGTGTATTCTAAGAAATAAATGCTTGTTTCAACTTTCAACTGCTAACTGTTCCAGGAGGGCTAGGATGAGGTACTGTCCGGACTACACTGAAATGCCTTTGGAAAGTTCTGTCAGCTGCTCTCAGAGCATTAGAAGTACTTGAAGGATGTGATAATTTGGCTATTCAGCTGGGCAGTATTTTCTGTGCTCTCAGTTATCTGGCTGAGTGGTTCCTATCCCAGCTACCGTGCCTCACAAACATGAGTCTTGCAGATTTATTTTCTTCTTGCAGGAAGTCCTGCTTGGTCATGGAATGATTTGAGCCTGATCTACAGAGAGCTGGGACTAAATTATTCTAATTTTCCATGCAGACTATTTGGGTATGTAAAAAGGTCATCACCGATTCATGAGAAAGCTTACCGAGGAATAGAGGAATTTGAAGTCATAGGTCAAGAAGGAAAAGTATATGCTTCATAAACAAGGATGGAAAATGTGACTTGATGTAGAAGAGGGTGTGAACCAGAGCCCTTCTCTGGAAATGTCATTTCAGGGAAAGCCTTGACAAGGCTGTAGAGAGAGTTCAGCTCCTCTGTGCTTAAACCAGTGGGAATGTTGTGCTGGAGTGGTCCAGAAAGAAATGCCAGAACTTGTCTAAGATGGTAGAGCAGAGTCCAAACACAGCTCTGAGTACACCAATCCGTGGTCTTGCACGTCTTCTCTGAAGCTCTTTGAACTCACTCATTGCACAGAAATTGAAGCAGTGTAGAGAAACAGAAAGAACTAATTGAAGTAATTGGAAAAGATTAACAAACAATCTACCTGGTGCCCCATCACCACAAACTCACATAGAGGCAGAATCAAGGGCTCTCTTCCATGAGAGCAATTTTATTGTCTGTTCTTAAAAACCTCCACTGAAGAGAACTTTGCAGCTGCCCTGAGTAGCCAAATTCGGTGT
>JAOXNH010000023.1:116032218-116048090 GCA_028566575.1 Bartramia longicauda
GACCTGTTGGAGTGGGTCCAGAGGAGACCACAGAAATGATCAGAGGAAAGCTGGAGCACTCTGCTATGAGGACAGGCTGAGAGAGTTGGGGTTGTTCAGCCTGGAGAAGAGAAGGCTCCAGGGAGACTTTACTGCAGCCTTTCAGTATTTAAAGGGGGCTTATAAGAAAGACAGTGAAGGAATTTTTATCAGAACCTGCAGTGACAGAACAAGGGGCAATGGTTTTAAACTGAAAGAGGGTAGATTTAGGTCGGACATAAAGAAGAAATTCTTTACTATAGGATGATGAGACACTGGAGTAGATTGCCCAGAGAAGTTGTGGATGGCCCAGTACTGGAAATGTTCAAGATCGGGTTGGGTGTCGCTGCCCATGGCAGGGGGGCTGGACAAATGACATCTGAAGATCTCTTCCAACCCAAACCATTACATGATTCTAAGATTCTATTATTAAGTTAGAAGAAAAAGCTAAGAAATCACTTTATAAGCATTGCTTTTGATTATTTTTACATTTATTCTTATGTTTTTCCTTACAGACTCATGTGGTATGGGAGAGCCCATTGAAATGCAAATGTCAGTCAGACTCGACATAGACTTTCTTGATGAACTCCACAATTCTTCTTCGGAATCACACAAAAAATAAAAAGCTGACCTTGAAACAGCGGTAAGAAATACGGTATTTGCCTTAAGTGTCTGGGAAATTGGGTGCATTGTCACTATCTCTGTTGGGATGCTGTGAAGTATGCAGCAGAGGTAGCTACATAGTGGGCCAAAGCTGATCTCCATTGCAAGGCAATGACAGTATTCCCATTCATTTCAATATGCTGGCCAACGGGGAAGCATTTAGGAACCTTTTGCAACAAAAGCAGGAAAAAACTGTCACATTATTGGTCCCAGCTTAAATCCACATGAGCACACATAGAATGAAACAACCAACACAAATTCCCCCCGTGACAGTGGGGAGAGACCAGGCCTGTTCTATCAGCTATGCTACATGCCCTTACCCACATCAATGTTGAACTGAGAGTATCCATTTTGAGCACTCTAGAGTAATACACAGAGGTCTTATGTCACTTAATATGTCTTTGTTTACAGTTTAATGCTAGCTACGGATGTTTACCAGGCTTTGTATCGGCAGCAGTATCTGGTTTCAGGTAAGTAAACATATTTCTTTTTTCCTGGAGGACACAAATCTTTCTGCCCAGTCTCAAGGAGACACAAGTCAGCAAAGACTGCGTTCACTCTGGCTAGACCCCACGCCCAGTATATACATGCTGAATAGCAGTATAATACCTGCCAAAGAAAGCCCATCTATTAGCATGGAAGTAGGACTGCTGGTAAAATTCACTCCTATGCAAAAGCACAAGAAACTTAATCATTCTCCATCTGGATCCAGGCCTTTTGTGGGAAAGACTGAATTCCACCCATAAGGGGAAAAGGATGTGATTCAACCTAACATCACCTCCCAGGTCTTCAGGAAGATGAATTAGTGCATTGACTCTGGAGATAACATTGGGCTTGGATAAAAGAGACTTTACTGAAGTCCACACATATTTAAATGCAGCTGTATTTTAGGTTTTCTAAGGGAAGTTTCCTAGAAACAGACAGCAGACGAAGGATATGTCACAGAAAGGTGTTCCTATTTCGGTAAGAGCTGTAGTACAACCATCTTGTTTACCAGAGCAAGTCTTGAGTCAAGGAGGAGCCTTCCTCCTGAAACCTGTGAAGTCTTCCTAGCCATGCAAGATGGGTCACCATAACATAGAAAACCACTAGTATGCAGTGATATTTAATTCTTGTGCTTCTCTTGTTCTTGTATCTATTTAGTCCTGGAAGTGTTTTTGTGAACTATGTAGTAAAAGCAGGAGCAACAAACTTTGAACAGATAGCAAGCGCCAACAGAATTTTACCACAATTTCTAGACCCACTCTACCGGCTAAACCAAGATACCTTCACAACAAAAATAACTAGTAAGTTTAAAGCTCTCTCAGTATTTTCCTCTGACCTTTACTTTAGTATTTCTAGCCTGAACCATGTAGCTGCCTTATACTGTTGATTATTTGACACTGGACCTTCAAAAACATGTATTTCTCTGGCTGTTTCATTTCATCCTGTGCTACCAAATCTTAGAACTTACATGAGATGACCATGCACGCTGTACCTCCCATGGAAAAACCAAATCCTTCCAGCTACTCCACTGAATCCTGAGGCAGTCTCTCCATGGGAGAGAGAGTGAATACCCTTGAGTTCACCTCCAGAACTGAGGCAGCTCGGAGCACATCAGGCTGCCAGCACCTCTCACTTCTTCAAACAAAACAATAAATCTCTTGCAGTTTAAAGGAGAACGGGTTCCCTCTGGCTTCCTTAGCACATTTTCCATGCTGCTGCTGTACAGTGTGTTAAAATTCTGTTGCCTGATGAAGTGCCCCAGAGGTGCTGCACTCTGAGTGCACTGAGTGCTGGACTGTCAAGTAATCAAGAGGATTACTTGAACCCGGTTGCTTCTCCTCCTAGTTTATCTACTTAGAATGTAGTCGTGGTGGTGATAATTCTGTTTCCCTTCATAAAATCTACTGGGATCTTTGGCAGACAAAGAGAGAATAATATGTTGTGGGAAAATTGCATAGCTTTTATCGGAGGAGTTGCCCTGCAACTGATGCTGAGCGTATATTAATTGTGAAGCACCTAGGATCCCCACGGGATGAAAGGCACCGTATAGACCTGAGTGGAAATTACAATAATGCAGAATGTTCCTCTTTGTCTTGCCAGATCAGACAAACTTCACTGTGAGTCCTGAAGACATTTTTGAAGGAGATAACGTAACACTGACTTGTGAGATAAATTCAACATCTGAGAATGTGACTTGGTACCACCACGATCAGATCATCTCAACCCACCTCCTAAATCTGACGGATGGGAAAACCTCAGTGTCGACTTTCGAAATTGTCAACATTACAACGAATGATTCTGGTATGTTTTTCTTCCGTTAAAACAGCAGATGTGAATCTCTAGTGTGGCCAGTCCTTTAAAAACAGAGAGGAATGCAGTGATTATGTTTTCCTAGAGTAAATGTGAAAAATGCACTGTCCCTCATAATTTTCCTGTGGGTTTTGGTTTTTTCTGTAATGAACTACATACTGACTGGCATTGCCAGTGAGATGCAAACCGACTGAAGTGACTATACAGGCCTGGGTATTCTTAGTGCAAGGATTCACTGCCACATCAGAGCAGACAGCCGTGCCTACGTGGTTGTGAAGCCTTCCCACCCGTTTGGTGTGGTAACTTGATGCTGTGGTTGAATTTGTCCTTGATTTTTGCCCCCTTTGCAAACGTAACCTAGCTAATCAGGGCGTGGAGTTACTGTGTTTCGTGTGTTCACATTTAGGGCTCTTTGAAAATCAGAAAGAGGTAACTTGGTGGCATTTTGCTGGGAGGAGTTATCAGGGGAGCTATAGTGTATTATCAGAGCTCCTACTCAGTTCTTCTCTTGAGACCATGACTTTTACATTCAAGTTCAAAAAAGGGTTACCTGGGACCAGGTATTTGGGCATGTTTATGGGAGGCAGGAGTCTTGGCTCCAAAATTCTGTGGGCTAAGGATGCCCTGAACCTCGGTGTCTCCACTCCTATCAAAGTGGCCTACTCACTGTCCCAGGGGGGAAGGGGAACCCACATACCTCAAGTATGAGGGGAAGTTTGAAGCTCTGATTACCAATTTCAAAATGAAGCCTGGCTGCATCCAGGAGACAAATGCCTGAGAAAGTGGCTGATAAATACTCCTCTCTTTTTAGCAATACCTTCTGAGCAGTGCAGGTGCCTACACTCAGAGTGCCAGCTCTTGTGGGGTCCCCCCTGGGCACCTCTCTCTCACCCATCCTGTGTAGGAACCTTTTGCACAGTCAGTCCACGTTCTTACCATGACATATTCCTCCCACGCAGACTATGGGCCGTATACATAACCCCAACACACTAACTCAGCCAGATTTTAAGTATATCAGTCCCAGAGAGCTGGTCTCTTCACAGATACCCATCAACACTGAAGTCTGCCTTATCTGGATAGATTTGGCACCAGGAGTCTGCAGAGAGCATACTGCAGATGACCTGAGGGTATGTTTTGATTAGCAAGCAGCACAGCCACTGCAGAGCAGGGAGATGTGAAAACCAGGTGTGGAAGTAGGTCCCAACTCCTACCTCCAAATGTAGAGGAAAAACCAGCAAAATGTGTTCTCGGTGTTAAGATACTGCCTACGCTTTACAGGTTCCTACAGCTGCGCTTTCACAAACAGAAATCATCGGTTTCTCACACTGATATACAATGACACAAAACCAGTCACAGTCTCTCAGCTAAACATCAGTCCAAACATAAATTTCATCAATGTTACATGCAACAGTCCTGAAATGCAGAAAAATGGGCTTCTGCTGTCCTGCTGTTTTGACAAACACTCACCATCACTTACTGCTGACTGGAAAGTAAGCGGAGAAATCAATATTACAGGTAAGATTAACAAAAGATTGTTTTTTACCTGCTGGGTTAGTTTGTTCGTCAAAGATCTCCTAAATGGCTACCCCAAAGGCCTAGGATGAGCACAGGGCATGCTCTAAAGGATGGTTTGTGTGTGGGAGGGATGATGGATGGAGAGCATGGTACAGACTCCCTGTGTGTTGTGCAGGTGCCAGTGGGATTCAGGGCACCTCCATTCACTGTGCAGACATTGGGTGCTTAAAACTGTGCCATCCTGGATGGAAGAAGCTGCCTGGACCAGCATCACGCTGTCTTTTTCCAAAAGTCTTATTTCTGCATTCTCTAGCCTTGAGAGCAAGGATGAGCATATCAGTCTTTATACTACCTCCAGAATCACCCCTGGGGTATGAAAAGCTTCTGTGCACCTCATACAGAGATTTGGCAACCAAGAGAGGCAGGTGGTGCTTTAAAACAGCTAAATACTGACTGCACAGTTTCCCTCCCTCCTCACCTGTAGTCGGGATACATCGCACGCCAGTTGAGTCAGTGGCATCCCACAAGGCTTTACTTATAGTATGAATACAAAGTGTTGATAAAGCACCATGTAAATGAGTTACAAAATAATGTCAACAGAAATGCTCATAAATGTGCATGAACCATAGTCATAGACAGCTTATTCTCCTCTTAAGATTTTATAGGTATGGGTGAACTATTTACTATTAACCGTTTGTTAAAAATGAAATTTAGCAGAAAGCTGGACAGCAAAGTGGGAGAAAACCTTCAAAGCTTGCGTGTACAGTCATTTCCACGGGGGACTTGTACTGGCATGCAGTGGTGGTCACAGAGATAGGGGTGTTCCTGTAATGAGCTCTTTTGGCCTTGATTCCTTGGAGCCAGACTTCCCTTCAGGAGCTCCTGCCAAATGTACATCCAGCTGTAGCATGGGACAGGTTTAGTGGGGTTTCCCCCCTATAGCTAAACCAGAACTCTTCAGATTTAAAGTTGAATGACTGTCAAGTTACCTCCAAGTGTTTTTCAAAGTAAGATGACATTAAAACCTGAAGTATTTACTCCTGTTTTACTTATCTTACTCATCCTGAATATCGCAGATAATGAGGTTAGACTGAAACAGAATATTCTTCATTTTGGCTTATCCTGAGGTATCTAAGCGATGTTTGTTGCTCTCATTTAGACTGGTTTTGGCAGTAGGTGCCCAGCACTGTGCTGAGAGCCATCTTCAGTCCTATGGAAGACCAACAGTGAGTGTTGCCAAACGAAAAGATGTGAATGATCTTCAGCAATGATGAGTTAAAAATGCCATCCTGTCAAAGGTTGCATACAAACCCACAAGGTTTTCCTTAGCTAGAGTGAATCCTTGTGAGTTCCAGAGCTCCGGTATTTTTGGACATCCATAGACCTTCAAGGAATGTTTATTTCTCTCTAGGAAATTCCAGTCTCAGAGGAAACTGCACTGAATACAAGCTCAACATCAATGAATCACTGTGCCCACCTGAGAAGTCAGGTATGGTGACGACATATACATGTGAGCTGCAGAC
The DNA here is from genome assembly GCA_028566575.1 of Bartramia longicauda. Classification (NCBI taxonomy): domain Eukaryota; kingdom Metazoa; phylum Chordata; class Aves; order Charadriiformes; family Scolopacidae; genus Bartramia; species Bartramia longicauda. The sequence goes on from JAOXNH010000023.1 coordinate 116,038,233, forward strand.
TGGAAACGGTGCCAGGAAGAGTCAAAACATCAAAGTGAGGTACCTCCGGGCAGGTAAGAGTCAGGTAGCACCAAACAGACCATCAGCTCTTCCATGCCTAGGTGGCCTCTGTGGCACATGTCATTTGCAAGCAAATGATTATAACAAGTGACTCTCAATAATATGACATTTATCTTGTGTTGTCTCAGCCCATGTAACAATAACTTCGTCAGTAAACTCATCAGTTTCTGAGGGATATAAATTCAATCTAACGTGTGAAAGTGATGTGAGCAATTATGACACCATCAGTTGGAAAATCCAGTCTGGAAATACCACTACAGAAGTAGACTGTGGTACATGCATCAAAAATACAAAAAATCCAGCCAAATCTGTGCTCGCAGTGGAGACAGCCACACAGAAGTGGAACGGTGAGTGAACCTGGTTTGTATTGGTTATAAAGGCAGTGATAGCTCTGTATCAGATCATTACAGCACCTCTAGCCCTGCGAATCACTGTGAAGCCTGACCACAGTAAATAAAGAGTTAAAATTATAGCTGCTGGAGGAACAGTGAGACATGATGCTGCCAGCAACGCTGGGCTGCTTCATTATTGAGACTCATGGCCATGCAAACGCTGAGGGGCACTTCTGTTGACTAAGACATAGTTTTTGTGTCGCTTCTTTCAGGCACCTACATCTGCACGTTCTCCCAGAAGTCCTTGGAGTGTTGTTCTGCCAATATGACCATCAACGTTATTTCCTTGCCTCTGCGGCGGAACATCCTGATAAACCCCATCAAAACATCTATACGGTGCAATGTGCCACAAACCCTGCAGTGCTGCATAAACGCTACCACCGGGGAAGAGTATGGGGTTGCATTTGTGATTCAAGGAAGGGAACTTCCATATGGTAAGGAGCAATAAACTTGCATAGTTGCACTATGTCTCACAAACCAGGGTGGTTTGTTTTATTTCGTTTTCAGTTAGGTCTGTGTACCCAACTCGTATTTACTGCTATTATGACAATGCACAAGTACCCCCCTGAGAGTGTAAGAAAGGGGAAATGGGCTTTTTTTAGGATGGTTCCCATGCCCGGGGAGCATGGCTGAGATTAATAGAAGAGCAACTGAAGACCCTGCTGTAGAGATAAATCCATAATAGGTAAATTCAATGTTTGGTTTGCCTTGCCAGGGAGTGAAAACTGAGCATCCTCATTGCTGTTCAGATTAGAAATTGCTGAAATCCATTTGTTTGCTTCTATCTTCCACTCTGCCACTTTTTTGAACTGATTATCAAGGAAATGTTACTTAAGAAGATGTTGTACTAATTCATGAAAAATGTAGAATAACACATTAAGAATGAAGTTGAAAGAACTATTTTCTTCCAAGATACAGGTAGCATATCTTTAACAGCACAAAAGCCCAAGTTTCTACGTCTTCGAATTTAGGTCAGTTCTGCAGCTTCCCTGGCATGTTTTTATATATTAGAAGTTTTCAAGTAGGTTACAAGACAGTAAATTGAAAAAAAAGCAATGAAAAGCCACCTAAACTCATAAACCATCCAGTAGTGCCAAGAAAACCAGCTGAAGTGTAAAGCGGGGGGAGACTGAGGGGTCCTTCAGTTGCCAAGGAAAATGACAAGATCTTTTTGGAAGAGATTGCAGCCAGGTCCCCTCAGGCACAGGCACGACGAAGAACAATGGGACTGTGGTACAGATCCTGAAGTTCAGAAGAACCACGTAAGAACAGTGGAAGAGTATCCTAGCCTAAATGAAAATCCTGTGGCAGAAGCAGAAGTGGGAAGAGTATTCTCCAAAACGGTTTCTAAAGCAAATTTTGGTTCCTGCACAGTAAAAGAGGATTTGGGCAGAGATTGCTCATATACCAGTGGTTGAAAAGGTGCTGATCATGCAGCTGCTGCCAGGAGATTTGTTAAGTGGGTAGTTAGAGACACTAACTTCAGAGTGGACATTCAGAGTGGACATTTTTCCACAAAGGAAGTTTTTTTTCTCTAAGTCCCACAGCAAAGAAAGTTTTGCAGAAGCTCTCTGTTGTCTGCTAGCTGATTGACCACAGATCTGTGTTAACCTATCTTAATCCTTCCATACAGCAAAGAAGAACGATGGAGCTTTGCTTTGCTACACGTACAATTACGTAGAAACAGAATGTGGCAAAGTGAAAAGTCTCACAGCATATTGCAAGTTTAACAACAGCATTGGACAGCATGTCGAGAGTGAAAATATGACACCGAAGGTGATACCTGGTAAGACAAAAGTTACTATTTAAAGCTGTTAAACAGGAAATCCCAGTATCTTTGTTAAATCAGATGCCAGAAATTTATCACCTGTGACACCTAATAGGAGCAGTTTTTGTTAGCCAAGAATTTTTGTCTCCTTTTTTCGACAGGAAATTTTGAAATACAGAGGAAAATATTAATTTTGCTGAAATTAAAAAAACAATAAATCACTGTATTTGACGGTGGCCTCAATATGTTCCCAAGCAGTTCTAGTTCGGTCATCTTCTGTCTCTATCTCCTTCTGGTGCAGCTTGCACCAACCAGATTTGTCTCCTGTGTTGAAGGGTGGTCATACATCTCCCAGCTTGCACCAACAATTTAGCAAGGAAAAAAGATTGGGGTGCCTCCGGAAGAAGTCATCTAGCTCAGGAGGTCAGCCTATGGGAGAGCATTTCCACTTGAAACACAAGAATGGCAACTTCCATGAGGTCTCCATGCAGAGACCTGAGCAGACCCAGCTCCCAGTCAGCTCTGCAGGATATGCTGGGTAATTAGAGCTCAACATTGCTGAATCCAGTTTTGATGTTTAGTTCTGACCTGAGTTTGGATATTTCAGCTTCTTATGCTAAATTGGAAAGAAAGAAATGTTGAACATCCCCACAATGCAGAAATTATTGTTTTTTTCCACAGCAGTGGTGCCTACTGTTGAATCACTGTATCTGGCCAGATTTCACTCTCTTAGGCCATAAATATGCAGACGCTTTATTTACTTTACTCAGCAGGTACTTACTGGTATGACTAACCCAATTAAAGCCAATTAGCAAGACTGTTCATCAAAAGGTTGTTGAGGCCTCACTATCAAGGTCTTAATGATTTTCCTATTAATGCTACAGCAGCACTGAGTCCTTTAGCAGAATAAACTTTGTAGGAATTATTGTTCACATAGAGGTCAATGCAATCCCATTCCACCCCCACCTAACCCTATAATCTAGCAGACAAATCCTAAAATTTTGGGTATTAGTTTGGTGATCTGATTCAATATTCAAAACCAAGGGGCTTTATTCAATTTCCTTTCTAATTTCATGATTCAAAAAAATTGGGAATGCTAGACATACACCCTGAAAGGTCATAATTAATGAAGAGAGCAAACTGAAATCCTAACTAATTTAAAGACCTCTGACCTTTGGGAGATCACAGGTTCGATGGGGTTAAATTATTCATCTCCCCTCTTCTTAGTTTTCTACCTCTGTGCTTTTCCTCCACACAGATAATAAAGTTTCCTGCTCAGACAGCTGTGGGATTGGAATGGAAGGGGACATATTAGTAAAGCCATGCCAGGATTCAAATGGCACAGATGGTTTTATCCAAGGCAATAAAACTTACAAGTGCTCTAACAAATCATGGAAGCTTCAAAGAAATGACTGCCTGTCCGTAACAATAAATAACCTGCTGGATCGTGCCGAGGTAACATTTATGAGTTTTCTAGAGGTTGAGGGTGGGGGCAGTAGGAGACAGCAACAATTTTTGTTGGGTAGTTTTTTTGCTTAACATAATCTAAGCATTCAAAGCATTCAAAAGCATTCAAAAATCAAAGATTTAATTACAACTATCTTTTAAAAGATGTGAAAAATGACTGGCTATCTCTACAGAAGTCAGTGAAAGAGGCTAGCTCCCCTTCTCTGGCCCAGAGGGCACGTGGCGCTGCCGTGGCTGACACCCGCACACATGAGCTCTCTCTACCCTGGGCAAGGTGACCTTATCCATAGCATCCAGTGGGAGAAGTGGCTGTTCTGGGGTGTTCCCCGAACCATGCTTGGGTGTTGCCTTGGTGAAGGCTAGTTGGCACTAGCCCAAACCATGTTACCGAGTAGACCAACAACGATGCAGTAGGAACGGGTCTGGGCCACTGCCCAGCCTCAGACCTGGGCCCTGTTTAGCGTGCTCCCCTCAGCCATTATGAAGGATGATCAAGCTCCAGGCAAATGGCACACATATGATGTATTGTTATCTTCTGTTCCAGTCCTTGGTCAATGATCCAGAGAGAAATAAAATCCTACCTGCCTACCTTGAAGATGTTAGGAAAGAGATGGGAGAGGAGCAAATAAACAGCTCTGCCGACATAGGTGCAGTTGTTACCATCCTGGATAAGGTCTCCGTTATCCCAGTAGCGGCAAACAAGACCGCTATTAAAGTAAGGTTTTATTTTAAATCTTACCTATACTTATTAAGCCCTTCAGACCCTTTTGTCACAAAGGATGACATTCTCCCTGAATAAAATTCACAGCTAGTTAGGAGTTAGGGTAAGGAGCAGAAAAGTATTAAGGGAATGAGATGAAATGACAGAAAAGATGAAACGACAGCAAAGATACAGAAGAGTTTATGAAAAGTCAAAATGATGAAGACAAGAAGCCTATGCATGAAAGAGAGACTGCTGTACGCTTAGTAACTAGAAATCTTCTAGGGATCCCTAAACGTCTCTAGCAATCTAAATTAGAGAAAAGAACAAGGAACGATGGATGAAATATTAGATATATGGTCACAATGTGTGCTTGCAGCTCAGAAAGACAGCTGTATCCTGGGCTGCATCAAAAGCAGCATGACCAGCAGGTTGAGGGAGGGGATTCTGCCACTCTACTCCGGTAAGACCCCACCTGCAGTACAGCATCCCCCTGTGGGGTCCCCAGCACAAGAAAGTGGGTCCAGAGGAAAACTGGAACATCTCTCCTCTGAGGACAGACTAAGAGAATTGGGGTTGTTCAGCCTGGAGAAGTGAAGGCTCCAGGGAGACCTGACTGCAGCCTTTCATCACTTAAAGGGGGTTTATAAGAAAGATGGAGAAAGACTTTTTTACCAGAGCCTATAGTGACAGGACAAGGGGCAACTGTTTCAAACTGAAAGAGGGTAGATTTAGATTGGACATAAAGAAGGAATTCTTTACTGTTAGAGTTGTGACACCCTGGAACACGTTGCCCAGAGAAGTTGTGGATGCTCCATCACTGGAAGAGTTCAAAGTCAGTTTGGATGACCCTGCCCATGGAAGGGAGGTTGGACTAGATGATCTTTAAATGTCAAAACCATTCCGTAATTCCATGATTCTTTGAGTAGGAGCAGAAATAGAGAAAAAAAAAAAGGGGGTTGAGATAAGGATCGATTAACAATTAGATATTAACAACAAATGAATGGCAAAACATATCTTAGAAATACTTGGAAACTCTGATTATGAGGTTACAGAGGAAAAGGACTGCTCTTCTGAGCAGAAAAGCGCAAAGAGACTTGATGTTTTGTAGCTGCAGAACACTTCATGAGAGAGAGGGAGAAACCAAAGCTAGCACAAAGGCTGAGAAAGAAGGGAAAGAAAGCTGGAGAAGAAAAAAATACTATGTAATATGTAAAAAAAAAAAAAAAGCTACACAGCTCCACTTTTGGAAACCTTAATTTCAAAATAGAGCATTAAGAAGGTTAACAGCTGAAGATTTCACATAGATTGAGAAAATAAGAAAATGCTGGGCTTTTTCAAAAGGCAATTCTAGAACCATCAGAAACAGCAATGATTTGTATGGGATTTCTGTAACAGCATTTTTCTGTTGTTATTCCAGAATTTCCTTTCCATAGTGGACTTTATTGTTGAAAATTCCACAAATGAAGCTTGGGAAAACCTGAATGAAGAGGAAGGACCCAAAAGTTCTTCACTGATGAAGTCAATAGAAAATTTTAGCCTGAACCTCCAGCCAGTTGATAATACCATTCCTTCTGTCTCTGTAGAAACCCTTCAACTATACGGTATAGCCGTCACAGAAAATAGCACAGATTATAAGAAGACTTTCCGTAGTACAGACAGCCTCACAGTTGATGTGTTCATTGATAATACTGAAGTTCAGACTCTAACCAAAAATTCAACCATTGTCAGTGTGATGTACTCAAAACTTGGATCTATTTTGCCCCGGAGTAAGAACCAGCATGTGAACGGCTTACTCATAACAACAACTGTGAGCAGCAACAGAAGCCAGAAGTTCAAAATTAATATGAACTTTGAAAAGAAAAACTTATCTCTAAAGACACCCCAGTGTGTCTTTTGGAACTTCGAACTCAACGAACCTGGAGGTGCCTGGGATACTCAGGGTTGCACAGCCACACAGGAAGAAGATAAGTATGTCCGTTGCTCCTGCAATCACTTGACATCATTCTCCATTCTGATGTCACCTGATATAATCTCCCGGATAAAGGCTGAAGATTACATTACCTACATTGGCCTGGCCATTTCAATCTTGAGTTTGGTGACCTGCATTATAATTGAATCCTTAGTCTGGAAGTACGTGACGAACAACACCACCTCCTATATGCGCCATGTCTGTATACTCAACATAGCTACATCACTCCTGATTGCCGACATTTGGTTCATTGTCACTGCCTCTATCAATGACCAAAACCAACAGATAAGCAAAGGTATCTGTTTCGTGGCCACCTTCTTCATCCATTTATTCTACCTGTGTGTCTTTTTCTGGATGCTCAGCCTGGGCCTCATTCTTTTCTACAGACTGGTCTTCATCTTGCATAATACAAGCAAGACCACTCAGAAAGCAGTGGCATTCTGTCTGGGATATGGATGCCCCTTTGTCATTGCAGTCATCACCCTTGCTGTCACACTGCCAAGGAACAATTACACCAGAAAAGATGTCTGCTGGCTCAACTGGGAGGACAGCAAAGCTCTCTTGGCCTTCGTCATACCTGCCCTGACCATTGTGGTCATGAATTTGTTCATCACCGCAGTTGTCATAATAAAAATACTGAGGCCAACTATTGGGGATAGGTCAAACAGGCAGGAGAGGAAGTCCTTGTTTCAAATTGGCAAAAGTGTGGCCATCTTAACACCACTGCTAGGCCTCACCTGGGGATTTGGCCTTGCCACCATCATCAAAAACAGCCATCGAGCTTTCCACATCCTCTTTGCCCTGCTGAATGCTTTGCAGGTGAGTAACACATATGTATGGTTTTGTTTCCTCTATGACCATTTAACATGTGGTGACATTCTTGCAGTGCTGTGCTTGGAGAGGGAATAAAAACAGCCTGGGAAAGCTCGAGGTTGCCTTGCACATCCTTATTACCAAAAGGGTCTTTGGAAACCCATTCCAGGAATGCAGCTGTATTTCATATTCTCAGCTGCCTTAACAGATGTGTCTTACCGATAAAGCTGACATACAGATAACGTCCAGCTTTGCCAGTAGATTTGGAAAGAACTTCATTTCTGAAGATCAGGAAAATAGCCCTATTATGTTCAGGTGGTGTAAGGTCCTGGTCCGATTGTTGGTCCGGGAGGGGTTTGTAATGATTCCGAGGGTTCTCACGTGTGGGCAAGCTTCAGCATGTCTGGTCTCATTTACAGTACATCTAGAGGCATCACACTATGCTTTTGTGGGTTCAGGTGGTGGGAGAGTATGAACAACATGAAAGTCATCAAGAACAGCTAAGCAGCACTAATAATAAAGAGAAGAACTAAGCAAAAAACACAGGATTGAGAGTTTTCAGTTAGTATGATTTTTACAACAACAATATTTAGCTGCCCAGTAGGATCCCAATATAGTGGGGATTTCTTCAGGAAACAAGTTATGTACACTCGGTCTTTTAAGAATGGCCTCAAAATTGTATGCTTCAGACCAAACAGGCCTTTTATATTGTGAGCCTGCTTGCTTATCTGGGGAGCATAAGCAGGTTATGCCTTCCATACACAAAGGTCCCTTCTTCCAAATATATTTAGTGCTAGCAAACTCTCTGTGTCACTTTTGCAGACCAGATATGCACACAGTTTAAATAGACCGACCTGGAGAACTCCTACCACATCAACAATCGATTAAGACACAGTTAGAAAAATGCCCCTTATCAAAGAGTTCAAAGTTTAAATAGTCAACATGGACAATGTTCGAGATAACTGTGGGGTACTGCAATTAAAAGGTTGCTATCATCAAAATGCATGTATTTATCTGTCTCCTAGGGATTATTCATTTTGGTGTTTGGGACTCTCTGGGACAAGAAGGTAAGAATTCAAACTATTTCTTACCTTATGTGAAAATACTGTTAGAATTTGAACATAATTGCTCTATTTAATGATTGATAAATTTTTTTTAAACAAATAGATACAAGAAGCCCTGCTGAAGAGGAATTCAATGTCCAAGTGGAGTTCACAGCAAACAAAGGTTAGAACTTTGAACCTTGACCTAAGAATGTATCTCAGAGTTACTGCTTAATAGCCTAATATTCTCCAAGTGTCTTTTAAGTCAAATCCACTTTATATTCTGAATTATTTATTAGAACTAGTCAGAGAAAGAGAAGACAACATGAATATACTTCCTTTTTCAGAGTTCATTATTTCACCTATAATTGGTAAAAAATGAGAAGAAGTTTGGTGGACATTTTCTCTAAATTCCACAAGAAACAAACCACAAAATGTAATTGAAACTTTAAGCTAGAAAACAGAAAATTTCAGTGGCACCATTATTTATTCACAATCTAAGAGAAATGCAAAGGGGACTTCTTGAGGAAGATGCCTGTCAGCTATGAGTAGGAAAGGATGGAGCTATCACAAATTGAACTCCTGAGACAAGGAGACAGGTTAGCCTGTGCTTTATGCTGGGAACAGAAAATGGGAGGAAGTATGAATCTTTTGTCAAAATCGTGTCTATGTATGTGCAGCAAAGACTCAGATTTCAATGACAAAAGACAGAACATAAAAGAATGTGATTCTGGAAACATGTGGCCTGGACATGCTCCTAGAAGAGGAGAGACTTGGGTCCCATACTCAGCAAATTCCTGCATTTAACTCAAAATATTCAGAACCTAAAAAAAAAACCAAATAAAATGCCACACCAGGATGAGTAAGGGTTTGACAGCATCATAGTCTAACCACTGGTACCTGAGGTAGAAAAAGAAAATGGTGGTATATGACAGCATCACTCTTAAATGACAACAGAGTTTTATATTGGTTACTGAACAGGGTTTATTCAGAAAAGCTGCAGAGGTATTGCTAAAGAACTGGGAAGCAGATTTAAAAACCAGCATAATTAAGACAGATGTGTACATAGCCTCAAAGGAATTAAGGAGTCCATTAAAGATGGACTATCAGCTCAGAGGAGCAGCGTTTTCTCAGATGACTCCACAAGAGTGAACTCTTACACAAGAATCACAGAATTGCTGAAGTTGGAAAGTACTTCCAGAGATCACCTGGATCCTCAGTAGCCACCTCTGAGCGTGTCGTCTCCAGGGATGTGCTGAAGGAGGCAGCCTGTGATTAGCCAGGCAGAGCAGTGCTCTAAGTTTTAAGTGCTCCAACCATCTGCCACATTCAGACCTTATCTCAGCATGAAACAGGAAAGATGCAGTTTCTGCCTCACTCTTCTTCATTTAAGATCCCCAGAATCATCCACCTGGATTTTTTTAACTGGTACTCCAAATATTCCAGTGTTTTCTGCAGGAGGATGACTCCTGGGAATGCAGGACTGGGAACACTTCCTAATGCATTTTTAAAGCACCATTCCTTCTTTCTGGCTTGAAAATAACATCTGCTTGATGTGCTGGTATTCTGACTGTGGGAAAAACTCTGTTTTCCCAGGAAACTGGAAGGAAAGGCAGGAATAACTGATATGACTATCATTAAGC
>JAOXNH010000023.1:116060135-116087038 GCA_028566575.1 Bartramia longicauda
CTGCTGACTGCGGGGAGGTGGGACTAGATGACCTTTGGAGGTCCCTTCCAGCCTGGACCAATCTATGAATCTATGAACTAACTATTGCTGCCACTTTTCCAGGGACTTATCCTTCCCTACAAACTGCTGCAGTTTGATACAGGCAGGTTTTGGGGTTTGACATTATAAATGCATAGTGCCACGGTAACTGAATTTGGCCCATTTAGCAACATCACCCAAAGCGGGAACTCAGTTCACATTTCCAAAACTACATATGTTTTTATATTTCCAACCATATAAAAATCAGGCTGGGATTCTTATTGACTGCAGATGAACACAGGCATTTACATCTGAACAGCTGACTGTTAGATCATATAGTAGCTATAACTAGCCAATTGATCTCCAGCAGAATTTGGGGTCCCTCTCAATCACTGAGTGTAACATAACATTATCAGGAACGTTGTGACTTCTGCTGTGGAGCACCTAAATTACATTATTACAACCCACAGTTTCACTGCTAAATGCCCTCATGTAATACCAAAATTCTTAGCTCCATTGCAAGATATTCTGGTAGCTTTGGGACACTCTTTTGATTTTTGAGCCAATGCCCTGCATTTGTGGTCTCAGTAAGACAACTTTTCCCCCCCTAATATTCTATATATTCCTCATATTTCCAGAATTACCTTGAAAGGTTTGAATTTTCCTCATCTTGCGAACATTTCCAGTGCCATCATCCTCCTTAAGCCAGATGATCAACTTGTCAGAAAGGCTTCCTGTGGTCTTATAGAAGAACTGGAGGCACTGCTCAGTTCTCTTTGGATAAAGGATTCGAGACTCTAGGAGTGCCACCTCGTCTGCCTTGCCAGAGCTGGTGCTGAAGTACATGACATAGCCAGCGCCTGGGAAGAAAGTGTAGAGTGTCACCGCCTTTTTTCCAGATTTCCTGCTAGGAAATTTATCATTAACATTATCAGTTGAAAGGATAAATTTAGGAGGCCTAAGTGTAGTACTTAACACGACCAGCAGAGGAAATGGTAAGTGACAACCACCTGAGACAGACCAGGGTAAGAACAGGACTAGTAGCTTAGCATATATGGAACTCATCCCTGGCAGCTTATGTCAATTTTGTATTAGTTGGTCTCGTTGGAAGTTGGATACATCAGGAATGTCAGAGATATGATACTTGCAATCAGCTCTTAATCCTCTGTAACTAGTAGACTTTTTATTTTTTTACTTGATTTATATTGAAGATAATCTAAAGGTGAGATCTTAGAGATCACATGCTATATTATCTTGTAAAGAGTAAGATAGCTGATTATCAGTGATAAAGATAATAAAAAAGGGTTGGACACAGAACTAGCACTCTCCTGACCATGAACATGAATAAGCTCTTTTTTACAGCTTGTTGAAAAACTTTTCAAAAATCAGCTTCTCAGTTTGGGGAAATTATTTAAGAATTCCTGCCCCTCTGGTTAATTTCCTACTAACATGTTCTGAAGTGTTCCTTACTTTAGATTTGAAATGTCTACTTTTATCCTTATATTTATGAGGGATTTACCACTTGCGCATGCATCTTATCTTGGTATCACATGGGCTTGTCACATCTTATCTGTATTGCATTGCTCTAGTGATTCATTATAGACTAAAAAGTGAAATTCTTTTAGCTATTGTGTAAAAACTCCCTCTGTTGGGGCCTGGTTTCTTGGACTGTTGTCAAAGCAAACATCTGGGGCATCGTCAGTTAAACCCACAGCTGTATAAACCCGGTACAGCCCCCTGCATGGTGAGCGGAGCTGTTAATCACGTTCACTCTAACCATGTCAGGGGAATATTCTCCATCTGCTTTGCTTTGAAATCATACCCACAGAAGCTTTGCCAAAGATACTTAATTGCTTTATGCACATATATGACACTGCCCCAAAAGTTAAATTAATGTTAAATTTAGAATCACAGAATCATAGAATTGTCTAGGTTGGAAGGGACCTTTAAGATCCTCTAGTCCAACCATCAATCTAAAAAATCTGATAAAATCCGATAAGAAAACATCACTAAACCGTGTCACTAAACACTATGTCACTCTGTCTTTTAAATACTTCCAGGGATGGTGCCAAATTTAAGTATATTGCATATAAGTATGATCACTGTTGTTCCAAGTGGGAAACAGGTCTGTGAGCCTTATTCAGGTGCCTAACATGGTTGTTGAGTTTATTATGGTATCAAACCCCAGACAATCAAGGTTCCTCCTCCTTTTTGATAAGAAAGACAAATAAAGGCAATATTAAGTGTCTGTGGTAGTTAGGATATGGCCTTAGCAGACTTCAGCATGAGGATACAGGGATCCAATCCAGAGCCAGGCTGCCAGCTCCTCCCTAAGATTTAGGCTGTTCTTTCCCTCATTCAGTTTAGCCAGCAATAAGTCAAAAGTCAAGAGAGTCAAATTGTTTGGGCAAAATACAATCCATCTGTGTTAGAAACCTAAAATTAACCCTAACTTGAGGTGTTTGCAGAAGGAGTTCTCAAAAAATGTCTAAATTCCTGACGGAGTCAATGACCCTTTGAAGGTCTTCAAAAGGAGAGGCACTCCCTACTCATGCAATTCACCTCGGCTCTCTGGAGATCCTCAGGGACCCTAACCCTCTCCAGAGGGGTACTCTTCAAAGAACATCAACACTTATGTTGCGTCAATTCACTACATACTAAAGCATAATTGCATGTTAAGTGCTTGCTGCAGAGAGATTGGAATTTGCCCGATAAACTCAAAGAACTCCACTGCATTATTTTTTCAATAATAATTCTACTATTCGGAGGGGGGAAAAAAAAAGGGAAGGAAAGAATGAAAAAGTCAGATGAGAGTTAGGAGTGTGTACTTATGGAAGCTGTCAGGTGGTTTTATTGAGTTATATTGCATTCTGGGACCCGATCAACAACTACTAACATTATAAGAGGTTGAGGATCTGTTCTTTCCAGTGGGTGGGTCACATAAGGGGAATAGAGTACTACTCCTGAGTGCAGCAAGTCAAATTTTTCCTTTATCAAAGAATAACAAAGCACAACTGAATGTGCCGGAGGCCAGGATTCCTTCACTCTGTACTTGTGCAAAATTTACAACAGAAGTAACTTTTTTCTTTTTTAAATTCTGTAGTAGCTTTCCCTGTCTAAATAATGACAAATTTGGCCCTTGCTTTTCAGAACTGCCTGTTGGCAGTCATAAATGAGATTTAATCTTTATGCTCACTTGTAAACTAGCTCACTGTGACTGGGGCTGACTTCACCCTTTTGGAGATTTTCCTTCCTTGAAAAATGACCAAATTACTGTGTGAAAAAGAAAGTTATTATCCCTAAACTCCTATCATAAAATACTTTGCAACTTTCTTCTACCTCCACAACCAGCACTGCTCGAGCTTATTATTTGCTTTGCAAACACAATATTTATGGATGTCTATGAGTCCTGTTTTGCTCTTATCATGGGGTAACATAACTCTTACTCAGACTTTGGAAGTTACAGTAAATCCTTTTCCAGGTTATATTTAAAAGGCTGATAGTTAAGAGTGTTCTTTATCCCCTTTTATCCTGCCAGTGTGGAGAACATTCCAGTATGTTGAAAAACCTCAATAAGAACACAAGTGCAACCATAAACTCACACTCACAGGGCCAAGACATGTGAAAATAAGAAATGCTTTTTGCTTAACCAGAAATATTGCAACTTGGGTGCTTCCTGGGTATTATCTTAAATATGGTCATTTAATCCTGTGTTTTCAGAGTAGCCAGTGCTGGGTTTTCTCAAGCATTGACTACAACGACAGGTTCAGAGAAGTTGTTAAAGACTATTTAAAGCACACAAACTAGTACAGACATGCACAAGGTATCTTTACTCCAGCTAACCCATTTTCCATAGGAAAGTGTTCTGTTACTTCATTTTACCTCTACAGCGCCCAGAAAGTGTGTGGTCTTCCTGCCCGGTGGCACTGCTCAGTTGATGGACCCAGTCTAGATCATCTCTGGTGCCCTGAATCATGCCACAGATATTTTCAAGCTCAAAAGAACACTGGTCCAAAAAAGTGTGAGTTGAAGCTGAAAAAAACCCGCACACATTATTACCTCTGAAGTAGTATTTCATTAAAATTTCTGCTCTAATGTTGGGGGGTTTTGATTACACTAATATAGACATCACATATAGAAGACAGATGTGAGCCCAAAGATTCAAAAGAGGAAATATTTGATTCCTGGAGGGATTCCCTGCATAAAGATAACAACATTTGATCACTTCACAGAAGGTTATCAAGGTGCCGTGTGGCAATGACTGATAGAGGCTGTCTTTGTGCCTGCTTGTAAGCCTTGGAGAGACAAGTCACTTTGTGAAGAGTGGTGGTGGTGTATTTAACCATTCCTCAGCTGGAGGTTATTGCTCTTCACGGCCCAGTTCTCTGCTTGATAAGCATGAGCACTGTTCTTCCACTTCAAGCAAAGCTCACTCAGTTACCTTAGGCTGGTTCAGCCTAGTTTGCCTGCAAGTTGATGCTTCTGTTGGCAGATCCATGGGAACACGAAGTTCTCACTAACAATCACGTAATGATAACATCTTGTGGTGAACCAGCTTAGCAATCAACTAGACGGTGCTGAAGTCTAGACTTAGCCAATCTCAAGTGCCAAATGATCTAATTAAGACCAAATGTCAGTAAAAGAGGACAAAGTACAGTTGCATTCACCTTACAAAAGCACAATGAAGCTGCCCATCCACCAGCAGGACCCAATCACACGTCTGAATGCCCAGGAGAAACACAGAAGAAAAGATGTGAATAAATTGACTTTCATTGAGTAATTGAACTTTTACAAAAGTAACGACAGTTAGCAGAGCTGAAGAGGGGGATGAGGAAGGAATAAACTGTTTGGGCCTCTACACTACACGTCCTCTCCCATACTTCCTCAAGAGCATCTGAGAAGAATTTTTTGTGGTTTTAGAGACATAAGGGAGGAGAACCAGCCAGGCTCAAATATAAACAAAGAAAGAGTTTGCCATGGTTGAAATGTGACTTACTGCAGTTGTACATGCGATTCAGCCTTTCCAGGTCAATGGCACTGAAGTCTAGACGTTGTCCAATTACATTATCAAATTCTGGTATCTTCGTTGTGATTGTGGGGATATTTTCATTTTTGTTAAATGAAAGTGGTTCATAGTGCATCAACGATTCATAGTCATAGGGGGTGTTCAGATCAGTGATGAAGCTGTCATTATACTTTAGAAAATTATGCTCCTTGCCTGGTGAAAGAACAGAAAAGTGTTTAATTTTTAGAGAAATCAGAAAGGAAATGGTTTTAGGATGGCCCCTTGGATACAATTTTCTGAGGCCAAATTGGTATACCTGAAAGCAATTACTTCACAATAAAATATTCCATTTAGTAAGATTTGTTTATGAAGTCATGTGGGCAACAAAGCAGTGCCTTTAGATTGCAGTTCTCCACCCTCCCATGTGACTTCAGCAGATTAAAAATCCAACATCCATGAGCTGTAAAGAATGGGATATACAGGAAGTCAGATTAGATGGTCTAACAGTAAGCATCCTGAAGGACGGAACTTAAGAGTTAGTGTGCAGGCATAAAAATAAAAAAGAATGCACTGAAAACTTTTCCATACCTCTGCACATCACGGAGCTCACAACAGCACATTGTAAGACTTCTTGCTTTGGACATGGTTCATTACAATTCACAGCAAAAAGTCAGAGTCTCGATGCTATTGACATCATCATCATCACCATGACTCAAGATAAGACCAAGTTAGCAATAAGGTGAATTGGTTTTAGTGCTGTTCCTGGTTTTTGACCAAAGAAGTTGTATCAAAATCCTGCTACATCTACAGATTGATTTACAGTGGTCTCAGGTGTGACCCAGTGTTTCTAAAATCATATCTTTAACAAGGTCTTGAAATCTAGGATGGAAAATGATGAATCTGCACCTTACAAAATCTTACTTGAAGCTCGAAACCCACCTGCAATAATTTGATCCCACCAGATTGTCACATAGTCATCCCGGTCCATCCTTGACTGCTCATGGTAAAATCCTAACGCGTGCAGGATCTCATGTTCCACGATGGCTCTGTAGTCACACCCTGCCCCGATAGAGAGGTTCTGCCCAGTCTGCAGGTCTCCCACCATGGACCAGCACCTGAGAAAGAGAGACACCTTACTGTCCGTTAAGCAGTTTTCTTCTCTACATTTAAGTTCTCAGTAGGCTCGCTGGATTTGAAGTAATATCAAAAAAGGTTAAATATAAAAGGAGTAACACAAATCATCATTTAGATTCTGCCCGGATGCCTTGATACTCTAAAGATACTCTACTGTGAAAGCAGACTAAGCCTCAAAAACATATTTGCTGTCACCTGCATGAGCCCAACGTTTTACGTATCCTTTATTCAGACAGGTTCACCCCTGATTTTTGAGATCCACAGAAGTTCAGCCCTGTACCAGCTGCCATTGTGCCAAGAAACAATATATACATAGACACAGTAAACTTGTCAAGACAGACTGAGCTTTTTTGCAATCACTTGGGTGAGGGAAGAGATCTAGGAGGATTTAGAGTAGCAGCATTTGGTCCTTTGGAACAGCAGCTGTGCAATGCATTGGCCACAGGTGTGAAGTCACATTTTTCTGCAGGGGTGCAGACCCTACTCCGTGACTCAGCAGAAGCTAATCATGATTGAGGAGGAAAGGAGCTCCTCAGCCAATCCACTGGGAAATTTTTAGGGTAGCCCAAGGGTGATGTGAGAGGCTACTGCTAAAGAGCATCCGCTTGTACTGTAGCTTCATTTGCACGTGACAAAGCAGCATTGGGTGGAGTTTGTTGAAGGAGCTCTGAGCACACCAACGTGGGCACTGAAAACAAAGAGCTTGAGCTCTAGAATAGCTGCTACCAGGGAGCTTTTCCAGAGCCAGGCTTTTCAGCACCAACTTGTCAAAAGTCATGGTGCTTGCAGTCTTGTAAAAGAAGTGTCATAGGCCATATTACCCAAGGAAGAGCTGAGGGCAGAAATATCAGTGCCTACATGCCTTGATGAAGTTGTGGGAGAACAAGAAATATTCACAGCTGACATAGTGAGAAGATTTTTGTGCTGTTCTACATGTTCTTTCAAAACACATTTAGGTATAGGAAATAAAATAAATCTTTCCCATTCCTGAAAACCCAAATCTCTGGATACATAACCCTTTCAAATTTTGAGAGAGCCTTTTGTTAAAGAAGAACCACACCAAAACAATAGTAATGTTACAATAAACTGCCTTTCCACAGCTTTTTTTTGACTTGTCTTCCAAAGATTTCAAAACCTAAATTCTGGCTATTCACATCCTTGATATGTTTAGAGGATGTACGTGGGGGTTGTTTCATCCACCACTGAAATGGAAAACAACGCTAGGTAGGAAAGTGGAAGCAGCTGATGAAAACCCAGTGATGCTGGGATTCATCTCACCAAAGAGTACCCATCCAAACATCACACACCCATTTCAAGTTCATCATCTAAATACCCTCTGCAGTCAACAGAGGGAGGCAGCTGTTTCCAAGCTTTGTGTCTAAGGAGGTAAATTGTGTTGCTTTCTCAGTGGCCTCTTTTTCTCTGCCGACAAGAAACTTAGAATAAACTTTTAGACTGTTGCAGTCAAATGAAATTAATTCCCAGCTGATTCTACACAGCAAAATTAAACAGAAATTGATATAAACCTTACCCGTCTTCTTTTCTAAAAAATATGTAGGTTTTCTCTCCTTCATATGGCTTGAAATCAATGCAAGACTTAAGACGGAACATTTCAAACGCCTGGAGAATTACTCCTTTGGCATTCAGATCTGGAAAATATGCATCAGGAAAGCACATTTAACACATTGCAGGTCGTTCCCCCTGGAGAGGTAAGATACAGACACAGATACACACATGGGACCAAGAGAAAAGTGATTGAAAGGAAAAATGATTAATTAAATTGTCTTCTGTTATGATAGCTGTAGAAGAAAAAAAAGATGGTTTTGATATAAAGGAGCTGTCTAATTATTAGTGAATTTTAATGTGAGAGAACCAGTTCTGAATAAGGCAATTTTTTTATCACAGTGACTCCAGTGCAAATAAAGGTTGGAGCTAAAATCTGAATAAAGTATCTGCATTACCTAGGTCATCACCCAGAATATAAGGAATGGGGAACTTCCATCTGTAGATCTCATTTCTTAGGGCATTTCGCTGATCCTTCTGAAAAGGGAATTAAGAGCTGGTGACACATCTGGTGAGGGAAGATGGGCTGATTTGTACCAAAAATACAGTAAGGACAAGTGATAAAATTTTTAGTTACTTACAGAGAGCAAGATATCACCCTGAAAGAGGTCCAGTCCAGCAGCTGAAAAGTAATTTGATGAAAGATAATGTAAATGAAATATCAAATATCAAACGTATTTCACCTCATAAACCATATTGAGCCTGCTTATACAAGGTTAATGTCCTTGGGCATTTACAGAAAATAAAGAAGGGCCATCCTCTTTATGTTGAAATATAGGGACAGGCCTAAAAGCAATGGTAGTTTCTACTCAATATTTACTACTAAGCATTGTCTGCATTTTTGGTGACAGAAATCTGGTGGCCACCATTACTATGTCTAGTTTGATAACACAGTCACACAGTGAGAATATAGTAATGTTGAGTACTACATCAGGAAGAATATTGTACAGTGCACCATCAAAGGATATATAGAAATTCGCATTACAGGAAATAAAAACAAACAAACAAACAAAAACAAAACACAAAAAACCGCAAAAAAACCAAACCAAAAAATCCCACAGAGGAAGACAGTACAGTGAGTTGTGTCTTTTCCGTTTGGTTTCCTTAGTACATATAGAAGCTCAATAAACATCTAAGCTATTTTCCACTTTGTAAAACTTTATAAAAATCATATAGACATGGGCGGGGGGATGGTGGGGGGACTTCAGAGCTTTTCCAATTGATACAGTATATTGCTGCCTTAGTACTGTGGGTCTGCCCAAATTTCAGAAGTGACAGACATCTGCATCCCTTGTTTATGTAGGGTTAAGGTCCTAGGGTAGATTCATATGGCATAGCAAGAGGAAGGTAATTCAGAGCTCACTTAATTATATTTCTCTTCTTACTATGAACTATCTGACCATCAGTCACCCACGTCTTTTTTACAATACTCAAAATCCACTTTTTTGCTCACAATTTTCCAGGCCTTCTTAGAATGTAGTCTTGAACTCACCTAAGTTTATGTCTGGAATGTCTTTGATGATTATCTCACCAAGTTCAGCATCTGCTGCTGCAAGACAGACAAAACATTATGTGCTCAGATGTGGTGGCACACAACAAGCAGAAGAAGATGCTTCAAAACTCAAACCAGCTCCCAGAGCACTTACCAGCTTCACTGGAGAGGTGCCCAACCTGAAAGAGAATGAAATACAACCAGTATAAGGTGTGAGATGCCTCTGGACTGAGAGGAGCCTGTAGAAATTAGGATTCTACTTACAGAGGCTGGAGTGCCATAAGTGTAAGATAACAGAAGCGCTAGGGAGAGCAGGAAGATGCCGGAGCACATTTTTGCAATGGAAAGAGAAGCTGGTCCTTCTCATCCCTTCCAATATATAGGGCATGCTGCTGATCTTTCCACAGAACATCAGCCAACCAGCTTCAACCTTTCCACCGTTGTAATGTTATTATAACAGCAAGATTTTCCTCCTAAACGGCACATGATGGCATTGTTGTTATCAATTACCCAAGTCCACTTTGAGGAACATTACAGAGAGGAATGCAATAACTTCATGTCTTTAGTGCACCCAGTGAAAGGCCCACCCAGCCCCCGTGTAAGAAGATCTCAGTCTGACCCAAAGTTACTGATTCCTTCCACTGTGCTTGTTATCTGTCAGTTTACAATCTTGACTGCACAGGGGGAAAGTCTACACAGAATTATTCCAGGTTTATAGCACTGCAGTGACACTAGAGTTTGGCCCAGTGTTGTTTTCAGTTAATAATTAACATGACATTGTAAAGATTAGAGATAAAAGAAATATGATTATGAATGCCCAAACAGTATTTCCCCATGGCTGAAGACATCCTGGGACTGATGCCCCAGTGCACAACATGCCACTCTTTGCCTTCAGAGGCAGTCATATACATCAGTAGATCCTTGGCCTTCCAGGTTTATGTTCCTTTCTTTCCTGGTGGGTTTCAGAGATGACAAATTCTTGTCCTGCACTTTGCTGTCTTCTTTCTTAGGGGACATGAGTCAGGGAAGGCACACGGGCCAAGGCTCCAGAAAGCTCTAGATCTCCCACAGGTGCTGCATCGTACCTGTCATCACCCTGTAGATGTTCCATGAGCCCTGGAACGTGTTCACAACTTAAATGTAGGCATTTGAATCATGTTCCCTCATTTCCCATCTGAGATTACAAGTGATGAAGGTAAGAATGTCCACCTCTGTGTTCAGCAATTAGGTAGCGAAAGGTTTATGCCACAGACACTACCATCCACAGCACAACACAGAGAGATTGAGTAGGAGAAGAAAAAGTGCTCTGGAGGTGCTTCACACGCTGCTTCCCAGCAGTATTGGCAGGAGATACTGGACTTCAGTGTGAAGAAGCCTCAAACACAAGTAGGAAATGTGCCTATGTACAGTGACTGCCCTGCCCTAAGGAGTCAGATACCCACACTGAAAAGTTCAAGAACGACTGTCTCCCGTGAGTGGGACCCCACTCAGGAGCAGGGGAAGAGAGTGAGGATGAAGGAGAGGCAGAGACAATGTGTGATGAACTGACCATAACCCCCATTCCCCAACCCCTGTGATGCTGGAGGGGGAGAAGGTAGAGAAGTTGGGAGTGAAGTTGAGCCGGGGAAGAAGGGATGGGTGGGGGGAAGGTGGTTTTTGATTTGTTCTTATTTCTCATTATCCTATTCTAGAATGGCAACAAATTAAATCAGCTTTCCTAAGATGAGGCTGTTTTGCTCAGGACAGTAATTGGTAAGTGATCTCCCTGTCCTGATCTTGGTCAAGGAGCTTTTCATCCTATTTTTCTCCCCCTGTCTTGTTGATGGAGTGGGAGTGATAGACTGTCTGGGTGGGCACCTGGTGGCCAGCCAAGGTCAACCCACTACAAGATCCAAACAAATTCCCATTCTGCTTTCATGAAAACTTCTCAGGAATGTTGAATTGGGTCCAGAGGCAGATGAAGGCAGGCAAGCATGCTGTTCTTTTAGCAGTGACCTAACGAGCTGAATACTCAAGCATGAGCGGTACTGAAAGCTGGGCTTGAAGAGGAGAAAAGGGAAGTCCTGGAACAGGATCTTGGAAAATTATGCACTAGCACTTCTGGTTAGGGAAGGCTGGACAGAGAGACACAAGAACTGGAAAGTAAGCATTGCCATGGGAAATACTTACATGGGAAGGATGGGAAGAAAATGGGAAGAAAAAAAGATTATATAACTAAGAGAAGCACCTTGCTTCTCCAAATAATCTTTGGAGATCCTATGGGCTCAATCTCTTAAAAGGAACAGGGAAACTGAGTTCAAATTCTTAAAATACAGAAACCACAGTCTACAGTTTCTTTAGCGAAGTAATATATTTTATCTGTCATAGATAACTGTTTGCATTTGCGGTGAAGAGGTTGAGGGCACTTCAGGGACAGGCTGGGACTTCAGATGTAATCAAAGGGGTGAGATCTGCAAGAAAAGCAAAAAAAAATAGTTAATTTAATTCGTGGAGTATATAGTGCAGTTCCACTGTGTATTTTGGAATGACTTTCAGGCGGACTCCAGGGGCAAGAAATGAAGCAACAATAATTCATCCAAGTATCTCTAGAGGGTGCAGCAGTACCTAGGGAAGGAGGGCACCCAGAGGAAGGGGAAGCAGGAAGGGCACGGAGCTGCAGGTGTGCATGGGGCTCCAGTCTGTATCTTCCTCAACCCCAGCAGGGGATCCTGGGTTTACTGAGCTGGAGGGAGACTGGGGCGAGAGAGTAGAGGGCTTGGGTCAGGGGTTATCAGAAACAGGGCTGGGAGATAAGGAGAGGGTGGAAAGGCTTGTTGGAGGCACAGAGCCTGGTGCAGACCTGCAGTGGTTATACAGAGATGACTTCCAACCTTCATCAGGGGCAATGTAACACTGATATAAAAATGAATATTCAAATGCAGAGACTGGAACCTTATAAATGTGACAATATTAGATTTAATATCTAGAGATTAAGCTGAACCCACTTATAACTGGAGACTAAGTGCAGTCTCCTAACAAGTCTCCTAATTACATTTTGACCTAGCAGCTGCAAATGTTTTCAGGAACACTGGCACCCATTTGGCACAATGGGACTGAACTTCCCCCCGTGAATTACTCCCTGTACAAAGCGCTGTCAGGGAAAGCACAAAGAGCCCTCAGCTGCTTTTCTTATTGCTAAAGGGCACTTGGAAGCATTGCCCAATGCCCTACATAACCTGCAGCAAAGCTGGGCCATTCTATATGCCAGAAATGCAGACCACTCTTTGCATTTTTATTAGGCTGAACACGTTCCTGGTTAAGCATTCATGGGAAGCAGCTTTCCAACCTTGCAAAAGTTCTTGTCATTTCAGAAGTTTCTCCATTCCCTACTGCAATGAAAACAAGAACCTGGGATTATTATTTTTTTTTTAATTTTTTTTTGTCATGAAGAGCAAGGGAGAAATCCTTCTGCCAGGAGAGTTCACAGAGTGATGTTCACCGCCCTTGGGTGTACAGAGTGAGTCTGGATTATCACAGCATGCTCTCAACTGTCCTCTCCTATCTGAGACAAGTGCTCTCACCCCTGTACTAGGGTCAGGTGTGGTTTAATGATTAGTTACTTATACAGAGTGTTTCCACTTTCCAGGCACTGACATTTTCCAAAGGCAACTCATTTCAGAAGGGTGATAGGATTCATCTCACCCATCAGTGATGGATTCCTTCGCAGCCAGTGGAGATCAGCACATCAGAAGAGCAGTTCGTCACAACTATAATGCAATGGGATCAGCTCTCATGCTGATGTGTTTGCAATACCTATTTCCTTTCCTTCATAATCACTCTGCAGTTCAGTCTATGGGTTGGAGTTACACCTTCTCTGAGTCTTCGGTCTTCCTTGGTACAAAGGTGGACCCCACGCACCCTCACCCTTTGTACCAGCCCTGTTCTGTACAATCCAATTTTAAATCAGCTTCTTGAAGACAACTGATCGAGTGCATCAGCTTCACCTAATAGCCTCAGCACATCCCCTCTCCATAGGAAATCCCTCTCCTCACAGCAACGACGTTTTCAAGCTGCATCACATTGTGGGTTTCCAAATACTCTGGTGCTGCTTCTATGGGTTTGCACTTTTCTGTCTGTCTGGGAGCTGGCTGATGCAAATAGCAGAGACTGCGTAGAGAACAACAACTCTGAATCATAGAATGTTTTGGGTTGGAAGGGATCTTAAAGATCACCTAGTTCCAACCCCCCTGCCATGGGCAAGGACACCTCCTACTAGACCAGGTTGCTCAAAGCCCCATCCAGCCTGGTCTTAAACACCTCCAGGGATGGGGCATCTACAATATCCTGGGCAATCTGTTCCAGTGTCTCACCTTTCTGTCACCCAATGCTGCTTTGAGCTCCACTGATGTTTCCATCTACATGCCTGTGCTTGAATGTCCTCCCATAAATATTGCTGGCCTTCTGCACTAAGTTCCCCTACAAATACTCAATAAAGTGGCTTATTTTCGAATAACTGCTGACACGTTTGCTCTCAGGAAACTTCTGAAGGCTATTTAAGTTTTAAACCTTTTTTCTTCCCCCTCCTTGGAGCTGCACAGTTAATTGTCTGTCACCGACCACGAGAGGCAGGAAGCTGCCGTCAACTCCCCCAGCCACATGCTCTGTCACACATCCACAGCCTTTACAGTGTCAGCAAACCACCCACCCTGCAAACCGCAAGCAAATAGCCCATCAAACAACAGCCAAACAGACTTGTTCCTCTAAAAACAAGAAAATGCCAGTAACGGGACCTAAACAACCCTCCTGTTCATCTTGCTCCTGCTTGAAGGTTCTTCCAAGTGCTGTTTTTTGCACGGTGCCCTTCCCCAGGAGCACATCTGCCCTCTCACACCCCACATGTGATAAGAACAGGAGCATCCCCTTGCCCCACCTGCTCTGCTCTCCTCCTCACTGCCTGCAAATTTGCTATAACCATGAGATCTCCAAACTGTAACCAAAAGCAAGTATGTTCCCAAAACACACGTGATGGTTAGTCACAAAAGCTACTGCCAAAAGCCACCTCTTGCTCTCTCCTCCCTGGGACCAGCTTCCACAGAAATTACTTTCTTTTCTATTCAGCATTTTTTTTCCTCTCCTGCACCATGAGACACTTCTGTAACCAACCATCACTTGTGTTTTGGGTGGCAGATGTGCCTCACTGTGACCACTTTTACACAGAGCAGTTAGGCTCAGGACTGTGAGTTTCAAAAGAAGCATTTTGCTTGAGGATTTTTGGACTATCCATGTAATGCTTTTCTGCAGTGTTTAATTTTCTCCCAACTGCCTGTGAAAACAACAGACCCTGCTCAATTCCTGTGTCCTGGCAGCAATCAGAATACTGCAGAGCTCAATACAATCATATTTCTTCAATATCTGCTTAAATCACTGCAGCTGGAGCCAAAGCCTCAATCAAAAGGACCCCATGCAACACTTTCCTCAGAAGAGGGGAAATCACTGTGGGTTTGTTTTTTAGGTAATTCTTCAGCCCCCCAATGTGGTGCAGCTCAAACAAACTGAATTACCAGCAGCTGATACGGCTCTGTATCACACAACCCCGCTCTCGACGTCTTCAGGGAGTGGTTTCCTCCTGTTCCATGACACATTGCTGAAGCTCAGCTTCTTATTTCAATTATTCTGGGTTGGTTTCTATGTCAGAATTTGTCTACAAACAAGATTTGTGTATTGTATCTGCTTATGAGTGTACTTCTGTGGGCATGCATCAGGTGAACTCCTGTACAAAGGGAAAGTGTCTTTCAGCTTTAAACAAAAACTAGAAAACTACTCAAAATCCTGTAACATATGCATAAAAGGAGGACAGTCTCACCTGACTCATTTCTATGGAGTTTCACCAAAGTCAGTTGTGGCAATCACCTGGAGCTCCCTTCATTTTAATGGAGTTACCAGCAATTTACAGCAGCAAAGACTCAAACTGCCACTTCTCCATGAGACATTATGATGTAAAGAAGAGATTTAAGGAAAGGTTAAACAGTTCAAACGACAATTATTAGCCTTTTTAGCTGAAAATTCAAAAGTCATGTTTAGCATCAGGTATACAGTGATTAACATTAATAGAAGGGTACTCTTAATGACTTATTTATCGTTGTATATCTTCATTCTCACCTCTCATAAAAGCATGGTGAAGTCTAATGACCATCTAAGACTATAGGTTTTATCTGCACAGTTTCCCAGGTCTTCATCTCCTGATTTCCTAATATGTGGTCCCAGTTAGCACCGTCTTGTCCACCCTGCACCATCCCACAGACACTGGGATATTCAAAGGAGCACTGGTCCAAGAAGGTGAGGCTCGAAGCTGCCGGGAATAGAGTAACATATTTTACCACATCCACAAATATCAAATAAGGCTCTCCCTGTTAACCCCACTCCAGAGTGTTTACATACAGGAAATATGTTCTTAATACAGCTGAAGACTACACAGACTTTCACATCTACAGCTCTGTTACCACGTATACATGATGTTTCCACCTGAAAGAAATATGTTATCTCTTTCTCCCTCTCTTGGCTGAATATTTCCTTCTGGGAGCCAGCTTGGCCCCTGTGTGCTAATTTTCCCTTTCAAACATCCATAATTTTCTCTAAGCTTGCCTGGGATAAGCTCTGTGGCCCATTTCTGCCGTCAGGGTGTAAATTAGAAGTACTTCTGCTGAAACTAGTGGGAATATTCAGGTATATGTTAACATAGTATGTCAGTACTGTACAGCACATGGAGCATTTACTTTCAAGGCTTTGCCAGTGGAGCTGGAAAGCACCGTTATCCCCATTCTCACTCCTGAGCCCAACTGTCTTACCAAACATCACAGAAATAGGAACTTGAAATACTGAGATTTTGGAGAGCTCCAATTCCTGAGGACCGTTATTTGAAGATTTTATCATCATCAACAGCATGATGATCATGATCCATGAAGGAAACAGTAACTATTACATGCAATATTATGGGAAAGTCTGTGTGAATGAAAGGTGTTAGACTCTTGATTCACTCCAATGTTATTCTATAAATAAATTAAGATCTAGCCACCATGGAGCTTGCTGTTACATAAGAACTACAATTTCTTTTAGCTTCTGCAAGAGGATCCCAAGAATGAAGTCTTCCTACTCCTCTTGTGTGACTCCATCCATGTAACATGAAGCTTGAGTAAGGATTTTCAAACACATGTGTGAGAAGAAGGGCTTACTGCAGTAGTACATGTAATTCAACCTCAGTAAATCAGTCCTACTGAAATCCAACCTCTGCCCAATGATCTCATTAAATTCATGAATTTTTGTTGTAGTGGAAGAAATGTTGCTATTGATGTTGAAAGAATATGGTCCATAGTGCAAGACTGACTCATAATCATATGGGGTTTTGAGGTCAAGAAGGAGACTGTCATTGTGTTTGTCAAAGGCATGTGCAAAACCTATACAAAAACATACACATGGGATTAGGCAAGACCAGAAATAAATCTTAGCACATAACATCTTTTCAAAATGTTTTACCAGTGACTAAATAATGGTCTGGCTGTCAACTTGTAGGCAGCCATTCTCAACCAGAGACTTTTTACCATCGTAAAAAAAAATTAAAATACATCAACTGATGATTCTTAATCAGTTCAGACCTGCATTGTACCTTCTATAATTTCATCCCACCATATCTGAATATAGTCATCACAATCTGTCCTGGATTGCTTATGGTAAAACCACAGGGCACGCAGGAGCTCATGTTGCATTACGGCTTTACAGTCACATCTCTCTCCTATTGTCACCATCTGGCCACTCTGAAGGTCCCAACACCTGTAAGGCAAAACCTCAGATAATTGCACCCATTTGGCATAATATCTTCTATGACTTGTATCCACATACCAACTCAACTGCAAGACCAAGGTAAAAGTAGAAAAATAATATGTTTTAGAATTTCCCATCTGTGTTTTCCAATCTTGCCCCAACTAGATTCATAACACCGAAATACAGACCAACGCGTACCTTCAGCACCCTGCCACAGCCTGGCAATGAGTCCCTGTCCCAGGAGTGATTGGCCACCTCGTTCCTTTTTGCCAGTTGATTATGTATATATTTACCAAAGTATTTAAATAACTGGCCTGATTTTCAGAGGCGCTGAGCAGAGTGTACTCAGGATGTATTATCTTCCTTGGTTCGGTTCCTAAATACAACTTAAATCCTGACTTTTCATGTCCATTCGGAAATAATTCTGTGGGTTTAAAAAAACCCCAAAAACGCTGCCCAAAAATGCTATGCCCCAGTCTCCCCCACACCCGAGGGAAGGTCTATACTGGATTCCCAGACACAGACATTGGCTGGTGTCACCAGCTTCTTGATGGTACTTCCCAGAAAACAGGAAGGTCCTCTGACCTAACTTTAGACAGTCACAGTGTCAGCATCTGCTGCTGAGTTAGCTTCCCTGGCACCTTTATGCTCCCTGGGCAGCAACAGGCATTTGGGTTGTGAGTCACCAGACCTATTTTAGATTTCTATTTTAGGTGAGAGAGTTTTTGGCCTGGAAGAGTCACCACCTCCCCGCTGACTGCAAAGGTGACCCGTGGTGACCTGCCCAGCCGGAGAGATTGTTGGCTTCAACATTTGGTGAGTGAAACCCAACCCTGCCTCTGAAAGCAAGGAGGAAGCTACACGCTAACCCCAACACGCTGGGGACATACCCTGCCTCTGATCGACAGCAGGAGAAAGTTATTTGCTTCTTTTTTCCCTGAAAGAGCCCCAAGAAAGGATGCAAATGGAGATAAAATAGTGTTTTCTTATATTAAGAGACCATCAAATGCAGATAACACCTTTGGTTAGTCTGTTTGCATTGGGTTTTATCACCAGTGTTATACAAATAAGCTCTGGGACAGAAATGTGGCTCAAGTATTTATATCCTTTGTACAAGCAAGAATGATAATTAATGTCTTCCGAGTTGGAAAAACTATCATATCAAACAAGGTGGTCCAAAGTGGATTGTTAATACAAAATTACCCATACGGCTTTTCAAATCTCAAGGAAGGCTGTTGCCCTTCGTGGGGTCTGAAATCAACACAAAACTTCAGCCTGAACATGTCAAACGCCTGACGGGTAACACCTTTGGTGTTCAGATCTGAAACACACAGCAGAGGAGAACGATAGTTTTATAACATTATAAATATAATTCTAGATAGAACGTATGAACAAGTGAAGATTAGAAATACGAACATATATAAAAAATGCCTGCCTGGATGAAAGAGCTGTTAGCAGAATTCCCTGACAGTAGTAATTTTGGCAGAGGCCATAGTGAGAGATAACATCTTTTATCAGAGAAACTGATAGTGCTGAAACAAACAAGCGGACTTTTGGACACCCAAGGCATTGCTCAGGTTCTGCTGGGTAATTTTACTGCATGCTATGATGTAATTTCAAGCATTGTAAACTTTGAACTTGGGGCTAGTAAACACAGGAGAGACCTATAGGATTTTAACACTGATTTACTATTAGTTTTGACTCCTAATTTGTTCAAAATTTAAAATAGTGCCTAAAATTAGAGAAAAAAAACAAACACGGGGAGAATGCTCTGGACTTTTTAACTTATGAAATATCTGCATTTCCTTTCTGTTTGTGCCGAGCTGGGGCTGTTAAGAAGAGATAAGGCACGAAGGATGCACTAGAACAACATGCGTGTTCTTGAGGTTAGGATTTCCTGACTTCATTATCTAGAGATCTCAGCCAGAAACACTGACACTAATTAAATTGGCTGCTCATCAGCATCCGGCTGGTGACTGGGGCTGTTACGTGGAAAACAATGTGTGCTGGGGCAGAGCTGTGTCGCTCTCTCTGGCCAGCAGGAACAAGGACATTAATTCCCCATAACTCAAAAGCAAACGAAACAAAAGCATCCCCAAGAGCTGGACAAAACCAGAGTATATCTAACGCAAGAAATAAAGTGCTACCATAACAAAAAGTCTTATTACCCTGGCTGTCAGCTAGGGTATAGAGGATGGGAAATTTCCATCCGTAGGAGCTGGTTTTGGGAGCGTTCACTTCCACCTGTTAATGAGATCAACACGCTTGTGTTAACATTTTAAGCCCAATCTCCCCTCTTTCTGATGTCGGTTTAGATCAGCAGCACATACTGGTATGATAATATCACCTTCAAAAAGCTTCCTTCCTGTTTCTGAAACAAGATCAACAGCCATGTAGGCCAGAGCAACCTACCAAGAACTACAATGTGTGTTTTTTCAAAGACCGCACAATTTAATTATCAGGCTGTCTCATCAAGCAACCCATCTTGCTTTAAACAGCAACTGCCCAGAAAACAAGCAAATAACCATTGCCACACTATAGCATGCCACTTCTCCTCCTGTAGCAAAGGAGGATTTGGGGTTGAATTATGATTTCCATAACAATTTCATAACACCTGCTTCGAGGAGATTTGATTCTTGTTCCCAGGCTTGTATCTTGAAACAACTGTGGACTTCTGGACATTGAAATTGATATATAGGTGGAATGGATAGACATCTAATAGCCTAACTAGTTAGCTAACCTATGGTAATCATCTGGGATTCCCCATAAAATCAAAGGGGAAAGACAAGGATTCTGGAGAGGGAAGAAGCTCTGTCCACCTCTTCAAACACCTGAATCTGAACTAAGCTCAGATTCAAGCAATTAAATCTAAATGCCTACCCCACAGTCCCTATGTATGTGCTCAACTCATTTAAGATAAATGCGCATCAACAAGGCATAAGTTGAATTAGAGCCACTGCCAAGGTTTCTCCAGGAGTTGTGTTGCAGAAGACTGCAGTGGGGAGGGATGCAGGTTCAGCCCAGGAGTTGCTTGCTGGCCCTTCCCCAGGAGCAGTTGAGTGTTTTTCCAAATTTAAGATAAAGATCTTGGGCTTCATATAAAACCATTCTTCTGGACTTCCATGTTCTTTTTCCAACACCAACTTTTTATGAACCCTTCTGTCCTCTGCCCTGCTCCCTGCTTCTGCCTTTCCATCTTCTCTGGCTGCTACCAGACTCCAAAGGCAAGATCTTCTCCCTTCTCTCCAGAAGCAGCTGGTGTTCCCCACACACACATTTTTAATTGCCCTGCACTGTAGCCATGATGCATTTGGGATTTTTTTTCACACAGGAGGGAACTTCCAGACCCCTCTGGTGCCATCACTTGTGCTCCACAAAAGCTAGCTTAGATCTCTGCAATAATTCAACACTCTGCTTATTTACTGTCCTGACTTACCTGAGTTTATTTCTGGAATGTCCTTCCTAAGTTGTGCCATCAACTATCAAAAGCAATAAGTCACTTAAATTACTGACTAATCAACATGAGTTGATATAATTCCCCACTTAATGACTGATTGATAGGCATCCACTAACATAAAAACATTGCATCCTTACCTCTGTCTTCAGCAGAGCTTTGGATCTGACACACAGGAAGTATAGTTTCAAAATCACAGACAAATAAAGCGAAATCTCACCCTGATCCCCAGTCAGAAAATGGAGGATCAGGTGGGAATACCATAAAGGCAGAGGAGCAGGTAACCAGTGCTGTGAAACAACATATCCTCCAGGAATCCATTTCAGAAGATCATCTGGTGCTACCTACCAGTGTAGATACAGTGTCTTGCAGGTGAATAGCCTTCAGAAGTACTGATAAGCATGGGCCATCAAAAAGTGAACTTTAAAAAGAAAAGCAGATTTTAATCTTATTAGATACAGTCGTAAACCAACCTGATAAGCAGTCTGCCTGCTCATTTTATAACTGTTCTTAGTGTATTAACTCTTCAAGCAATCAGAAGCTATTGAATTATTTAAAATTTCTTTGACTTCTTCAGAGATAATCTCACTCTTCTGCTTCATGAACCATCCTGGCCCTATCCTGACGTGAGCCCACCGAGGCTGCTGAGTATGGAAGAAACAACCTCTTCAAAACAAGAGGCTTATGGTCTGCAGCCTGAATAAACCACTTCAAGAGAAGGTTTGCTTAGCGGGATTTCTTTTTGTACTCCTGAAAATATCTTGGTAGATGCAAATAAATTATTGTTTTCCTCTGATTCTATGGGTAAAGCATCATCTTTAATTTAAAAATAGTGTTATTTTTGTAATCAACAGAATTCCAACCATCAAGTTCCAGCAAAATATGTTAGTAAGGGTTTCCTCAGGAGATCTCAAAGACTTTGTCTCTCAGAGCAAGACCACAGTGAGGGGTCCTGGTTGGGCCCTGCTCACGTGCTTATGAAGCCATGTGCTCCCAGTGTTTTGCGTGGGAATCTCACCCAGGCCTTTCCCTGTGAACACAAGTCACGTGGGCCAGGGTGAAGCAAGGCAGGAGAAAGGCCCCTTGGTGAGAGGGCAAGAGCAGGTCTGAACTTTACCTCTGACTTTCCAGAGAGTTTCTCTTCCTGGGTGCTACATGAAGGGGCTTTGCACACTCCTGCATGCTCAGTACTGCTACCTGCATGGGCCACATGAGTGCCCTCAAAGGATAAAAATGAACTCCAGCTTTCAGCATCTTGGTTGAATTTTGCAGCTCCTGGACTCTGCAGCAAAAGAGGACAGTGGCTGCACCGTTGAGAGCACCCCTCCGCGTGAGCATTGTAGGTGACAACGGGACAGGAGAACCCAGATCATGAATCCTGGGAGCAATCAAACTTACAATAGTCACAAATCACAACATTGCCCACTGCAGAAAAGCACCTACTTTGTTTGTGTCACTCACCACAGCTCTTCTGAAACGAAATTCAAATATTGGAGATGGACGCTGACTCCAGGTAAGGGAATAGCCCAGCACATTTACATTCCTGCACCTGCCCTGCTCTGAATAGGAGCAGCACCACAGCCCCCACCTCCACCAGCAGCTCTATAAAGCTCCCATTCCATTTGTGACCCTCAGGAAACGCCAGCTGCCAACCTGCCTGAAGCTTTGGTGCAAGAACCTATTTTTCCAGCCCAGCACCTCTACCCAGCTGGGAGGATGAAAGCTTGTTACCCTCAAGATCAGTTTAATGCCACTTCATACGATGCCGTGGCTATGGTCATCATCTCACTTCAGACGTTTGCTGGCATGTGGATAAACGCCTTCATCGCTTCCGTGCTTTGCATTGCTTGGGTCAAAAAGAAAAACTTTAACTCTAATGAGAAGATCTTGCTGTTTTTGGGATGCTGCAGGTTTTGGTATTTGTGCATTTCATGGGTATATTCCTTACTTTCAATAATTTATCCCTGGTGCTTTTATGTTTGCCCGATACCCCAACTATTGTCATTTATTCAAAGCTTTTTAAATTTTTCCAACTTGTTGGTTTCTGCCTGTCTCTGCATTTTTTACTGTATAAAAATTGCAAATTTCAGGCACATCTTTTTCATCTATCTGAAAGGAAAAATTGACAGGATGGTGCCGTGGCTGTTGCTGGGTTCAGTGCTTTTATCCCTGGTCATCAGCATCTTTGTCTACCTTATCACCGATGAAGTGCTCTGTAGGAACCACAATGCCACCACCCGAGGAAATTTCTGGAAAATGAATATCAGAATGGATGCACACTTTTTCCCTGTTTTTTTTCTCGTTGGCTTTGCATTTGCCAGCACATTCATGGCAGTAATCTCTTCTGCCCTTCTCCTCCTCTTTTCTCTCTGGAGACACAAATGCAAGATGCAGACAGACTCAGACATCAGCACGGATGCCCACGTCAAAGCCATGAAATCTATTCTGTCCTTCTTTGTCACTTACAGCATCAACTTTACATGTTTGATCTTGACACTGGTTTATGCCACACAGAAGGTAAATTCTATGGCATTTCTCATTTTAGTATTTCAGTACACTTTTCCAGCTGTTCATTCCCTTATTCTAATTTTCAGCAATCCCAAACTGGAAAAGACACTGAGAAGGACTCTGTCCTGTGTGAAGTGCAAGGTTGGCATGACGTAGGGAATGTAATAAAAGGTGGAGCCCGTTACAAATGTTGATATTGTGAAAAAGCAAGTAATTTACTCTCTATTGCAAGCCTCCAGCCAGTGTAGATAATACACTTGTTCTATCTGCACCATCGAAGTGAAGGAAAATTCATGAAAATATTTCAAACTATATTATTATGAATTAAATTATTATTGTTATTATTTGATTTAGATAATTTTTTTGGTTGAATTATTGTCAATAAGAGAGTAATTTAGAGCTGGTACATGGGCTAGCTGCAGAAGGGGGATAACAATGATTGCAAACCATCTAAAAATGCTTTGGTAATTGCTGTTTGAAACTGCTTAACTAACCACTATGTTTATATATCTGTTTCATTTTGCATTTATTTCTGCTGTGGCTGTGTACTTTGGAATATCATAAGTTGCACCACTATCTGGCATCGGTTTATAACTTATGGGTGAATACATTGATCACTGTTAGTCACCAGAGGTGGTTCCTGACTTGTAAACAGCCGTGCAGGAATGGCCTCAGGGAGGAGAGGTGGGGTGGAGAGCCCACTCCCCAACCCAGCCTTTTGTGTCATCTCACTGCCCCACTTCATGCCAAAACAGGATTTCTCCCACTCCGTGCGACTGCTCTCCTGCTCTACTCCAACTTGTTTATGAGATCCGCTCTCACCAATGGACTCTGGCTCAGTAAAACACCGAGGAAGGTGGTTTTGGTGCCTAGTGTGGTGTGGAATAAAATCATGCTTTCACCTCGCAGTGACCTATGGGCAGATGTATGGGGTGTCTGCCCCAGGTGTTGACATCTGGAGGATCCATGAATGTCTCTGTGAGGCAAGGACAAGGCTGCCCCATTCCAGGGAAAGCCAGATCTGGATGTCTCCAATGGACCCACCACAGACACAGCTCAGCCCATCAGCGATGCTGGTGGCTCCTCCGGGAAAATACATTTAAGAAAGGGCAAAAGCACTGCCTGGCAGTGAGGGCTGAGGAACACTCTGAGAAAGAGTCCTGCAACAAACAGGCTCAGAGAAGGAAGGGGAGGAGGTGCTTCAGGTGCTGGAGCAGGGATTCACCTTCAACCCATGCAGAGGGCCATGGTGATGCAGGTTTTCCAAATGCAGCCCTCACAGGAACATGGCAGAGCAGATATCCACACTGCAGCCCATGGAGGACACCATGCTGGACTAGGTGGACATGCCTTGAAGGACTGTAGCCCTTCGACAGCCCACGCTGAAGCATGGCTCCTTATCCTGACCACCAACCCATGGGAAGGTCCCACACTGCAGCAGGAGTAGAAGAGACCGTGTGTTATGAACTGACCACAACCCCCATTCCCCGTCCCCCTGCAGCACTGCAGGTCAGGAGGAAGAGGAGTTAGGAATGAAGGACTGAAGTTGAGCGTGGGAAGAAGGGGTGGGTGGGGGTAAGGTGTTTTAGTTCTGTCATTGTTACTCATTGTCCTACTCTATCTTCAACTGGCAATAAAGTAAACTGATTTCTCCCAAGTTGAGTCTTTTGCCCATGACAGTCACTCATGAGCCATCTCCCTGTCTTTATCTCAACCCATGATCTTTTCCATCTTATTTTCCACCCCCATCCTGTTGAGGAGCAAGAGTGAAGGAGCAGCTGGGTCGTGGTCGGGAAGCTGGCCAAGTTCAACCCACCACAGCCGATGATCTGAACACAAAATAGTTCCAGCCCAAACAGAGCAGAACCCAAATTGTTCATTTCTTTCATCATCTCAGGCCCAGAGGAACATCTTACCTCATACCAAGTGCCAGGTGTGCATTTTTTCATGCGTCTCCACAGCTTTTGTTTCTGCTTTGGTTTTAAAACACTCACCCAGAAGAAGTACATTTGTCAGGTGCGGAGCCTCAAAACTCAGAGGCTTCCTTAAGGTCTGCAGAGTTCAGATATACCCAAAATGCTCTCCAGGGAGCCATCTCAGGTGTAGCAACAGCCCTGATGGACACTGATTCACTCTATAAGAAGGCCTCAGGGCTAGGAACAGGCCTGTTTAATTTAATTTAATTACTTTAATTAATCGGCATGGTAACAAGCACTCTGTCCCACATGTGCCTCCACTTGAACTGTCACTGATTCAACATCCAGGGCAACTGTGAATGGTGTTGCCTTTTCATATGGCTTGGAAAGCGCAAATGACAACAGACAAAGCTGAAGCTTGACTTATTTGCCTGAACATAGGCATTTTGAGTCACCTGAGAAGTTGTAGGCTATCTGAGACATCTGCACAGGGTTGGGAGATACAGTACAGGATCTTCTGGAAACCTGCAGGGTTAGCCTGGGTACTTGAGAGCATCTCAAGTGGCATTAGACACCTCTGCGTAGACAGCTGAATTCATCCCTGGAAACCTAGGAAAAGGGGATGGATGAGAGATTTGTTGGTTGTGATTGCAATGCCTGAGTGTTGTGGCTGGATGCGAAGGACACCTGTAACCAAGGTACTCCAGAAGAACCAGGTTTGGGTGGTGGAGGGGAAGCAGAGGAGAAGGGAAGCAGACACATAAAGGATGTCGGAAGGCAACACGAATGTCTGCCCACTGCTGGCATGGTATGGAAAACTTCCTTGGGTCAAATTCAATTTTTTTTATGATTGGGAAGTGAAACCGTTAAAAACGCTTTGGCCATGGAAAGTGTTGATGAGCAGAGGGATCGCTCAGGACCAGTTCCACAACGTTCCAATGAGCATAGACACAAAAGTGGCTGGGGGCACTGCTAAAAACAGGGCAGTGCTCTGACTGTCTGACAGTCACAGATGTGTCATTTTTCCTTCTGCTGGGCCAGGTATGGTAGATACAGGCTGTTTAGAACCATGTGTCCAGTAAAAGGTCAACATCAACGTCTCCCCTTCAGCCAGAAG
Source organism: Bartramia longicauda (assembly GCA_028566575.1). Classification (NCBI taxonomy): domain Eukaryota; kingdom Metazoa; phylum Chordata; class Aves; order Charadriiformes; family Scolopacidae; genus Bartramia; species Bartramia longicauda. Next base: position 116,086,137 of record JAOXNH010000023.1, read on the forward strand.
AAGCCACTACACCCTACTCCCAAAGAAAAGAGAGAGGCACCACCAGAGGCTATGAACCTCCATAGAGCTCCCCAGTTGACTCAGGACCAGAAGCAAACAAGCAAAAGCCACAGACGTCACCGAAGTGAACAGAACCACAGTCCTGGATGCTTCCATGAATCAATTAGGAGCAAAACCACTTCCCTCCCAGATGATATGGGTAACTGCTGTCATTTTTGTAAATTTATACATTTCAGTGAGTTAGATCATTATTTAAACTACTACTGCAGTTTTCTGATATTTGAGATCTGATAGGTATAGACATGCAGACAGACAGAAGCACTTCTACCTGCCCCCTACTAATGACAGCATTTCCAGAACATCACAAAATGCATACGTGTGCTCGTCTGCTTCTCCTGTGTCCATATTTCACCCTGCAGATGCACCTGGGGTCTGCCAGTGTCTTTGCTCTGCATTGCAAGTTCTCAGTGGCACCAAACAGTCAGGGCACACTACTGCTTCCTCCCTCTTTTTTTATTTTTCTTTTGAGCAGAGGATGTGCAGTTTTCCCAAGAACACGGTGGATTTCTCTCAAGCTCTTCTTTCTTGAGTTCCCAGTCTTCATCCCTCTGGTCTAAGGGGATTCCTTTCATTGCGGCTGTCCTGCGGTAGTTCCTGCTCTCCACCTCTGCTCTGGGGAAGAAAGCAAGATACTTCAGATGCTGAGCCCAGCACAGTCACACCACTCTTCATGAGCTGCCCTTCTACAGGATCAGGGGATCATGTATTCGTATGGTCAAAACACTGTTGCCAGCAATACATGGAAAAACACTGAGGAGCATCCCAAATCCAACAGCATTCACCACCCCAAGTGTCCAGGTACTCAGCAAGAATTGGGCTGAAGTGGGAAACCTGCAGCCAGG
>JAOXNH010000023.1:116118094-116130133 GCA_028566575.1 Bartramia longicauda
AACCCCACCCAACCCCCCTCATTTTTTCTTAGGAAAAAAACCCCACACACTTAACAATGCAACTTTTCAAAAAGCAAACATCAGAAAGCAGTATTGTGCAACACAGTAGCCTGTACAGCAACTCACAAGAAACCTTTGTTCAAGAACTACCCACCAACAGTTAGATACAAATTAGTGTGCACACACAATCAGTAAGGAATTCCAGTCCAGAGACAAATTCTTACAGAATTCGTAAAGAAAGTACAGCTCTAAGAAGCCAAGGTGACAATGACAGTCTACCAACAAGCACCACTCCTTGACAGGGAAGTACAGTAGCTACAGGCATTTGTTCAGTTCAGTAGAAGAAACGCTCAATGCTTTGCCTGTGTTGTTCTTCCCATCCAAATACATTTCCATGGAAATGTTTGTGTGCACAGGTACTGGTTCAGCTTCACGTGGTCAATGTGTCACTTGGTTTCAGGGATGCTGGAGGACATGAAGATCTTCAGCTAAATCTGAACTGCAGCCAGTTCGCTTTTCTACAAGGAATACAAACAGATTAGATCAAGGTGTTCCTGTAAACTCATATAAACGCATCAATATGTGAAGTGGTAGCTCTACAAGGCTTCAGACTAAGTGTCATCAACAGACTGGACCATATTAAAAGACTACACTTATCCTTCTACAATAACTTTGCGTAAGACAGTTGAAACAACAGAACCACCCAAGAAGATGGAGAGAGTGGTGCTCCCAGATTTCAGTTACAAGTTCAAGCCATTCCATCCCTCAGTGGCCTGACCATGAACCACTCCAAGAGTTTTTGCATCCTGTGGATCAGGTACCTTCTACTCATCCACCTTTCCAGGCAGTGACCCCCGTGTGCAGCAAGATGCAGTTCTGCATAACCTTAGCCCGTGTCTTCTGTGCCATTGCTGAGGGTGCATGCACTAATACCATGCAGAGTACTTGAGAACACAGACAGTTACCAAATTTGGATAATAATAATTAGCAATCAAAGATGGGAAAAACCCAAAATGAAGTGGTAAAAACTGTTAGAAGTATTATCAAAACCAGAAACAGCAAGATCAAGAGTAATGCTGCATTTGAGTGATACAATTGAGGGAGGATTTGTAAATTCACCAGTTTAACATTTTAATCAAGTTTTTATCTACTTTTTTGCCAACACGTGACTCGGTCTCTGTTGCAGGCTTCATTATTTGTTACCCATGAACAGTCAGCTATCAGTACAGTTGTACTGAAATACAATCACCAGTTCAATCACTGAGAACACAAATGCTCTCTCTACTTGAGCTTAAATCAGTCACCATCAGGCAAGCACCAGTCAAACACAGGAGAAAGTTGGCCACATAGGTCCTGGTGTCTCTGTCCTTAGATAGATTCTAGACCTGAAAGGAAGATCCTAAGCAATCTGATCTAGTTGACCCTGCTTTGAGCACCTCCAAAGGTCCCTTTCAACCAGAACTGCTCTATGACTCCACAGATTATAATTTTCTTTGGTAAATGGAACTGGTGTTTGACAGTAACACTTCAAAATTTTGAAGTAACAATAAAGATGTACATGCACTAGTCCCAAACCATCCTTACAACAACTAAAATGGAATTATTATGCGTTTAGATTCATAGACCAAGATCTATTAAAGGATTGGGGCATTCAAATCCCAAACTACCACGCTTAGTAGGGTCTGCCGTGCAGTCGCTCACCTTCCCTCAGAAACACGAGCAAGAGCAGCATGGTGGCCACTGCTCAAAACCCTACCAGGGATCTATAACTTAGGTGTAACCACCCCATCTTGTCCAAGAGGCTCAGTCTACTACGCTGAATAAACAAACACTACCTTGATTTCTAATCAAGACAGGGGAGCAGCTTTCATTGCATGTATTCACCATTAAACTGACAGCACAGAAGCTAATGTTACCAAGAAAATCACAACAGTATTAAATATGCAAGATCAAAAAAGAGGAAAAAGTTTCAACTGTATTTTCTAAAATACATCATTTTCTAGAAAATTAGAAAGTATCCAACCACCAAGTACACAACCTCTTTGGGAGGTTTAAGGTAGTCTTACCTTGAAGTAAGGACTCCTCTGGTAAGGACTGCAAGTTTTCTGTGTCAGGGGTTATTGCCTAAACAGAAGGGGATTGTCTTAGGAAGCTGGCACTATTGCCAAGATAGCTTTCCATTGAGGGGCTTCCTTTAATACTAGACTAGCTTTTAACATCAGCACTGATGGACTCCTATTTACCACAGTTTTACCCCCTTACGACTCACTACAGAAGTCTTCTGCCCACTTTTTGCTTTTAGCCAAAAAATGCATGTGAATAATGAACCGGAAATTCATTCTGTTACCGTTGTCAGTAGCACAGCAAACTACCTCAGTTTTGGGTTCCAGACATGAGTTTTTCATTCACGGGTACTTCATGAAGAGCAGCGGTGAAAACTTTACTATAATTTCCTAATTACCTCATAATAGAAGTATTTTTAATGATTTAGCAGTTAGTTCCATGCTCTATTGGTGTAATCTGTTAAAAGCCACATATCATCAGCATTGTTCTACAGTTCTTAATTAATAGTAGTCTTCCAGTTACATTTCTTCCTTCAAACTGTTTTCATTAATCTATTCCCAGACTGGATTCACAGTCTTCAGGCCAGATGGCTGACAGTTTATATAAATCTATATAAATAGTTTACATAAATTATATCAGTTATATAATAGATCGATACAAGTTTTTAGAGTCTCCACACAGATCCATGAGAGAAGTAAGGACAATATGATGGCTTAAGGAAAAATACCGTGCTTCTAGTGGTTAGTGTGAATGCACAGATTTAGATTAATGCTACTTTGTCTTTCTATTTTCATGGCGACGCAGAAAGAATCACAACTAAATTTGGACCGCCCTTTCCAAAAATGGGTACTGTCCTGCCCAGCCCACCACCACACAGCCATACCTCAGATGATCTGCAAGCCCAGTCAGGAATACCGTTCCAGACGTTCTCGGGATCCACAATCTCCTCATTGCCACTGGAGAGAATCAAGACCTGTACAGACAGAGATAAAGTTAACACCCACCAAACACTAATTCAATACACATTTCACTGAAGTAGGAATAGTTGTGTATTCTTTATTAACTGCAGCATAGTTTCCAGTTTCTTCCCAAGTTTCTACTGTTCTAGCACTAAGTCATCAAACAATGCCAAGTCCTGCAAGTCTGAGAGAGCTGGGACTCTTTAGCCTGGAGAAGAGAAGGCTGAGGGGAGACCTTATCAATGCCTGTAAATATCTAAAGGGTGGGCTGAAGGAGGAGGGAGCCAGACTCTTTTCAGTGGTTGCCAGTGACAGGACGAGGGGCAATGGGCATAAGGTGGAACATGGGAGGTTCCACTCAAATATGAGAAAAAGCTTCTTCCCAGTGAGGGTGACAGAGCCCTGGAAGAGGCTGCCCAGGGAGGGTGTGGAGTCCCCTTCTTCAGAGATTTTCAAGACCCGCCTGGATGCAGTCCTGAGTGATGTGCTCTGGGCAATCCTGCTGTGGCAGGAGAGTTGGACTGGATGATCTCTATGGTCCCTTCCAACTCTAAAAATTCAGTGAAATTCAGAAGCACACACACGAGTATGCATCTCAAACAGGAGCCAGATCCTTCAGTTTTCCCAGCCAATGCAGGGGAAGAAGTGAAGGGAATATCAAATGTTGACATTTGGCATCCACTCTCTTTCAGACACCACTCTTTGTACATAGTCTGCAAGTACAGAAACCAGCCTTTGCAACACCAAGTTTTAAATTCTGTGACAGACTTCTGCAAAATAGTCAAAGTTCAGAGGAAGACCAAAGAAGTACCAGATCTCAAGAATGCAGAAAGAGTATTCAAACCATACTTACCCTGGTACCTTTTTCAGATACTTCCAAAATGCGAGCTTCGCACCATTTTAGAGAGGTCCACACCACACAGTTGGAACCAACAGCAAAGCCCTTCAGATTACAAGTGTACTCGTCGTGTTCTACAAAAGCAATGACATAACAATGAAGGAGGAAGAAAAAAAGCCACAGGAAAAAACCCTCCAAAAAATTCAAATGCCTCACAAACCTGCTCCCATACTCCCGTGCCTCCCTCCAAACTACTTTTACTTAATGAGTATTTGAAAGTTAAACATTTGTCATCCTGAACAATCTTGAAAATGCATTTCATGTTAAGAATATTTCCAACATAAAATCATTGACCTCTCAAAGTTCAATTAGTTGCTGTTAGACTATTCTCTGCTTTGAATGTGCACAACATTTTCATTATTTAACTCATTAAAATTGGATACTTTACCTGCACCACAGTCAGCCAAGTTGTCATTTTGCTTTTTTTCTACTTCTTCATCCCCAGGCTTGCAGTCTGAAGACGGCACAAGTGTATCTGCACAGTCTTTAAATGAATCAGTCAAGTCTTGTTTCATCCATTCTTCCACGTAACAGTCATCCTCCTTCTTCTGCCACTCCTTTCGTTTCTCAACTTCACTGTCACATGATTTTACAGTGCAAACAGGCCGCGGATTTGTTAAGTCTTTTCTAAGAAATGGAAATTGACTTCCCCTATTTGCAGAACTTTGCAGTGCAGCAGGTTCCAACCCTAACAAGTCCTCCTCCCCATCTTCCTGAGAAGGCTCCACATCAGGCAGCACCAGTTCCAGAAGCTGCTCGATTTCAGCCCCTAGCATTGACAGCACATCATCGGTCTTCAGGTCCAGTTGTTTCTCAGATCTACCACTTGATGAAGACAGCCTTAGGGGAGGAGACTCTACTTCCATCCAATCATCTTCTATAGCTTCTGCTTTATGAGTTCCAGACAAATCCAATTCCAGTTTTGCTGCCTTCTCTCCCAAAGCATGCTGAACATCAGAAGGCATCAGCTCTACTGTCTTCTCTCCATCACTAACTGAAGGCACCAAGTTCTCTCTCTCATTAAGTGATGGTAAGATTCCAAGAAATTTCAGAGCTGCCAACTCCCCTATCTCTTCACTCACAACCGGCAGCTCAAATGATTCCTGTTCCAACACCTTCTCTCTTGCTTCACTGCCCCAAGCTTCCTGCATTTCTAGTGATTCTGTTTCCAGAGCTTCCTTTGTTTCTTCACCAAAGGAGGGCTGCATTGAAAGTGCCTCTAGCTCCAGTATGAGCTCTTTTAGATCATCATGGGAAGAGTGCATTTGTAATTGATCCAGTTCTACTAACGTCCCTGTTTCATCACTTGGAGAAGACTGTACCCCGAGCACTGGCAATCTTTGCGGTTCTTGTTTGTTTAGGAAAAGCGTGGCTCCTGAAGCACTGCCTGTCAGTTCTGCTTTCAGCTCAGCATCCTCTCCCAAAGGTGCTTCAGGTAATTCTTGTTCTGCAGCTTTCATTTCACTCTCCAAAATCTGAAGATTGCAGCTTCTTGCTGGTTCTAGTAACACATTGTTATCACTCTCTCCTTCAGATAGAGGTACCTCTTTATCAAAGCTGCTTTGATGCTCAGCTGTAGTTTCTCTTTTGAGACAAAGACCCATATCATCGTTTGAACATCTGTTTTCCTGTATGGGATTCTCAAGGTTGGAGAAAGCATTGTTGCTGGTTTCTTTATTAGCCTTCCAAAAAGGCTTCATCTCTTCATTAATACTCTTGCCAGCAGCTTCCAGCTTGACAACAGACAGAGGGACTTCAGAAGCTTTATCTCCCCGAGTTTCTACTATTTCGGCTTCTAATAAGAGGTCTTCGGTTAGATTATAAAACTTCTCTTTTGCTTCACTAAGCCACGAGCCCTCTGAGGAATTGAAACCTGACAGGCAGCAAGCAAACGCTTGATTAGGTACTTTGAGCAATTCACAGGGAATTTGTCTGACCATCTCCACGCTAACAGCTTCCTCGCTTCCATAATCCACGTGTCTAACAACTATGTTGTCACCTGCTACGCTGCAGACTGTAGCTCTGTAGAACTTTCCGTCTTGACTATATTTTGCCAGACACATATCACCACTTTTAACACAAGGTCTGAAATCGTTCAAAGAGTTTAGTCCAAGCTTTTCAACTTCCTCTAATTTTTCTTCTATGTAGTTCATGTCTTCTGTATCCACACTGTGACTCCAAAAATATTCTGGACCATTTGCCACTGTGACATAAATTTTTACAGTCTGACCTGCTTCTGGAAACTTCCAGATAAGTGATTTACAATCGCTCCCACTGGAAGTTTCGTTTTGTGCCTGAGGAGGCAAAGGCTCACATGCAGTTACCACATCACTGTTCTCTCTAGCAGGCATTTCTGTTGAACAAGATCTTTTCCTACTTGTAAGATTTTCCTCAGCTAAATCCACTGTTATTATCCCTTGATGGTCACTGAGAATAACTTCCCATTTATCCTCAACCTTCTCTACAAATTCACACGTCAGCAGAACTTCGCTTGTTCTCTCGGTGAAGTACAGCACTGCTTTCTCTGCCCAGTCTCTATGGTTTTTGCATTGAAGCCCAGCTAGGAAGCAGTGAATGCTTATTGCTGGAATAGATGACAAGTCTTCAGGGAGCCTGTGCGCTTGATCAGCGTTAATTACTGAAGTATTACCATAATCAATATATTGTATACTTAACAAATTGTCAGGAGTCTTCTCTTTGACTACAGCTCGATACCACAGGCTGTCTTCTGAATAAACAGCACTGATTAAGTCTCCTGCTTGGAAAAGTTGTCCACAAAGGCTCTTTGCTTGTGTCCCCTTGTTTAAGCTTTCTGAAATGCTGTTAAGCTGAGCCTCGTCACTTTCTAGTTGAACATAAAAATCCAAGGGATGGTTTACATGCGACACATACACTGACACTTTAAGAGCTGGCACTACCTTCGGTTGCAGTAGATCAGATACATTTTCAGGCATTCTACACCCGCCTTCAGCATCAGGTTTAATACCTGACTGTGTACCCATCTGGACAGAGAGCAGAGACTCCTCCCCTGATTTATTTAACAAAAAAGCATCCTTCTTACTGCTAAGTGTGTCATCAGATTCTAGCAATCCAGCTGCCGGATCTTCCTTGGTAGCAGGCTGGAAAAGGTTTACATCTTCTTCTGTGAAGTGCCTTTTGCTACTCTCCCCTCCTCCCTGATCTCCAAAGCTGCATTTTTGTCTTTCAAGAGGCCTACCTGCATGTAAAGGGGACTCTGCACTCTCATTCACATCTGCATTTTGAGAGCACAAAGTTTCATCTTCTACTTGCCTACACAGTCCTGTATCGTTTATCAAGCTTAACTCCTCCTTCAGTTTTGCATTAATTTGAGTTTTACCATCAAACAACTCAATCAACAGTTTACCATCAGATTCCCTTCCTACCACGATTGCTTTTAATTGCCTTTCTAGGATGGCCTCCTTAAACCACATTGCAGCTTCTTTGGGAACATTAGATACATCAGACAGGGAACACTTTATGGCCTGCATTGGCAAAAGCAAAATATCACACGCATCCCTGGGTAAAGGAAGCAGGTGATCCTTCTCTATTGTCTCCGTGTTCCCAAAATCCACAAAGAAGACTTCCATATTAGGTTTTGTTTTCATAATTGCTCCCCTGTACCAGTGATTGTCAGTATACTTTGCTAGGCACAATCTCCCAGACTTCTGTGAGGTTTTTAAGCTGGTCATTGTTTCAGCTAGGCGACCGATGCTATCGGTAAGCTGCGCTAAGACACCTGCACATCTTTCAAGTTGGCAGTAAAACGCCCAGGGATCCTCAACATGCGTAATATAAACATCCTCCTCACTCCCAATTTTGATATCGTGCATTGAGTAATAGTAAGAACGAAGCTGAACCGAGGATACCAGAGACTTTTGAGGAGACAAAGGTCTGGCCACACCTCTCTCGGTCAGAAACTTGCAAGCGCTCTGAAAAGGTGTCATTAAATCCACAATGTTAAATAGCTCCTTATTATTTACCGAAGCCAAGGCAAATATTGTACACTTCAGTTCAAAGTGAGACGACGAAGTATCGACAAACTCCTGAAAAGCCTGAATCGCTTCCTCATCCCAAGCAAAAGGATCCTGACCATTTGGTTGGATTAAGTTGTAGAGGCTGCACCTGAAAGCCTGAGCCTCTAACCCAAGGAAGTGTTCATTAGTTGAGCGGAGGTTCGCTAGAGAGACAAACTCCCTGTTCCCATAGTCAACATATACGACTTCTACTTTTTCTGCAGAAGTAACTTCACTAATAATTAAAGCCCTGTACCATTTTTCATCCTCTGAGTACTGGGCTAAACATACAGAACTTGGCCAAGTACGTGGGTGGGATGAGTTTTTACAATACTCTTGAATTTCAGCCATTAATACCTTAAGATCATGGCAATTTCTACTTAACTGACACCAAAAATAACCAGGATTTTCAAAATAAGACACAGTGACATCAACTGTACTTCCCACTTCTAATTGGCTTCCATAAGAGGAACTTGGCTTCATTTCCACATAATTCTGTCTCCAAGAAACAGGCAGGTTTTCCTTGCCCTCATGCTTTGGAGCAGGAAGAGATTCACTAGTTTCAGAATTGTGAATGGCTGCAAGAGGGCCCTCTCTGACCATCACAGCTGTACAAGGATTAAGTGCTCTACCGCTTGTCTTTAGATCAGATTCTTCTCCAAGCTTCTTCCCTGCATTTAGTCGGTTTCGCTCCTCATCACTTACTGGGGAAGAGGCCTGGCTCACAGCCTTACCAGATGATTTCTGGAGAGTCTCGGGTGTTTCACGCCTCTGGTATTCAGCATACCCTCCCTGGACCATGAGGTTACTTACATTTTTCTCTCCCAATTGGGACTGGTCAAAAATTTCAACCATATATTTGTCACCCCGTACACTCAAAAAGCGAACATTTAGTCCCTTGTCCAGTACAATCTCTCTGAAGGCAGCCACAGATGCTTCATTCCAAGTCCCTCTCAGAGGGGAGACACCTGCCAAACAACACTTCAAAGCTAAAGCAGGCAGTTCCCTGAACTGAGGGAGAAGCTCCTTTACCGCACACCGATCTACAGTTTCGGTATCGCCCCTGTCCACCAGGTGTATTTCTACCTCACTGTCCAGTACCTTGGTGATCACCGCTCGATAAAAGGCACCCTCTTTCCCACTGGCACAACAAAGGGATCCGGTCTGTACATCCCACCCAGCATCATCCAGCTTTGTGGTGTGGGAGTAAAAATTCCACATACACTGCCTCAGCCGCCTGAACAGCCGGCGATGCTCATGGAGCTGCAGCCAGAACTCGGATGGGTCTCGGAGGTAGGACACCTGGGCATCATGGAATGGGCCCAACTTCAGATGCACACCAGCTACAGGAGCAGAGGCCAAACCTCCGTGTGCTAAAGCAACAGGAGGTGTTCCCGGTGGCAATTCCAGTTTAGCTATAGATTCTTCTACTTCCAGCTGCTCTTGAGCCTCAGTTTGGCTGACCAGGCAGCAAGCCTGCACCCCAAAAAGACGGTTCATGTTGATGCCGTTTTCCCCATACAGGCTCACATAATAGCAATGCTCAAAGGAGTTAAAGGCTTTGATGTGAGCACTCACTCTTTTGCCTAGCACTAACGCTTTCAGCTCATTGATCTGCCATGGGAACCACCCACAGCCCCCATCTGAGATACCCTGAAGAGCACAGGCATAAGTCACCACAGGCACGCGAAAATACTCCAGTGGCAAATGGCGCAGGTTAGCTCTGGTCACAGTCTCCTTCCTGCCATAGTCCACAAAGACCACTAGAGCCATTTGCTGGTCCTGCTCCCCAGCAATAAGATCCAGCAGGAGCGCACGGTACCACCGGCCATCTCTGCCACAGGCAGCACAGGGTGAACCCACTTTGAGTAATAAATCCTGCTCCCACTGGTCATAAGTGTGGCACATGGTATCAGAAAGGCAACGGATCTCCTGGGACAGGCTCTGCAACTGGCAGTAGATGTGGTCTGGGTCAGACACATGTGTCACTAAGACAGGCTCTGTTATATCCAACTGAAGCTGTGGGTAGAAGTAATCCAAGGCAGGTGACACAGGCTGATAGGACAACAAACCATGGGGAAGCTGTGGCACTGCAGAAGTCACAAGGGAACATGCTGGGAGCTGCACCTTAAGCTTATTCCTTAACTGGCCATAAGTCAGGCAGTACCTGACCACCTGGCAGAACCAGCTGTGAGGGACCTGTTTGGCCAGGCCCAGGTGATGCATCTGGGCCACTAGTTGGGGCAGCTCGAGCACTATGAGCTGCGGCGTCACCACTGCCTGCACCATGCCAGACACCTCCTTGCCATGCAGGTGGCTGAGGAACTCCATAGCCTCCACTGTCCAGGTGCAGGTTAGTGCATCCCCACTGGGTGCCCCCCTGATGCCTCCGGAGGGCATGACATCGGCCACGATACAGCTCAGCACCTCCGGGGGCAGGCGGAAAAGCTCCTTGCAGCCCCGCGCCAGGTAATAGGAGGTTGTGACCACCGTGCAGCCCTCATCAATCAGGAACACGCGGTAGACCTGGTCACGGCGACTCACCACGCAGCAGCGATACCACAGCCCGACCACCTCCACCAGGCCCAGGTCCCCAGCGCACAGTTCAGGCCCATCGGCTTTCAGGGTGGCTGCCAGCCGCGGCCCCACCATCACCTGGATCTCACGGCGGAGACGGATGTAGTCAGCGTTCCGCTCGCCCAGCGTCCCCCACAGCCACACCACAGGCACCTCGGGGCGCAGGCCCACGGCGCAGACCCGCAGGGACACGGTGGCGCCGGGGCGCAGCGCTCTCCGCCCCGAGCTCATCCTGCCGCCTTCGCCGCCCGCACCAAGACAAATGGCCGCCGCCACCCCCCCAGCTTCATAGGGCACGCGCCGCCCACGTGACAGGCGGGCGGTCGAGTCCATTTTGATCCCCGCGGGGGGGTGGGGTGAGTGGGGTGTGAAGGCAGAACGGGAGGGGATGAGAGGGGTAATTCATAGGACAGCTCCTGCTAAAGAAGAACTACTGAAAGCCGGCACAAAGAGGAGGGTTATCGCCGGGGCGCGCTGGAGCAGCGAGACTCAGCTCCGAGCCCGCCGGAGTTGCCCTCGTCCGGGGTGGAACGCTCCACGCCGGCACGGCCAGGGGGCGAGGCTCGGGGAGAGCCCTCCGAGCGCTCTCAGTCTCCATTGGTCAGAGCGGGCTCCCGGGGCGGGGCGCGCGTGCAGGGTTTGGCGCCTATTGGCCAGTGTGGGGCAGCAGTGTGAGGGCGGGGTGGGGCGGTGGCGGCGGTGGCGGCGGTGGCGTTTCCTGAGGAGAGCGTCTTGTCGCCGGCGGCCGTGGCGGGGCCGCAACCGGCGGCAGCTCCAGCTCCACGGCTCTCTCCGGCCTGGCCGCAGCCAACCTACCAGAGGGGCAAGAGTGCCTAAGGGGCGGGCTGGCCGCGCAGGGCCTCCCCTCAGCCCGCAGCCAGGCCTGCCGCAAGCTGCCCTCAGGCTCCCTCAGCGCCTCAGGCTCCCTCAGCACCTGAGGCGGAGGTTGCCCTCTGCCTGTCGCCCTCCGATCTGCGTCGTCCGTCTGTGACACGGGACACCCACCTCCACCAAGGCCTGTCTGCATCCGAAGCAGCGTGGCCAGCAGGCTGAGGGAAACGATTCTGTCCCCCTACTCCTCTCTGATGAGACCCCACCTGGAGAGTGCTGTGTCCAGCTCTGGAGCCCTCAGCACAGGAAAGACATGGGCTTGTTGGAGCGGGTCCAGAGAAGGGATACAAAAATGACCAAAGGGATGAAATACCTCTCCTAGGAAAACAGGCTGAGAGAGTTGGGATTGTTCAGCCTGGAGAAGAGAAGGCTCCAGGGACACCTTATTGCATCTTTCCAGTATCTGCAGTGGGCCTACAAGAAAGCTGGAGGGAGGCTTTTTACAAGTGGGTGTAGTGATAGGACGACAAGTAAAGGTTTTAAACTGAAAGAGGGGAGATTTAGATTAGATACTAGGAAGAAATTCTTTACTGTGAGGGTGGTGAGACACTGGCACAGGTTGCCCAGAGAAGTTGTGGATGCCCCATCCCTGGAGGTGTTCAAGGCCAGGCTGGAT
>JAOXNH010000023.1:116131730-116142697 GCA_028566575.1 Bartramia longicauda
CATTTCCCTCATGGATACTGTTCACAGGGTTGAGTGAAGAGGTCAGGCCGTCTCTGGGAAGTAAGAGGAACACAACCCCCTCCCACCTTTTGTGCAAAGCAAATTTGGAATCGGGTAAGCTGCTGTAATCTTTTTTCAGTTCCTAGCACTACAGGCTTGGTTTGCTGAGGCATCAAACTAACAAGAGGTAGTTCTTTATGTGTGTGCAAATGTAATAACAACAAAAATTCCCAAATAATTTTATGGACTGCTTAGGCACAGAGGATGTTCAGTGCTGTGTTGTTCAACCTGCTTTTATCCTTAACAATAGGAACCACGTCTATTATCAAACAAGCAAACAGTATTATATTCTACTTGCTTGGTAGATTTTTTTTACCTGTTTACTGTTTCAGAAAGCTGGTGTTGGCTGCTTTGAAGTATTATTGTGGCAATTTCATCCTGCTATATGAAACCTAAATTTCATATAGCAGTCTGACAAGCAAATAGTATCCTTAAGTCATGGCTACTCCTAACCCATGGGGTCTGGATTTGGGGCAGCAACCTATACACATGATCCTACTGCCAATCTCCTAAATGAATTAGTTCCCTCCGGTGTCGGGATGCCTTGTGGAATGAGAATTCAGCTTTACGATTCTTCTTTGTTTTGTGAATATTGGTTTCATGATTTTAAAAAGAACTAACTCCACAGATCCTTCTGATTTGTTCATACGTAAGCCAGAATACCAGTGACCAGGGAGCCTGTGAAAGCAAACACTGAAGTTAGAGGCTTAAAATCTCACATTATGTCTTTCATACAAATATTGTAGTGTTGCATATGGTTAGGGCTACCCAGTCCTTCACAGGACACCTAAAACTCTTTCTTTTTCAGCTTGCCAACCCATAAATGTTTGATTTGAAATGTTTCATACTTGGAGGCTACATCAGGCTGAATGCTGAAATTTTTTATTTTTTTTTTCTTGAAGGGTTTATTTGTTCTAAAACCTTAATCAGAAAATTACATGGTTCCTATTGCATAAAATTTAGATCCTGCACCCATTTACTCTAATTATTTTTAATTTTTTTTTTGCAACAAATTGGTGTGTGGCAAAAGGCTGCCTGGTTCCTAGGGAAACACCTTTTCCTGCTCCTCTGAAACACTCACTATACATTCCCAAAGTTACAAGCCTTTGGGAAAGCTACATTGGCGTTATGCTTTGTGAAAATTGTTTTGCTTAGTAGTAAACTCACAAAGACCTCATCAATACTGAACGTGCTCTGGCTCGGGGACACGGGGACTGAGCGACTGAGCAGAACCTTCCTGTCATTGCTCTTCCCAGAGGCTGTGGCCACTCTTGTTCTCAGTTAAATTAGAGAGGGGAGACGTTTGCCCTCCATCTTAATGCTCAATCTGGTAAATTAAGCAGTGTCAAGACCTTGAAGACAGCAGCCAGAGTTTAGACTTAGACGTATTGTTAAATTCTTAAAGAATTTAAAAAAAAAAAAAAAAGGTTTTCACATCTAAATTCGCTGTTGGGAATTGTCCCTTGCCCACACTAACAGTCCAGAGAGCCACGTTCCCGTTCCCAGGCTCCAACTGCTGTTTGCCTCAATTGTGCAGATGGAGCTTTAACAGCCCAGCAGGACACAGGAAAAAGCCACTGGCCTGAACACGAGAGGGTCAAAAGTGAGATCTGGGATGGAGCAGTAATAAAGCAATTCCCGGATCAGGAGAGGAGGAAAGAAAGTAAGAGGAATGTGAAGGGAGTCCAGGGCTGGGAACAAGAAGGGAACAAAGGAGAGTTTAGGATGGGAGAAAGGAGGGAGCCTGAAATTGTAAAAAAAGCAAGGAAAATCACTAGCAATTCCACAGAACAGCATTTTCCTATTAAAAAGAGGCAGCGTGGGGGAAGGGGCAGAGCATGCAGTTGTGTCATCCACTACATTCAACTATGCAATTAAGTACATGGAGAGACCCAAATAATTTTAGAAAAGTGCTGACACGGAAAGAACTCCTTACATTTTAATGGCGCATTGTTCAACTGCCTTGTAAAGAGAGTTAAAAGGGACTTACCATTCGCATCCAGGTTGGTACAAAGCCTTTGTAAAGAGACATAAACCCTTCGCCCTGTACAGTTTGAATCAAGCAGTCCATGGAAGACCTGTACAGCAGCCCTCTAGCAGTGGGCAAGGAGAACAAATACTGTTAGGATTACAAATAGGCAATTTAAAAAAATCCTCCCCCCCTCCCCCAAAAAAAAAGAATAATCTATATCAGATACATTTCTACAAGCAAGAGCTCTTTTGTAAGCTCACTGGAGTCTCATCAGAACTCAAATCCACTGGAGTAACTGGGTGTGCTTAGGTGGCCATCACAACTACATCAGTTACTAAACTAAGTTACTAAACTAAATCACATTTACTAAATCAGTGAAACGATCATCAGAAAGATGAAGAGCAAATTAGCACCTCAAAAGGGCAGATTAAACTGAGCACCTCTCTCCCAGTGGAATCAGAAAGACTCAGGGTTTCAGTTTTCTACCAAAAAGTCGGTCTCTGAAGTGTCCGTACCTCCCCTGCTTGTCTCTCGGCTGGTTCATTATCCGGGTTTTGACCACGTCAGCAGGAGTTCCCAGCACAGCAGCTACCAGCCCGGAACAGCAACTGTCAACAGCAACAGACACTTAAAGAAGAAACTAAGATTCCTCACGACCATTTAAGCATCGTGGTTCCGGTTCTAATAATGCATGATATAATATATTACAACAGTTATCATAAAATCATGGGTAATATCTCCTAACAACATAAACTCGATTTGGGAGGAGGCTCTTGCTCAGATGTCCTCCCAGCGCCAGCTTCCCTCACCTCTGTGTGCAGTTCTGAGGCAGGGAGAGGGGACCCGCAACAGGCAATTTATGATACGAATTTATTTTAGCTGTTTATATAAAGTAGATTTCTTCATAATTTAAGGGAGTAAAAGTTCTGCAGAGTTCGTGTTGCTCATTCTTACAGTTTGCTAAAATTAAAACTAGGTCAGATAAAATAGTAGCAATTCTAGAAAAGTGACAGTTCCCGTGCTCTCACAGGTGTGTGAGGTGTTTGGATGCATCAGCAAGGCCATTCTAGTGAGGGCAGTTTTGTAGCCATGGTTGCATCCTTTGTCTGGTGTCCTTTGTACCAAGATACCCTCTGAGGCACAAAAAAAAAAGGAGTTATAAAGGTGTGTTTTATCAGTGGTACCACCACCAAGGAACGGGGGCTTCTGCTGGCACAGAGAGGCAGCTCGGGACAGCGAGGTTGGAAACGATCTGCAGCGGAAAAGGGGTAATCGGGGAATATGGCACCTGGCAACGCTGTGAGTCACACTGTTGTCCACAAGCGGCGTGTTCAGAAGCAAAAAGTGTTTCACTGAGTCATAAGTGGTGAGATCTGTAAGGAGGATAATGAGAAAAAACAGCATTTTCAGAAGTAAACGGTGTCTGTTCATTACTGACGTGGATGGAAGCTTGGCAAGACCTGAATTTCCAGTGTAACTCCTCCCATTGGCACAGCTAGCTATCGCTCTGCTCCCAGTTTCTGGTGATGGTTGTGGCACCTAGGTCCTGTTGTTAGACATCTGAGTATATGCTCCCTTCTACTACCATCTTCTCTGATTTACCCTACAAATGATAAAATGGATCCCAAATGGAGAGTTCTGCAAAATAACTCATTAACCAAACCCAGAAACATCACAATAAGGACGGTTCTACCTCTCCCACCTCTGTGCAAGTGTTATAAAAATGTTAGAAATGTTAGACAAAAAAAGTAGATAATGGCATGAAAGTTATATCATGTTCCATATGTGCAAGGAATGAAGGCTTCTTACATCAGCCAAGAACTTGGGCAGCCACTTCACCTCATAACCCTCGGTCCCTGCCTGAACTACACTGTAGGTGCACCTGTCTGCAGCTCCATCACACCATGCCTGGGCTGTGGACCTCATTGATCTGGACACTGACCCATGGACCATCTCCCTAGCTCAACCTTGGACCTTTCTTATCACCGTGGACCTACTGGTGATCACTGGGCCGTGTCTGACCTTGGTGGCCCTCACCAGACCTGATACTGGCTCAGCTTCCTGGCTTGGCCTCAAACATGCTTTATCACCACATGCTTTCCTGAGGATCTGGATCTTGGTGGAACCTGGCTGCCTTCACTGGCTCTGCCCTGCTCACCTTGCTTGGGCACCAGGGAGCTGGGTTGTGGCTGGTGATGTCCTTGCTCTGCTGGCTGTGGGACCCCCTCAGCTCCCAGCTCACCATCCCTCAGGCTCAAGCACAACTTGTTATTTTTAAGCAACTTGATTTCCACAGAAACAAAACACTCAAGGCAGAAGTCACTTGCAGTGCTCTTCAAAGAGGTCCCCAGTGTAGATAACCAAGAGACGAAGACCAGGGGAGCAGCTGAACTCTCCTTAAAGCTTAGATGTGGCCTTAAGCGCTGCAGACCAAGTTATGAAATTTACCTCCCATGTTCACCAGAGCAGCTCTCTGCACATTGGGCACCCATCCAGCCCAAAGGCCTCGGATTCCTCCTTCGGACAGGATCTTCATAAATGCGTGGTGCACCCCTCGAAACCTGAAATCAGTAGGGAACCAGTAGGTAGAGAGACCAGCTATGGAGAAATCTGTATATTCCAGCACTTTGCTGTGGCAGGTCCTCTCACAGAAAAGGCAATTTACAATTGCGAGGATCTGGCCCCCCGAATCCGTTTTTTGGTTCATTTTTTCGATCCACCTTTGACTTTCGTGCCACGATATTTTACAAAACGTACTGGTGGCCCTGGTAAGCAGCAATCTGCTCGCTAACAACAGCCAGCCCTTCGATCCCACAGCTGTGTGGCAATAGACACCAAGGGATGCCAGCAGTTACGGACGCAAAGAGCAGCGTGTCCTGGTATCTGCAGGAGGGTCTCGAGCCCTGCTGTCTGCAGGTAACTCAGCCCTTCCGCGGGCCTGTGCATCCTGCATGAGCCATTTCCCCCACCTTTCTCCCAGCTTCCCTTCAGAAAGCATCCTTCCCTCCTCCAGCAGAGTGCTGGCACGGACGGGCTCCACATATAGGATGGGCGAGGGTTTGTGGTCTCTGGGACCAATACATCAGAATAAGGAAGGCGAATATAAATCGAATAAGGAGGAAGTCTCTCGGATCCCCCATGCACTTCACTGCCCGGAGCCATTGCGTGCCTCCTGGGCATTGCTCTTCCCCAAAAGGGCTCCGAGCAGCTGGGGAGAGGGGGTGGCATAAAACAGAAAGAACCGCACCCTCAGCCAAAGAGTAAATCATTAACAGGAAAAATCTGCCAGCTTCGAGAGGAACCGACCGTAACGGCTTTCCTTCCAACTTCCTTTTTCCTTCCATCTGCATCTGCACCTTCACCAGATCAGTTGGGCTGGCGAAAAACTGTCCGATGGCACCCGCAGTCATGCCTCCAACTACGGCTTTCCTGCCAAAGAGGGGAAAAAAAAAAAACAAGCCCTCCAGAATACAATGAAAATCTTCACAAATTGCAGTGCTCAAGCCGAAGGGTTGAACAGCGTGACCCAGGTGAAACAAGCGTTAAATAGTTATTCTTTATATCAACAGCCAAAGTTATAAGTAATAATTGTGTCCAGTTCTGGGCTCCCCAGATCAAGAAGGACAGGGAACTGCTGGAGAGGGTACAGCAGAGGGCTCCAAAGATGATTAGGGGCCTGGAGCATCTCTCTTATGAGGAAAGGCTGAGGAACTTGGGTCCTTTTAGTCTGCAGGGGGGATCTGATCAAAGCCTATAAATACTTAAAGTGTAGGGGTCAAGAGGATGGAGCCAGTCTTTTTTCAGTGGTGTGCAGGGACAGGACAAGAGGAAACGGGCACAAACTTGAACACAGGAAGGCAAGATGGCAAGGTACACAAGTAAGGCACACCAATACGGTGCTCCATATATTATGGTAACTGAATGCCAACGTAAAGCTCTAAACTGCTTGCTGATACATAAAACTTTTCTTTATCTTCCATTGCTACTAGATGAGTTGTGTTAATTTTCTGGTTCTACTTATTTCAGTAAAGCCAGCAATTTCTGTATTATCCCGAGTTCCCCCTTCCCACAGCATCAGGCATGACAAGTACTTCATCTGTATTAGATTTTATAAATCCCGTCTTAAAAACAGTTACATTTTGGACCCAAGGTTTTAAGATTTTAACAATTATAGGGTTTTAACAATTATAAGGTTTTAACAATTAGAAATTACCAAATTTTGCAAAACTTACAGAAAAATTTGCTTCATTCCCCAGGGACAGCAAGTTAATTGTGTGGCTATGTACTGCTTGCCTTGGCAAAACAGGGTTGAGTGAGATTTAACTGTTGCTGAATCGAACCTGCAAAACTAAGACTTTGGGTTTGTTTTTTTCTGGGGATCAGTTGTTTTCTCAGGCAGGATGCACAGATTTAACTTAGGGTGACAACTGCTGTACACGCAGGAACAAAACAGTGTCTTTTCCTTCACAATCTGCCTCTTCAGTAGCCAGGAAATTTCCATCTCCTGGGCCAAAATACACCACTAGAATCACCAAACTGGCCGATTCTTATGCTGCTTGTTAATAGTGGTATAATAATTTCTGACCCAGGCAGCACGTCAAGCAGTGCCCCATGTCCCCATTTGAAGCCACTGCCCCTTGTCCTATCATGACATGCCCTTGCAAAAAGTCCCTCTCCAGCTGTAGGCCCCCTTCAGATACTGGAAGGCCGCTATAAGGTCTCCCCAGAGCTTTCTCTTCTCCAGGCTGAACAGTCCCAGCTCTCTCAGTCTGTCCTTACAGGAGAGGTGCTCCAGCCCTCTGATGAGTTTTGTGTTTCCTCTGGACCCATTCCACCAAGCCCATGTCTTTCTCTGCTGAGGGTTCCAGAGCTGGAGGCAGCACTGCAGGTGGGGTCTCACCAGAGCAGAGCAGAGCAGAGCAGGGGGACAGAATCACCTCCCTCGCCCTGCTGGCCACACCGCTGGGAATGCAGCCCAGGATATGGTTGGCTTTCTGGGCTGCAAGCACACATTGCTGGCTCATGTTGAGCTTCTCATCAACCAACACCCCCCAGGCCCTTCTCCTTGGGGCCTCTCTCCATCCGTTCTCTGCCCAGCCTGTATTTGTGCCTGGGATTGCCCTGCCCCAGGTGCAGGACCTTGCACTTGGCTTTTAATAACACTTAAATATTTCTCAGTCCTGTTCCCAGCTGAATGAAAAGATACTGCTCTGAAACTAAAGCCAGAAAGTCCTTATTGGTGCTTGAACCCCTACTTTGTATTTACCCTCATTAGGGTAAGTGAGCGTGAGGTCCTGGTCCAATTGTTGGTCTGAAAGGGGTTTTAGGGCTGCAGGATTTCTACAGTAAGGACAATCCCCAAACAGGCAAAAGCATAAATATGCAACGTTACCAGAAAGGAAAGCTTTCATCCTCAGACCTGCCAAGCACGGAGTCACGGAGATGTTCGTACGCAACCATCCGAACGCCCGAGTACACTGTGGAAAACAAAAGCAGGAGATGATTCTTGGAGTTCTGCCCTTTCTGGAGGACATGCTGTGACAGAGAGATCAAGAGATGGGTTGTAAAACACTCCGGAGCTTGCCTGGGTCAGCTGGCCATGTCTCTCCCATTCCTGATCAAAGTGGGGAAAGCAAGGGGGCCGCCTGGCAGCAAAGCTACAGCCAGAACTTCTTAGCGTCGGAGAATCTTTCCGCTGAGCCATGCGTCTGCCGGGAGGCAGCAGGGTTTATGCCCGCACACCCAGGAGAGGCGACCGCATTGCTTCCCTCTCAGCTGCTGCCAAGCACAAAGCCTCCCACAAGCACTTTTGAGGTTTGTTGCTGTCACCGTATTTCCAAATAAAACACAGAAAGCGGTTACCTGGGGCCAAACCACTAATGCATTTCTTCATCCTACCACTCGCAAGCTTATCCTTTTTTCTCAGCCCACCCCCACTTCCCTCAAATAAAAGATATTTATTGTTCTGAGGACTCTGAGTGCCTGCGTGTGCTGAACCCTGAAGGTTTTAGCCTTCCTGCTAAAACCACAGGGAAATTATATTTTGTTTTCCCAGAAGCCAGATTAAGGCTGTGAAGGAATGAGGAAGAGAGGGAAGAGAGGACATTGAGCCAGAATCCTATATATTTCGAAATGGGATTGCAGGGTAGACTGAAGAAGTCCTCACAGACACATTTAAAGTACGAGAAGATATGGCAAGCTCACACCACAAGGCTGTTGGCCACAGAAGGTAGGACCCAAACTTGTCCTGTCGTGAGCAGATAATCACCTATGTGGCGGTAGACGGCTGGCGTGGCTCCTTGCCAGAGCTTTCGTAAGCCCTCCTCTCGCACGATGCCAGCGGCGGTGCGCAGCATGCCACGGTAAGGGACCGCCTGGCCACCGGCAGCTCCGCTGCGACGGACGGCAGCTTCACCTTGGACCTGCAGCCGAGTTTTCGTGAGATCCAGTGGAAATGTTACTGAAGAGAAAGAGCAGGGAATATACGTGAATATGGGGAGACCTACCACGCTGGTGACATCTGGCCACACAAAAATCACGTTTAGCCAGTTATTTCTCTCACTGAGATAACTGGTGGCCGGGGAAGGTGGTCCACCTCAATCTCAGCTTCCCAGGGCTGCTCCTGGAGCACTGTGGGCACATATTTGCTCCTGATAATTTCAGTTCCAGGCCAGAGGTGTCTCAGGCAGTGAGTTCCCAGGAGCAGGTGCTGACTTTGGTCGGATACCTCTGCAACATGCCACGCTACAGGGTCCTTCCAGAGCAGGACTCGGGGATATTATGGGAATGCAGTCAAAGCCTCAGCAGATTTACACTCTATTCGTGCATTAAGTTAGATATTCATGTTTAAAGGTTAGCAAAGATTGAGAAGTTTCCAATCATTAGAGCAATGCAACCGGTTTGCCTGTAAGAGTTTGTAGAAATGATACAGGATACTGAGCAGAATTACAAACAAGTTACTGATCACAACGTAGTGCAGCCCAGATGCCAGGGTGCTTCTTGCCTGCGTTTCAGCCAGCAGTTCACTGTACTGCATTTTTAGAGACAGCTCACTGTAACCAGAAACGTCAGATTTGATTTTTTTTCTTTAATTTCAACCCACATTAGCTATGCAAAGGCGATTCCTGAAGAAGTCAGCCCCTTTGCTACAAACTTAGACAACACATCATCCTGACTCTCGTTTTCTTCCCGAAACCCAGCAAACTCAAAATTTAAATTGGTCACAACTGCCCTGTTGTGACTGCAGCCCTTGGGTCTTGAAGGCGAAGATTTTGACTTGAAAAAAAACCCACCCCTCCCTCCAGCCACAGTCAGGTGGCATAAAACACTTGCAAGGCTAAAATTATTGAAAAGTCATGAGGAGCAGAGTGGAACGAACAGATTTGCTGGAGCAGAAAAGCCGGAGCGACCACCAAGGAACGAGGGGCATCCGGGGACTGAAGTTCCCCCTGCCCCCGTTAAGTAAATTTTGACCCCCTTCCCTCTCCGAAAATCCCGGTGGAGTTGTACCTAGTTCTGCCACAGCCGCTGCACAGGCTGACAGAGCGAATTTGCTGGCCCGGGGCCATCTCTCTGGAAGAGGTAAGCTCTTCTCTTCTTCTGCAGGTGACATCTAGCGTCTAACATGAAGCAAGGCTAAGCAGCCACCCCGCGAGGCTCTGGAGGACAAGCGGACCCTAGCTCAGCTCTCCTCCGGGTGCTTTAGGAGACAAATTGCTGAAGGTCATGTTTCTCCAGCGCCAGCACCAGGATCCGCAGCGGCCCAAGTGCCTCCTGCGGAGCTGCGAGGTCCTTGTGCGGTGACACAGGAGACTCCCACGCTACGGGCTCCTGGGAAATGTAGTCTGGCACCGACACTACCCGCTGCCGGGGAACCAGCAGTGCAGGTACAGCCACACGCACGATTTTTCCAGTTATCTACACTAAAAAAAATTTAAATATATCATTAATGAAACCTCAAGATTATCAGAACATTATTGGGCTCTTTTGCTGTCACTGAGAGCAGCACCTCGGGAGCCCCAAACTACGTCGCTGCACAGGCACCCAGGATGAATGAATTGATCCAGATCTGGTTTAGGGAAATCTGTGTTAGCAACACACCGAGCTGGACAACTGACTTCCCAGTGCTTGTAATAATTCACATCTCCTGGGAATTAGGCACGGAGCAGCGCGGTTTGTGGCACACACACCCAGGAAGACAGAAGCTGATCTCTGCTCAAAGCCCCGTATGTGAAAATTTTAAAGCTTTTCCTGGCTGAAAGCTGAAGCCCTGTTAATTATGTGCCAGTCCTAATTTCTCTTAAATTAACATAGGCATATTTAGGTTCTCATCATGAAAAAAAAAAAAAAAGAGTAAGGCATGTGCTGTTCCAGAGAAGCTATTCATTTTTCATTAAGGCTCAGCTGAATCACTAAGTTAATCATTAGCCATTAATCACTAATCCTCATGCAGAGGATCTGAGGATTTTTTTAGGTCACAGAAACTTATCCCAGAACAACCCCCTGCCCCTCCCCGTCTGACTGACAGTTTGGTGTGCAGTCCAGGGCACAACAATTCAGGGAAATGAAGGGATCACTGCAGGTGAAATATTCCGCTAAAGTGAGCCAAATCCACCTTGTCAGTAACCAGTTTGAAATAGGATCCTTCTGTGGGGCAGAATTTGTCAGAATTCAGGCAGTAATGGGCCAAACCGCTGACAAACCCCTGATTAAAATGGGAAGGGGACATTCTGCAGTGACATGCCGACGTGCCCGGCTGCACTGAGGGTATGAGCGGTGCAGAGCCTTACTCTAGGCACTTGATGCCATTTGCTGGTAGTGCTTTTGTGCCTCCCTCCATAGCTGTTTTCCAGGCTCAGATCAGCTTGTGCCACCACATACCAGCCTGTACATGGTCGATTGGTAGCGTAATTTAGGGAGGAGAGGACCTCTAGAG
>JAOXNH010000023.1:116146917-116159071 GCA_028566575.1 Bartramia longicauda
AGGATCGGCTTTGCACCAGTAGCATTGCTGAGTTGCAGATGCGATCCAGGCGTGATCCCTGTGCTGGGATCATCCTGTCTGCACCCAGCACCTCCGCTGTTTTGCTTTTGCAGTCTGGCTGCCTGTTAATCTTGGTTTCAGATAATGTGGAAAGCCCTGTGCCAAGCGCTGGGACCAGGAGACTAATTGTTTGTGTGCCTCAAGTTAGGTGAGGTTTCGGAGTACCAGCTGGTGTCCCTCGACATGCGAGAGAGGCACAGGCACTGCTGGCAGGAAATTTTTACCATCCCAAAAAACTTACAGAAGACAGGTGTGAAAATTTACCCCCTGGACATGCCTTTCTTTCTCTATGTCTGATAGAGAGAGCCTAAATTATTAATTTAGATTAGATGCTTAATTTCTAGGCAGCTAATACTAACTGACACAAACCCCATCTTCCCATTTGGTGATGGTACCACCTGCTACTGGTGTGATGCAATCAGCTTCAGGTGTTCAAAACTGAAGGATCACACAGCCCACAGGTGGGAAAAACCTGCTAAAACCGAAACCGCTGTAACATCCTGAAATTTGAAAAAAAAAATTATTAATAACTACTGGATGTTTAAAATTTTCTTTCTCATTTTCAACTGTTAGATTTCATATTTGTAAGCACTTCTTTGCAGCTGTGGTTGTGAAGCTCATGGTGTTAAATGAAAGCAGAGGTTCAAGCGTAATCAGCTGAAGTATGAGGTGTAAGAACATCAAGAGCTGTCAGTCTTGTAGTAAAGGACATTGGGTGCACCTTAGAGTAAGCTCGTGTGCGTGATCCGGAGTTCCTTGGCTTCTTTGAGTTTAACAGACTGGTTTTAGCCTTACATTGCCATGTCCTTCCTGTGTCGTTCATCTATGCAAACCATGGTCAGTTACTTGTTCACTCATCTTAGGGCAGAAATGTAGGACTGGAAGAAAACTCATTCCAGTCCGTTCTCCCACTATTTCAGAAACCATGGCACATAGTCCTTTAAACAAACTGATCAAGCCTCACTCAAAAACTAAACCCAATGGTAATATTTCTTTGACACCTGATAGGAGGCTGTTAGGGAACCTCCTTGTTCTATTGGAAACAAATCGTGGTGGCAACCAGATTAAAGCAGCCTGGCAAACTGTCCTGTCCAGTGCAATGCCTTTTGGGAACAGAATTGGGGTCGTTCAGCCTGGAGAAAAGGAGGCTGAGGGGAGACCTTATCCCTCTCTACAACTACCTGAAAGGAGGGTGTAGAGGGCAGGGGTCAGCCTCTGCTCCCAAGTAACAAGCAATTGGACAGGGGGAAACAGCCTCCAGTTGTGCCAGGGGAGGTGATGGATATTAGGAAAAATATCTTCACTGAACGGGTTGTCAAACATTGGAAGAGGCTGCCCAGGGAAGTGGTGGAATCACCATCCCTGGGGGTATTTAAAAGCCGGGCAGATGTGGTGCTGAGGGACATGGTTTAGTCATGGCTTTGGTCAGTGTTAGGTTGATGGTTGGACTCGATGATCTGAAAGGTCCCTTCCAACGTAGATAGTTCTATGATTCTATGTTTCACCATGACTTAAGCTTGCCTTTAGTTGCCTTTTTTACTAGGAAGCTTTTAGCAAAATCTCTTAGATGAAATTTTAAAACAAATCTGACAGAAGAGTCCTTTTGGGGTGTTCGTTCACAGAGTGAACCAGCAAAACTTTTACACTGAAGTACAAATGCAGGTTTAGTGGTTCTGGGTCTGTTAATTCTGATGTTCATTTGCCTGGAGATGCTTTAGGCCACTGTTGGTTCAATGGTAGCTGCTGCCACATCCGAACACACCAGAAGCACCTGAAGGACTTAAAAAACCCCAGGTTTTGTTGGGACAAGAAACATTTTCAATAGGAGAAAACTCGAAATGAGGCAAAGCTGAAAGAGAAGGCTTTCTTACATATCTCCCCTTTACTGTCTGTTTGCAGAGAGGACTTTGACTTTTTTCTTAGTCCAGCAACTCAGCGTCCTTCTGAGTTGTGACCTCTCCCTGCAGTCCCCCTGGGCCAAAAGGGACCTTTCCATCTGTCACCCCCAGGCTGGCTGGCTGCCTGCAACACCATCATCTCTTCCTATCCCCTTCCTCTCCTTAAACATCCCAGGCATGTCTCCCTCCCTCCCCAACTCCCACACTGGCGAGAAGCGCTGAGGGCAGGAAAAATAAGCCTTTTTCTGCCTCCTCCCTTTGAAAGGAGTAGGCACAGTAGCATCCTGCAGCCAAAGCAAACAACAGGTGCTGCTGCCAAAGGGGTCACTAGGAGGCATTGCAAGGGTTGCAAAATACATCGGCAAGAATTTCGCAATTAAAAAATTCCTCCCCTGCATTAATCCTTCTGTCTGACAAGGGGACACTCATTTCTTTTTATTTCTTAAACAGTTAACTTTCTTACCATTGTCCCTTTTCTGTTTTTCTCCCAAGCCCTGGTGTAACATACCAGACTTCCACTGCTTCTGCTCAAAGTTCTCTGCCTCTGTTTGCCTCCTACAGAAGGTGTGGGCTGGAAGAATTGTCAGTTTTTCCCTTTGTGTCATCAGTGGGTCTAAGAAAAGAAAGATCCTTTGCTCTAGTGAAATATTTAATCTCTGGTCTAATAAAAGATACCACCTCTTCCTCCTAAAGCTGCCCGACTAATTAAAGGAATTTTGCAGGCAGTTTGAGGTGGGCAAGGTGGGTAACAAGCCACCATAGAACACAAAATACATGTAGAGCTGCTTCAGGAGAGGTTCAACAGATGAGGTTCCCCACTTTGCCTGGCAAATGTGATATGAATTAGCAAGGAATCCAAATGCTTCTCATCAGTTTGCTAATTAAGCTAACAAGACGAGTTCAACCCATGAGATTGTTCTGCACTGTTGTATGGAGCTGTGGATCCAAAGCTCACTCCCAGTGTGTTGGTTGCCTTTGGGACGTGGTGCCGTGACACAGGACTCGGGTAGACGCCTCTCAGCCGTGTCAGCTGTGTGTGGTTGGGTGAGGGATGGGTTACACGGCAGGGGACGTGCGTCCTGCATCAGGTCTGGTGCAGGGGGAAACACACTGGAGAAGAGGACAAGGCTTCTGGTGGAGCGTTTCTGAAGAGAGTGTCCATGGCTGAGTCACTAATGGTCTGTGACCCTGGTCCCATGCACAGAAGACCAAAATACGTGTCCGTGGGATAGAGAGGGGATGTGGCATTGAACTCCCGTGTGTGTGCTTGCCAGGGGAGAGAAAACCAGCCCAGCACACCTTGTTCCCCACGGGAGTCTTGGCAGGGCTGCAGCCAAGAGTCGTTGCTCCCTGCATGGCTCTTTCCCTGATTTCCTTCCTTGGAGATTTTGGAGAATGTCTTCCTGAAGTTTTTATTTCTCTGGAGCATCACTTTCATGCAGGCTCGGATCTGCCTCTCATCGTGGCTCTGCTGTTTTGTGTGGTGTTTCTCAGTCTCGGGGGAAAAAAAGAGCTTTCCTACCTGAAAGCAACTCCAGAGGCCCTAAATCCCGACAGGATTTTTATTTTGCTTTCTCTATCTCTCTGTGTCATCAAGGGCTCCTTAAACACCGCTTCAGTCGGAGCAGTAAACTGGGACATAGTTTTGGCAGGCAATGCCCGGGCTTTGCTGGTACCCACCTGTAACACGACCATGGCAAATGCCGAGCGGTGTGACAGCCTGTTCCGGTAGCTGTTTTCCTGACATTAGAATGTCAGTGTAATTATACCGGGACAGATGAAAAATGTGTTTATTCAGGTGTCTGTCTCAAATAGCAGCTATTAGTAGCTGCTCAGCGACAGGGTGTAAGGAGCACACCCAGATGAGAGAATGTCACCTTCTGCTTCTTCTTCCCATCTTCCGGCTGTCAACAGTTTAAGGATTTGCTAGGCTGGAATTTGCACCCAGGTGACCTGACTATGATAACTTTTTTCACCCTATGTGTAATTTTGGCTTCCACAGCATCCCAGGGCAATGAACCCATAATTTAACCATGAACCATGTGAAGAAAGCTGGCTTCTAATAGGTGCCCATTAGCTCCTACATTATGACAAACTGGGAATAATTATTCTCTTTTCACCTTTCCTGGGACCTGATTTGTCTCAGTCTCCTTTTATTGAACCTTTCCTTCATGCTTGCTGTCCACCCCTTTGCCTTTTCTAGCTCAATATATCCTGCTGAGATGGAACGGGCAGATACCCACATTAAATTGAAGGTGTGAGCCCAGGATGGGTTTAGATATCTGCTGTCCTTTCTCTGCTCCTTTCCTAGCAAGATGAGAGCTCTAAATTAATTATTAGCACTTGTATAATAGATCTTGGGGTCATTTCAGAATGTGACTCTTCTAGGCTGCCTTCTTCTGTGATTTTTCTAGGTCTCCTCATAGTTTAGACTCCCAAATGACTCCAGATCCACCAACTTTTAGTTTTTTCTTCTAAGGAATGAATTAGGCATATGCTTAAGGCCACATATTCTAAAAGCTGTATTGGGCTCTTCTTCAGCACATCCTGTTTATCCACTACTACTAATCCTGGTCTTTGATAATGCTTGTAAAAATTTGCTGCGTGTTGGAATGATGCTTTGAGGCTTCTCAGGTCCTCCTTCAGGAGCCCTTCAGAAAGGCACCGGGATGGCCTGGCTGTCACTGAGGCTGATTTAACAGACCACAGTAGGTAGTTCTGCAACTCCATATTTTAATGCCTCTAGGGTTTTGATTTGAAATATTTATCACTGATTTACCCAGCACTTGTTTTAAGTCTATTCTACGTAATACTTCCTTCAAAACAAGGTCTCAGTCCGTCACTCGCAGTGAAAGGCTCCAATTGTCTTAAACTGAGGCAATTGCTAACTCAGATTGCTTCCCTGCTCCGGTTCTTTACACCTTCAGCATTTATCGGGCTCGGCAACACACTGGGAGAGTTTCTGCATCTGGTATGTTTGGAAAAGTCTTCATTATTGGGGATGGGGATTGCCATTAGCATCTTGATCCTCAAACCTTGTTTAGCATTTTAATTTTTTAGTTTTTACTTTTACACTTAATTTATTAGATATTTATTTTTAATTTCCTGCTTGGACACAAAATCCTGCTTTCCGAAGGATGTGTCTTTGCACATCCACCATCCCTGTGCTGTTCAGTGAAGCTCACTAGCTCTTTTTAAATTTCAATATCGTTTAATATTGGTTCAATTTTAATTATTCTAAATAGACTGCAGGATGTTGGAGGAGATCCAAAACCAGACAGTTTGTGTAGGGGTTTACAGGTAAGCAAGAGGTCCAGGCTTTACTGATGGTCAGTGGACACGTAGTCTGTCCTGACACTGGAGTCTAGGGGGGGTTCAGGTCACCCTCATAAACAGATACGTGCAGTAGCTGCCCAGATGAACCAGTTTTGAGGCTCTCCTGATTGCATGGACTCCATCTCGGACTGAGGTGGGACTAGATGACCTTTGGAGGTCCCTTCCGGCCTGGACCAATCTTTGAATCTATGAATCTCTATTGCCCGTAATGGGAGCTTGGGCATCTTGCTCACATGTAATCATTTAAAATAAAGTGTTTCAGGCTTTAATTGAGTGTGACCTTAATTGAATAATAAAGTTTTATTGCAGATTGCTATTAGTTCAAATTTAATTTTGTTTTTAAATTAGTTTAAGTACATTTTAATGTTAATTTACAATTTTAAAACTCTGATTTTATAACACTATAAATTCACTGATTTTTATCTAGCCTGATGATGAGGACCTGCTGTTAGCCATAAAAATCCAACCTTAGCAATTTGGCTATTATTAAAACAATATTTTATTTATTGTCACCCAGAGAGTTTAAACAGTCATTCTTTCTTTAATAATTTACAGTTGAAGGACACAATCAAAATTCAATTGATGTCAAGAGGAATGTCCTCCTTGGCTTCAAAGAGCTTTTGATGAAACAGGCTTTACAGCACAGACACAGACAACTAAAGAAATGGTTAAAGGCAGTGGCAGAAGCCATGTGAGCAAGGAGGTTTCGAAGCTTTTTGGTGCTCCAAACAGATCTACAGAAACCTTTTTCTCACCCTTGTCAGCAATGTAACCTGGAAAAGAAAATCGGATTACCTGATATGCCGAGGAACCCCCCAAACCTTTCCATTTGTACAATAATTTTGCCAAAAGAAGGTGCTGTGCATATAAACGTTAACGCTGGGCTTTTGATTTCTGAGGCTTTTGCACGTGAGCAGAAATCACCTGCGCTAAGAAAAAGACGCTAAAGAGGCTTCATTTCCTAATTTTGCTCTTTATGTCTAAAGCTGACAGCCCGTAGGTGCTGCACATTTGTTTGCTATTTTAGAGTATCTATAAATATCAGTGATCTTTCGTTTTCACAACATAGGAATTCAGAAGTGAGTACCTACTGCTGAAAGTTTTGAGAGGCCTCTTAGGATCTTAGATTAAGGGAAATATATACATAAATATGTATGGTATAAAAAATTTCTGTCAATATAAGTCTCAACAAAGTTGTTAGCTACTTTGATATTAATCTTTAGGCACCTGTACAAGAAAGTGATTGTATTAGCAGAACCTTTAAACTAAAAAATAATGTAAAAAACCCAAACATTTAAAGGATGCAGGGGTGGTGAGTTTTTGTTTAAAAAATGTAAATTGAAATAGGTAGGATTATGGATTTTTACAATGTGAGTACTTTGTTATGGCAGCCAAGGGATGCAGAAGATAATCCATCGCTTGAGTTCTTTAAATCCAGGTAGGTTGTATTTTTTGAACTGTAAAATGTAATTCAAATATAAAATATTGATCCTGGGGAAGGAATCTCTCCTGCCCTGCAGGAGGTCGGGCAGGCCCCTGTGATGTTCCCTGCTGCTCCGTAAGTCGACAAACATTGATCTGATTCCTGTTCATCTTTGTTTGCTTCTGGGCCAAGGTGTACAGAGAGCAGGAAGGACCAGGTCCTCCCTCCACCTCTCCGCTGCCCTGAAGCCCTCTTGGGGCTCTCCTCCGAGTTGTTAACAATACAATAATAGGAAATCTTTGTTTTTTTCCAGCATGGGCCTGTATTCACAATATTCGCTCTGGGAAAACGGTATACTTTTGTGACCGAAGAAGAAGGAACTGAAGCCTTTTTTAAATCTAAAGACTTAAATTTTGAACAGGCAGTACAACCAGCTGTCGAGAACGCAGGTAAATGAGACCTAGCTCTTTTTTTAATGGAAGTCAAATCCAGTTACTCAGGAACATTAGAGCCCGATCCAAAGCCCATTGGCTTTTTGATCGTGCCCTAAATGCTTACCTTAACCCATGACCCAAAACCCAAAATGAAGGCGGAATGAAATTCCTCCGTGTGGATCCGGCACTGTAAGGCTGCAAGGTGACATGGATTCAGTCTCAAGGGGTCAAAGGTTTCTGACCCAGGGACTGTTATTACTTTTAACCTTAAGTAACCCCAGTTTGAGATCAGGTCCCTTTCTGTGGCTAGACACTCCTCCTTTGTGTACAAGGTTAGGAGCAATAGTATGTTGTCCTATTACTTAATTTGAATATGAGCTTGCAGCAGTAATTAGTTGTTACCCTGCAATAAAACAGTCATTAAAAAGGGATGAGTTGTGTATCCAATCCGCACTGGCACGCTCCATCAGTTCACGTGCTCATATCCACATGGAATCTCACAGACAGGAATTCTCAGAGTAGTTTGGCAATTTTTGGACTGTGCAATGAGAGAGAAGCAACTTGGCAGAGAGGATAAATCACGGAATCACAGAATCCCTGTGGCTGGAAGGCACCACTGGAGATGGCCCAGTCCAAGCCCCTGCTCAGAGCATTGCCAGCGAGAGCAGGTTGCTCAGAGCTGCATCCTGTTGGGTTCTGAGTATCTCCAAGGATGGAGACTCCATGACCTCTCTGGGCAACCTGTTCTTGTGTTTGACCATCCTCACAATAAAAACTTCCCTGTGTCTCAGTGGAATCTCTTGTGTTCCCATTTGTGCTTCCTGCCCCGAGAAGAGCATGGCCTCATCTTTACTCCCACCAGATATTTATCCACACTGACAAGATACCCCTGAGCCTTCTCTTCTCCAGGCTGAACAGTCACAGCTCTCTCAGCTTCTTCTGATATGACTGAGACAATGTACTATAGCATGAAGACCCAAACTGTTTTTTCTTGGTTTAATTAATTTTTAATTTCAGTCAGTTTTGTGGGGTGCATGCACATCTCTGCACAGCCCCACTGAAGCTGGGGGAAACCTCTGGATTGTTGGTTCTGGCACTGGAGCTTCATGAGGCAGGAAGATGTTACACGGACTGGTAGAAGCTGATGGCTCACCAAAATCTTTACAGGGTTAAAAGAAAGCTTTCTGGGAATTTCACTCTAGGAAAATGAGGATTAAGGCATTTAAATTAGAGTTGCAAGATATGTGTAAAAATTTTTACTCTGTCTTTCAGTGCAAATCTACTTTGTCTACATTCCACAACGTGTTTCTGTTTATGTTTAGTTTCTGTCCCCGCGAAAGAATTTTATCAGAACCATGGTAACCTCTACAGCATGATGAAGGGAAAAATGGGTCCTTCTAATCTGCACATGTTCACGGGCACTTTGTGTAAGGAACTCCAGGAGCACATGGCCCATCTGGGCAGGGAGGGTACGGGTGACCTCAATGACCTGGTCAGGTAAGGGAGTTTTGCAGCACATCTGTAACACCTGGGTGTACTGTATGGGAGCGGAGATGTTAGCGTAGAGCAGGGGGAGTGCAGGCTCACAAGTCTTAGAAAAGCTGTCTCATGGTATTCATCACAGTTTGAGGTGGCTCACAGAGTGGTCAGGGTTTCATCTAAAGGTGTTTCTCCCAGATAGGAGGAACACCTCAATTGCCTATTTGGAAGAGCGTCATGGACAGCGGTCATCAAATCCAAATCAGCTGCTATTTGTCTAAAATGAAAAAAAAAAATAGTCATAGGCTGGATGGTAAACTACAGAATCCAAAAGTTATCCACAGTAAATCTGTGCTGAGTGTAATCTGTTCCTATGTTTTTTCCAGACAACACAGGATAGAATGGGAATGCAGTACCCGGGATAATTATTTAGCTGCCTCAAAATTAAATCCACAGAGCCAGCAGGTGGCTCCATCTTCCTTATGATCTGTAGAAAAGCAAGAAACTGAAAGAGCCATTGCCTGAAATCTGTGTTTAGCAGTGACTGGGACCCAGCAAAGGCTTCGTAAGGGTTCCTCAGAGCTCAGGGTACAGGTGAAGTGACCTGGGAAATGAGCTCAGGATGAGAGAGGAGCAAGTAGGGAAGGAGTGAGATAAAATAAAACAAAAAAAGGGTTGTTCAGTCCCGAAAAGCTGCAGCCAGAGGGAGGATTTCTCAGCATGTCTGGCTGCAGAAGGGGTTGTGCAATGCCCAGAAGGTCCACACGGGCAAACCTGAAATAAGAGGGGTAGCTAATGGGGAGAAGAGGACCTCAGCACCCAGAGCCTTTCTGCTCAGGTGACCAAACACTAACTGTTGAAGTTCAACCACATGCAGAGGATTAGCCTGAGGTCCACATATCTCCCAGGCTCTGCTCAAAGTCTGCAATAAGGGTGTGGGTGAGGTATGAGCCCTGTGCCAGCCATTCCATACTGGTGTGGCACTCGAGTCCTGCACGTCTTAGTGTTGGCAGTTCAACACACTGTGTCCTGACCTAAAACTGCTGCAGCAGCTTCTCTATGGCCTATAAGTCATGGGGATCTTCTCCTTGCAGGTACGTCATGTATCCAGCAGTGGTGAACACTTTGTTTGGGAAAGGCATCTGCCCAACAAGTGAAATCAAGGAGTTTGAAGAACATTTTCAGAAGTATGATGAGGACTTCGAATACGCCTCTCAGATGCCCGAGTGCTTCCTGAGGTAACAGAGCAGAGACGATGCTTGTGGTGTACTCGTTACAGACATTTTGCTTGCTGGGATATCAACCATGAGAGACATTTCCCCTGAAGGAGGATCTGCTCTCTTTATCGATGGTGTGTCCTTGGGTCAGGCAGGCTTTCAGCTAGGTGCTTCAACAAAGTTCTGACCTTCTCTCCTGCATTTCAAGCATTGGAACAGGCTGCCCAGGGAAGTGGTTGAGTCACCATCCCTGGCGGTACTTAAAAGAGGGGTAGATGTGGTGCTGAGGGACATGGTTTAGGGGTGACTTGGCAGTGCCAGGTTAATGGTTGGACTGGATGATCTTAAGGGTCTCTTCCAACCAAAATGATTCTGTGATTCTATGATTCCTGGCACAAAGCAGAAACAACCTTGCTTA
This sequence comes from Bartramia longicauda, assembly GCA_028566575.1. NCBI lineage: Eukaryota > Metazoa > Chordata > Aves > Charadriiformes > Scolopacidae > Bartramia > Bartramia longicauda. Next base: position 116,157,183 of record JAOXNH010000023.1, read on the forward strand.
GGTGGGCAGAGTCCAGCGTGGACCTGTCAGGGAGCAGCAGAACTAGGCAAAAGGTAAAGGCCTGAGCCTAAATGTGAGTCTCAAACTGAGGGGGTCCCCAACAAGGCATCTCTCTGCTGTTTCCCACACCTTGGCTGTTTTCCCAGCAGACTGATCCCAGGTTACATGGCTGACCTTGGGTGGAGGCAACCAAACACCAAAGAAGGGAGACTGTCAGTGCTCTCAGGGCCATGACAGCGCCTTGAGCACCTCCAGATAGCCTTCAGAAAGAACAAAGGATGCTCTAAAAATGTGGCCTTTATTTTCTTAGGGGAGGTCATTCTTGAAAAGATTGAGCTGAGCAATTGTCCAAAGCCACAATGAAAACTCATAGTGGAATAGATATGAAAATATAGGAATCCTGAAGTCACAAGTCCTGGCTGCAAGATGAGGTCTGGCCAAGGTGAAGCCAACACTACTGTCAGATTGACACTTGAGTATTCATCAACCGACTGCTGCCCAGGGGCTTTTGGAAAGAAACCAAGGAGTCCTTCTCATGGAAAAGGAAATGCTGGTTTCTGCTCCCTCAGTTAAGTGCTTCTTCGTTGTTGCTTTTCTTTACAGGAACTGGTCCAAATCCAAAAAATGGCTTCTAAAATTATTTGAGAAAGTCGTGTCAGATGCTGAAAAGACCAATCCTTCAGACACCACATCCAAGGTAAACACCCAGGGCTATGAAATAAGATGACTTTGTTGTATATTGTGACTGAAGCGATGGAGGACAGGAATTATTTCAGTACTGGAAGAAACAAGCCAAATATCTCAGCTTTGATAGCTGTACATAATTGTCCAGTATTGCTGTCACCTACATTAGGCCACACCAATAATTTTGAGTCCCGTTTCTCATTTTAATATATTTCCTACAATTCTGACAATTAACATCTTCCTCTGGGGAATTTTAAGCCGTGGGTTCAGAGCTATAACCCATTGCCAGCCCCCAGTATCGCAGCTGCAGTGAGCAGTTGAAAGAGGTGAGAGAAAGACCTCTTCAGTTGTTTCTCTGAGGGCACCGCGCTGTGAAATTTCAAAACCTTACATGTACTATTTTTAAACCCTGGTGTAGAGTGAGTAGATCTTCCAGCAGCCAGACTGGTAGAAAATAGCAGATTACTGGATTGGAAGCCAAGTACCCTAAATATTGATTGTGTCAAAGCTGTGATAAGTTGTCCCCCTGGTTATTCTCCTTAGCTATGGCAGGAATTCTGTCTATAGAGATGACAAACGCGAGGGCAGACTGGCCTGGGAATTTTGATCTACCAAATGGTTATAAAATAAATCATTAAACAAACCAGGTTTTATTTAGACGTTAAAGGCTTTACATACCACACTTTCTTTCATAAAATAAACCAGAATAACGGAAAGAAAGAGAGGGCTGGAGAGGGGGTGGTGGGAGGTAAGAAGGTGCAGGAAGTACGAGGCACATACTTGGGTGGGAATTTGGAAAAAAGAGCAGTCATTTTTTGTTCAAGGCCATCCTTTTCACCTCTGAAAAGACAGGAAGCTTTGCTTTGAATGCATGGTTGCCCCCCTGTATTTAGGTAAACACTATGAGCAAAAGCTGATGCTAGAACATTACACAGTTGCTATAGTTTCAAAGAACATCAAGCCGTTGAAGTCATTGGTTAGGTCACTAACAAAGCACCCGGAACCAGGGACTTTGCTGATATATCAGACCGTCTCTTCATAACAAGAACCTTTTTGGCAGGAACAGAGAGAACATTTTCTTCATTTCCATCCCTTCAACTTGTTCAGTCCCATTTTCAGGGTCTTTGAAGTAGAGAAGTAGAGCGGGAATTAAAAAAGAACAGAGATTTCTTTCTTCTTTCTTCCACATATGAGCAACAATGGGG
>JAOXNH010000023.1:116182804-116194115 GCA_028566575.1 Bartramia longicauda
CACGGAGCCTGGCTGGCTATAAAGTAAATATTTTCACAAATTCAGACACTAGAGTCTTCTAAAAGTGCAATTTTCCCAGCATTAGAAGAAAAGTTAGTCGTGTGTCTCTCAACCCAGGACAAGTCGGAAAAGGAAGTCAAGAGGAAAAGACAAACCTTTCGAAGAAACAAGGAAATCTGTTTCCTTAACGTCCTGCCTCTGCAGTTTGTCCCCCTCTGCTTCACCAGGTGAGATGCTCCTCGCTTGGGCAGCAGGTGGACTCACACAGCGCTGCCTTCATTCCGCACGGAGACAGCGGCTGAGCAGGAACAGGCAGCCCCACAGGTGACAACAATCATCTGAAATATATTTCAACAAAATTAAAACCTCCTCAGCTTTCAGCATCCTCTTTCAAATGGGAGAATTTAAACCTGGCCGTAATATTTCAGATTTGAGAGAACTGAGATCCTACTTTAAGGAGGGTGTTTCTTACGGAACAAAAAAGCTTGCTTTTTTTTTTTTTCCTTTCTTTCTTGAAATGGAGATTGTTTTAAAAGTCAATGAAACCCACTTTTTCCCCTTGATCTATCATGCATCTAGGCTAAAAAAACATGTCTTGGTTAAAAATATTCCTTAACTAGAAATTGGGACATGGCATTTTTGTTGTCTTCAAAACTGAGGGTAAGCTGTAAGATAATAAAGCTCTATTTTGTGTTAGATACGGAATTCTTGCAATGTCAAATCGAAAAGAGGGGTTTTTTTCAGGCAATTCTCACTCTCAGAAGTGGATGGAAAATGTGAAGACTCTTTATTCTTCTTCTCATTGCTTTAAAAGACTCGAGTGTCCTGTCTGACCTTTGTCTGACCCCGAAGATGCTCAGAAACACCAGGGATGTACAAGAGAGAGGGTTTAGGGAGCAACACAGCCCAGTGCAGGGGCTGTCCCTCTGCAAGGCTGGCAGTTCAGGGGCTCCCAGGGCACTGCCATGGGTTCTCCTCACTTGCCTGACCCCCACATACCAGATATGGAGAGATCCAGCATCCCTGTCCACAGCAGAAGCTTGTGCTTCTCTGCATCTCCAAATCCCCAAAGAAGGAAAAGGCCCAGCTCCATCATCAACCTGCTCATGGAATATCACGTGGAAGGGCATTGCAGGCACTGAAATTTTACAGTAAGTGCAGGATACTCTCCTCTTCTGCAGCAATTTTTAATCAGTGCAACTGTTAATCTTTCTTATTGCACCCAGAGCTGTGCAAAACGGCCTGTAGATAAATGAAAAATAAATAAATAAATAAAAGAGAAAAGGAGACGACCTTTGCTTTACACGTTTTTCTTTAAACATCTGCACTATGTCCTATCTAAGCTGCTTTGCAATTGCTACACACACACAGGATGGAACCGGAGAGGTGTGGAGGCAACGCTGTCTCCCTACTGAGTGCCTGGGCGATAAAATAGCGGATGAAATTCAGCAGCGATAAGCGCAAAGTAACGAACACGGGGAAAAAATAACCCCTAACTATATACACACATAGACACTGGCTCGAGCTGTGGCTTTTGATGTGGGAGATCTGAAGCGGAAAGCTCTCTGAAAATGCTGGTGTGGGGCTAGAAAGTGGTCAAAAAGGGGAAATGAAGGTTAAGAATTAGTAGCTCCCCCCTTAGATGACAAGGAGATCCCCAAAGTCATAGGACTCTATTGCTCGTATGCTCTGAGTTCTTCTGAGTCCTCCAGCCAGACAGCTCCTGCCTCCTCCAGATCCAGAAAAATCCAATAGTCACTTTAGTAGAATCAGTTTTAAAGAAAGTAGTGTTTTCTAGTAAAATTAGAAAGGATAGAGAGGATGGTGACAAAGTTTCACACTGGAAATAGAGAAAACCACATCATCTTAAAAGAGGGACAGCTGAAAGGAAATCCAGTTAGAGCCTGGAAAATAACAATGGTGAGAAGATCAAAGAAGAAATTTTGTTTACTGCCTCTATAAAAAAAGAACATTTAATAAAACAATCTGGAAGAAGACTTGAAATTGTTTTCACACAGTGAAGAATTATCATGGCACATTGTGGAAAGCAAAACCCCCAAGTGGGCTCCAAAATAGTTAAAACAAACTCCTAGAGAACAGGACCACTAGTAGCTCCTAATAATAGTAGCTTGGATAAAAGGCTGAGTTCCAAATGTCCCTACCTCTCTAATTTCTGGAAAATTCTAAGGTAAATAGGAGAAGAATACATGGTCTATCTTTGCACTGTTTTACTAAGCATCCAGTCTTGGCTGCTGGAGACAAGATACAGAGCTGGATAGATCCAACTGTGTTTTTATATTCTAAAAAAGTAACAGAAACAATCAAGGGTATGCTAATGCTGATAGAGTCAACATTAATTTTACTTGCTTATCCACTCTAATCTCCAGACTCAGCCATTTGCAAGAAATCATAATCCATATCTGGCCAAAGAATCTGGGATTATCTCAGTGAGCCGAAATGTAAAAGAAGCAGCATTCACTTCTGGAGAATCTGCAGATTCGGAGCCATTACTGACTCATTTCTGCTGAAAGGAGAAAACTTTCTCCCCAAAGCTCCTTCAAATGCTGCAGGAGTGAGTCAGTGTTTGTGTTTTGATGCTCAGAAATCAGCATAACACGTGGAGGGGGGGGCAAAGCCTTTTGGTTACAGCACTTTCTTTATGTTGAAATTCACGTTTGAGAGGCCACTTTTCCTTACAGATGAAATCTGTGGATAAGGAACAGGTGCAAACTGAAGATAAGGAGCGGCTCAGGATTGGGATGAGATGGGCTAAACCTGTGCTCAGAGGTACCAGTAACCAAACTCCCACTGGGTTCTGTGGGAGCAGGACTGCAGTGTTGCTCGCAAATCTTCCAAGTAGCAGCTGTTTCATCACCTCCCTCGGTATCCTTCCCAGAATTTCAGCTTCCTCCGGGTTTTGGCACTCTACAGCTACTTGGGTTGTGGGACGATGCCCACGGCATTTAGGAAGCACAAGGTGCCTGCTCCGGCTGCGTGGCCTGAATAGCACTGGGGCCTGAGTGGGGAAACACTGCGGATCCAAGAAGAACATTCTCTCAGTTACTCTTTCATTGTAGCACCACTTTTCCATGTCTAAATAATATCATATTTCATGACCTTTCCTAATAGAAAACTTTAATGTTTACAACAGGTATTATTAAAAACCTTGCAATTCTTGCCATTCTCATTATTATCAAATTTGAAGGACATTTTTACTGCAAACATTGGAATTTGGGTCTTTTTCCCCATCTTAGCAATAATGTCTGGACGCATATAAAAGCCAAAGTATTGACTTAGGCATTCCTGATTTTTCCTGAACACGGATTAGCTTCCTTGCATAACTGTAGAGATTCCCATTTTACTACAAGGAAAGTGTAAGCCAGGGCAACTTCATGACAATGAAAATATTTTTCCCAACATGAAAATATGAAAAATAATAAAACTTAAGCCTGCCTACTGTGAACGAGACACAGTTAAGAGGTATGGGGATAAGAAGACACAAGGAAATTGAATAATACAAAATGTGGGACAAAAAAACCCACGGTGGATGCTCTTCCTACTCAGAATATTAAATAAGACACCATGCAAAGGGAACACATGTAAGTGGAGACAAAGGAAGATATCCTACCAGGTTTAATTCTTAACAACAATCCAAACGACGAGCATACCATCTGATTTAAAACCTGATTAGTTCACATCGTGGCATCTTTGGTTCCTCAGCTTGCCTTCTCTTCTGCACAGTGCCTAAAGCAATAAAATCACGGTCAGGGATTCCTATTTGAGGCACAAGGATAAAACAACAAGTAATAATAATTACTACCATCCATTAACTCTTATATATTAAAAAGGTAGGAGAAAGAAGAAAGCCTGGAAGGTGTCTAAGGCATCAAGGCATAAAATGGCCCTTAGTTAATGGGGCCAGGAAGAAACTCTTCTGTTGCAAACACAACGCTCTACAATGCATTGCTCTTAGGTATTTGCAGAGATGAGGTGGGACTCAGTATTGATCACGTTCATTACATTTCTTTCTGCTGTTATTGGAACGTGCTGCTGTAAGTGGCATTCATCTTTTTATATATTTTTATCTAACGGAGAACTATTCCTTCTATGGATTTTTTATAGGGTATTTAATAATTATATGTGAGTCTTCTAGCTCTCTGTTACATTCTATAGATTTTCAAAGCTGTCTTTACAGAAACCTATTTACATTTCTGCATCAGGCTATTGATTAAATCCCTCCGTATTACATTCCAAAGCAACGAGACCGCAGAAAATCAGCATTAGCCTCTGACGCTTAGCAGTCTCGGATGTACAGCTGGAAGAGAGAAAATAGCCCTTCCTTTAATAAAGCATGCCTCAGGGGCATCCGAATGCTTTCTCTTCTTTTTAAAATCATGACTGCTTTTTTTTTTTTTAAAAATCATGACCATGGCCTTTTTCCACTGTAACCCTGACGCTCCTTAGGAGTCCTAAAAATTCACCTCCTGTAGCTGGGAGAGACGCTTTATTCACCTGTTAGTCTGAAGAAATGAACAACTCGATTAATTGCAGATGGAGCTCACTTCAGGGGCCAGTTTTCTTACCGGTGGTCAGGAGTGGGAATGGTGGTTGGGAGCTCCATCCCCCAGAGGGAATTAAACCCCCGACAAAATCACCACGGAGGCATTAGAAGCTTTGTCACTAAAACCATGGCAAGGTGTGCAGGCGCTGTGTGGGCGTCCATCCCATCTCTTCTCTCTGCATCCCACCCCACCTATCTCCATCCCATCCCACCTCTCCCCTATCCCATCCCACCCCTCCTCACTCCCATCTGATCCCATCCTATGTGTCCCTACCCTGTATCCCAGCTCACCGCATCTCACCCCACACCTTCCTACCCCATCCCATGTCTCCCTACCCCCATCCCACCTAACTTCACCCCATCCCACCTCTCCCGACCCCCATCCCCCAGGTCCCAACCACCGCCCGCGTCACCTCTCCTCTCGTCACCTCACCCCATCCCATCTCACCTCATCCCACCTTGTCCCACCCCACACCACATCTCTCTACTCTATCCCTCCTCACCCTCATCCCATCCTACATCTCCCTACTCCATCACCCATGACTTCACCCCATCCAATCCCACCCCTCATCACCCTCATCCCACCTCACCTCACCTCTCCTCTTCCCTCACCCCATCCCTCCTCACCTCAGGGCAGGGGGCAGACACCCTGAGGGAGGGAAGCTTCGCCGCGCGCTAGTACCGAGGACACAAACCGCTGCCTGGTTCCTACCGCTCCCTGCGTACCGGGGAGGCCGCGAGACACTGCCCCGGCTCACCTTTCCCCACCTGGAGCAGGGAGTCCGCCGCCCCTCGCCCCCTCCCCGCCTTCCCACCGCCGGTAACCGAGACCCAGCGCGAAGCGGCAGGGGGTGAGGGGCGTGGCCGGGGGGTGGAGGAGGCGGGGCCAGTTTGCTCCTCGCGTTCTTATTGGCGGCTCCCTCTTGCTCGTTTGGGTGGAGGGGTTTGCTGATTGGCTTGCGGTGTCCCCTCATCTCTCCCTCCCGCCTCGTCCTCCACCTTCGCCTCAGCGGCGCGGGCGGGTGAGAGGTGCGGGGCGCTCGCTGAGGAGCCGGCGGCGCGGTCCTCGGGGCGGCGACCACCACCATCGGGGGAGGAGGGCGGTGAGGCGAAGGGCGACCGAGCCGCCGCAGGTAAGGGCAGGGCCCCGCTGCCACCCGGGGAGGTGAGGGCTCCTTCCCCGGTGGGGGCCGCCTGCTTGCAGCCCTGCCCCGCCGACCTGGCGCCGTGCGCCCGCCCTGACGGGGTTATGTAAGCGCCCCGCCGGCTCCCCCCGCGGCCACCGCGCTCCGGGCCCCGCTCGCCCGTGGCTTTTGGGGCGCAGGGGAGGATGCAGAGGGGCGAGCCCGGGGCTTCCCGGCCGGGGGAGCTCGGTACCCGCCGCGCAGCCCCGGGCGGGTGGGCGGAGGTGGAGGCGTGGGATGAGGGGGAACGACGTGGCGGCTCGTCCTCCGGAGCCGGTGGTTCCTCCGCTGGGGTTGTGGAGAGGAGCGCGGGGGTGAGGGGAGGGAGCCTCCCCCGGTGTGGGGCACAGGGAGGTGGGATGGGGGCTCTGCAGCCGAGCAGGCAGCGCTCAGGCTCAGAGCAGGTGGAGGTCCGAGGGATGCAGCCCTGTCCCGGGGCAGGACCTGTCTTTCCTCCTTGGATAACTTGAGGCTGGCGTGAAGGATGCAGCCAAGCCCGTATCCCTGAGGGACAGTCTGCTTGGGCTGCTTTAAAGTTAGTTGCAGCGTCCTGCACCGATGCTGTTTGATGCTCATGTAGCAGGTAGCTCTCTGTTGGGTTTTTTTCCCCTTCCATCTCTCCTAGGCTTTTCTATATCCCTTTAAAAATGTTTTGGTCCCTTTTCAACTTGAGTTTGGAGTCCGATTTCACAAAAGGAAAACCTACGATAGGTTTATAAAACTGAAATAAATAATACAAATAGCTTAATTGGGGTTATGCCTTACATGAGCTTCTGTGTTAGGCTTTCGAGGTCTGCACTTATAAATAGGTCTGCTCTTTGTGGTGTTTACCTAGCTAGAATGGTTGTCCTGTTGAAAAGGAAAAGTCTTTTTCTATGAAAACACAGAATTACTTTAAAGAAACTGCTGCATTTATTGTAGCAGTAAAACTAGATTGCATGGTTACGTGTCATTCCTGGACAGATGGAAATCTGAATACTGGGAGAGTATAAAACAATCAGGAAAAACTACAAATGCATCACGGTAAACAAGGACAGAAGAAGATATTCTGTAGAATACCAACTCCCATAACTGGCAACTTTTTCATTTTTAGCAGCAGGAACTGAACAGAGGAGGAGTTAAACTTCTGAGGAGGAGTTGTCACCTATGTGATCTAGTTTGTCTGTCCTCTTCTGAATATTGTAGTGTGTATTCAGGTTTGTCACTGGATTGGTTTGTCACTGTTTGTGTTGAAAATGCTTGTCACTGCAGCGGCGTCCTTAATGCTTTTTAAGTTATAAGTTACTTGTGTGTAAAATCATTTTCAAGGGAACTCTGAAATTTTGTTCCAAGTCATCACCAGTGCCCTGAGTATCTTCTAGGAGTTAAACACTGAACAGGTCCTGTAGCGTGTAGTTCTGACCATACGTGGGTTCTTCCTTTTTTTTCCTCCCAACGGGGAAAGGGAAAGCAGGTCTTGGTAAGAATTGAGGTATAGCCATGAATTTTATGTTACAAGCCAGAGGGCTATTAAACGACTGTTCCAGTGACCCCTGTGTGAGGTGACAGATCTGGCTGACGGCCAGTGACGTTATAATACTGTGTGCCCCTTATAAAACTGGCTCGCTTTAAATAGAGTAGTGTAGAGGCCAAGTGAAGGTAATAGAAAAGCTCGTTCTGGTTTCACTGGGTTTGGGGAGGGTTTTTTGTTCTTTGAATACCTTAATGTTACTGTGGTGTAATTTTAGAGGTTGATTAATCATAGCCCAGCTTCTTGACCTTAAGAACAGCATGCAAAAATCTTCAGACCTGGCATTGGTTGCTTCAAAGCATCATCATCCTATTGTGGAATGGGGCTGGAGTCTTGGCTTAGTAGGGTTGAGCACCAGTGACTGCTGGCTTGTTTCCTCCAGGGCTGGAGATGGCTTAACAAGCCAATGCCAGCCGAGTTCCTTTACTGGTCCTAGGATACATCCCTGGCACGGGAGGCACAGCTCAGCCTTCTGAGCGATAGGCAGGTCTTGAACTGCTTGAGCTGGCCAACCCTGCTTTTAGATGAATAAAAGTGAATAGTCCCTTCGGATGTTAAAAGCTTCCAAAAATAGTTGCAGAGTCTCAGCTAAATTTAATACGGCTAGAATGTCAATGGAAAGGATTAGAACATTAGGGATTTGCACCAGTTAGCATTTAAAAAAAAATAATAAAATCCTCTTCCTCATATCTGTAACTTCTGTGAGAGGAATAGTGGAGATTTAACGCTATTTTTGTGTGGAGCTAGCCCAATTGGAGTTAAAATGTGAATGGACTTCACTGTACTGGTAGTTTTCCTTGCTGTAAGGGGAATAGTCATTGCCCAGGTGGGAGACGTGGAGGTGAAGGTTAAGGGAAGGGGTGACTATGGTCTGCATTGCTTTTGAGGCTGCAACAGTTCATTAATCCTGTCACGTGAGGTCCTGTTCTGCTCTTTCTCATTAAGTAAAATGTCTCCATGTAAGTCCATTGGAGCTTTCCATAGTGAAGAATTAGCACCATATAAAAATGATACTAATCTTCAGTGTTCATTTTGCAGAATGGAGTGAAATTTCAGTAGGTTACTGCTGTCTGAACTTCCCTGTTATGTCTTTAGTGTGGGTCCAATTGACTTCAGCAGGAGTTGTATCCTTGGGCTAACGCTACAGAAACCGGGGACTCTGTGTTCGTGGAGTCAGTAGTGAAATCTTCAGTAAAAACCGACTTTCAGTAAAAACTTAGTGGGTTTGATTCCTCCACCACTTTGAATTATGGTAAAACTTGCTCTTTGGATTATTTTTTTTGGTGTGGTGTGTTTGGTTTTGTTTTAATAGGAGCAGAGTTGAAATCTGTACAGTTTTTCTAGACCCTTCTAGAAAAACAACTGCAACTTTTCTTACTTTGTTTTTTTTTTTTTTTTTCCCCAAATTTTCTTAATTCCTGTAGATTACCGTTTCCAGGTTTGCACTCGGGACTCAATAATACTTTACTTTATAGTGATTATATTTAAAGCTTCTATTTGTAACATTTTGTTTGCTTTACTCTATTTTTAGTCATGTTGTTTGTCATGGCAAGCAGTGTTTAATAAAAAAAAAGTAAAGTTTCCTAGCAATTTCAAGAGATACGTGCCTGTTTCTTGATGTCCCTCAGGGGCTCCTTTAAAAAAAACCTCTTAAGACAGGAAAATGGTGACCAAGGAAATGCCTTATTAGTTTCTATAAAAACAGTGGGTAAATCTATACGTTCTTGGTGATACATAAGGCACTGGTCCATTCAAACACTCCATGTCCTCACTTTGTCTTAACTTCGGCTGAAGTTTTGTTGAATTCTTTCCTCTGTAGGGGTCTAACTTCATAACAAGATGTACGTCTTTGCCCTTTCAGTTTTACACTAAAAAAAAGCAATGCTTTTTTGATATCGGTTTTTCAAATAGAAGCTTCAGTAAGCTATTGCTATTTGTCAATGAATATAATTTTCTGCTGGCCTGTGTTAATTTTAGTTAGAGGTGTACCGTGTCTAAAAATAGGTAACAGGATGAATGCTTGGCTCCCACCTGGAATCTCCCAGAACGTTTGGCTGCAGTATCTGCAAGGTTGAACACTGACAGGACCTAATCCCTCCCAGTGGGAAGGGTGCTTGCTTCACGTTTGGAACTATCACAAATTACAAGCTCTTGCACTCCTTGACCACAGGGGGAGAAACTTGAAATTAATTAAATTGGTGTAAAGTGATGCAAATTGGTCATATTAAAGGCACAAAAGAAGTGAGGAGGAATCACAGAATCTTCCAGCTTGGAAGGGGCCTTCAAGATCATCTTGTCCAACCATCAACCTGACAAAAATAAACACCCATAAAACAACAAATTGCAACACCATGACTAAACCATATCTCCCAGCACCACATCAACCTGTCCCTTGAATTTCAAGGAAAGAGAATGTTTTTGACAGAGGACTGTCTAAAGTGGCAAGTAAATTCAAAGCAGCCACAAGACACTACCAAAACACCTGAGCCTTAAGGTGTTAGATATAATAAAGTATATGCAGTCATGATTCGTTTTATATGTGTGTATAACATTACTTATAATGCAGAAAAAAGGTAAGATTTCCAACTTGTGACTTGCTGAAGGTAACTTCTGATATGGTGACGTATTATGAAGTTCATACAGAGCTGTGAAAACTTAGATTATAATTTCATGGACACTTTAAGTAGGTTAGTTGCCGAAAAGTTCCATCCTAACTCTTGCTGTCACTTGTCCATTTTGAAACTTGGCCTTTTTTTTTTTTTTGCTGGTTGCTACAAATATTTACGCAGCCATGAAGTGAATCGGGTCAGTTATATACTCAGTGGAGTTACTCAAACTTTTTTTTCCTTCGGCCTGGTCTTTTCCTTTAGCTGAATCAGCTTGTGCAGTTGTACCTTGAATCTGAGCAGGGGATGCTTTCTCCGTTACAAAAAGGTAGTGTGGGGCCTGTCTTTGTAGGAAGATACTGGTGTTGGAAGTGAGAAGCCTGAGGTGTGTGACAGATTATATTGTGGTTTTTGGCAGAAGTGCTAGTTTGTCCAGTCAGAGCCTGAACTTGCAGCCCAAGGGCTTGAAGTGTGCCAACAAATGTTGTTGATCCAACTATGTTTGTCCCCTCTGATTAGCGTTGAGCTCAGACTTGTAGGCAGTTTATTTCTCTTGGGGAACATATATATTTTTATTAGTGAGATTTCTATTTTAATTGTGGTGCTGTGCTTGATATTCTGCAGCACATGGCCCTTGTGTAGCAAAGTAAAACTTGTGAATCAATAGTTATTCCAGACGGATGTCCTTAACTGTGTGGGTCCCATCTTAAATTTGGCAGAGGATTTAATAATTAGGGTATTGTCAGTTGACTTGCTAATGGAGGGAACACGGATCAGAATTCTGGGTATATCTTAAAGTGCAGAAGAGGCATGTGCATGTATACACACCTACCTACGAGTCCTGAAAAAGAGATGCTCAAAAGGCATGGGAGACAGTGACTTTCTTAAGAAGACTCGGTCAATACCAGAGTTCCGCTGAGCAAATGTGTCCCAGGAATTGACTGAAAAAAGGAGCAAGCTTTTCTTGTTAAAGAGCTCTAGCAGAGCAAATCTACTGCCATGGAATGTAAGAGTATTTATTGTTTTTTAATCTCAGATGGAACTTTGAAGCCTATCTATTGTAGAATCACCTGTTATAGTGTATTATTAACTGGCTTATTGACAGTTAAGATAGTTAAAAATCTGGACTTCATCATTGTAACTTTAAGTACTGTTCTGTTTTTGTTGCTTGTCATAGTGGTTTTCCTTAATGCTGAAGTTGAAAGCTTCCTTTCCTATTTAGTACTTTATAATATGGCTCTGCCAGGAGAAAAAATAACAAACAACAGTTTAGTAAAGAAAACTGTAGACTTTTCTGACTTCTCTTGATAGATTGAGATTCTCTACTTCTCCACATGCCCTAATAGCGGTGTCATGCATCGGGGAACAGGACGTATGAAATCTGTTAGCTGCCACGAAGTTATCTTTAACATACTATCATACTTTTCAGTGAAAGTGAAGCTTATTTATT